>BGPR01000027.1:1957853-2147305 GCA_013235015.1 Araneus ventricosus | reverse complement strand
GAGGAAAATATTATTTCAATTATTTGTCAAAAATAATGACCATGTAACGCACATTTATGAACAGAAAAACGTGTGGAAAGAATGTTGTATCACTACTGCCCTAGACATTCCATGTGAATAAAAGACAACAATGCAAATCGTACCTACTGACCAAGCATCTGTCGCATCTTGCTCATAATTTTAATGGTGAACGTCCGGATGCGAGAGATGCCAGTATTCCGAAGCCTGTGTGGCTATCTAAATACATCCCTTTTCTTTTGCGGGAGGAAAAATTATTTTAATTAGTTGTTAACAATTAATTAAATTATTTATTTGTCAATAAGTAATGACCATGTAACTGGCATTTAAAAACAGAAAACGTGTGGAAAGAATGTTGTATCACTATTGTCCTAGGCATTCCATGTGAATAAAAGAAAACAATACACATCGCACCTATGACCAAGCAAGAGATGCCGGTACTCCGAAGCATGTTTGGATATCTAAACGACCCCCTTTTCTTTTGCGGGAGGAAAAAGTTATTTTAATTCTTTTTAATAAATAATGATCATGTAACGTGCATTTTAAAACAGCAGAATACAAGTGTCGATAATTGACATTCAGTAGCAAAAAATTGTTTCTGTGGTAGTTTTCTTACTAGTCCTAGAGCGTCTATGCAGTATTCTGCTTTGTTAATTAGTCCAGTCCATCTATAGTCCAGGTTCTGTACAGAGCAGTTAGTTCATCTCGAAATAAAAGAGAGTTACTTTTACAGCCATAAATTGGTATAAACTAATAAAACAACATTAACCCAAATGTCGTTGGAACAAAATTCAATCTGCTACAGACACATTACTGTTCTACAGTGAAAAATGATTCTGACACATTTTGAGTGAGGTCCTTTGCCAGTCTGAACATTTCTTCGGGAGAAGGATGGTTCTACTTTGTTCGAGGTAAAGGGAATAAGAGTCCATGAAGTAATTTGACACTACCAAAGTACCGCGAATGAAGTGAAATACAGATTGATCCACAGCTCGAAAAATGCTATAACCAATTATCTTCTTCTAGGTAGAATCCATCCTCTGTTTGGGCGTGTCATTCTGGCCATCTCACTCGCACAATGGCTCTCAGCAGTCCAGATCCCAGGATGAAGATATATTGAAAAGAAAGAAATCGTTAAAAAATTTGCAAGAACTAACCAACTCAATAAATGGCTAATAGAGAGTACCGAAGGCGATTTATTATAGCTACTAATAATAAAGGAGAGTGTGTGTCTGTGTGTCCGTGTGTCTTATCATGTCCATTCAACCGGTTCGCTTGCCGTAATGGCCTCACGGGGGAATGGGGCGGCATTCTGTCCATGTGTGTGTTGGAGCTCTACAGGACAGACCGCTAGTCTTAGAGCAACGAAATTTGGCACAAACATACTTTGGAGAGTGGGAATGTGCATCTCTTCGCAGGTTTTTTTTGAAATTTTACTTTGAATTTTAATTAATTAAAAATTTAGCTAAATTTTGACGTTTTTCCTTAATAACTTCCAAACATATTACAGCATAAACATTATTTTTACACCATATGAAAATTTAAAAAATTACCCTTTCAATTATATCAATTATGTTGGCGTACGATTTTTTCTCTAATTTTAATAAATTAAAAAAAAATTTGGCATAATTTACGACAATAATTTTCATTGTTGCAACGCAACTCAAACCGTTTTCATTATTTAAACAAATATTAAAATGCATATTGCTCTTTCATTGTTGTAATCTGAGATGATATCCTAATGCATTTTGCTTTCATATTTTATTTCATCATAATTTTTATGAAATCTGCAAACCAAGCTCTCCGAGATATTGCTTTGCTTACATTAAGAAATACGTCCATAACTGCTATATTTTCATTCTTTTCTCAGCTTGTTTTAATCCATCTAGCATGTCGTTGGCCATAAAATATGCTGCGTCATTTTAATGTTGAAATCAAATGCATATTTTACAATAGGAGTAAAAAGATGTGAAGATAGTGCCGAAAAACATGGGATTAGAGGTTACATGACATGGTCGGTTATTTGAATCCATTAGGAACATTGATGTACACAATGAACGGAAGAGGTCCAAGCTCACTTATAGAACATGGGTTAAATATCTACCACAATCTGAAGTTTAAAATTACGTTGCTAAGAGACCCATGAATATAAAATGCTGCAAGATTTAATGGAAATCATATTCCCGGCGAACAAGCTGGTCGCCGTAGGCAGCTAGTTGTAAATATGTTCAAATAAATTAGTAACTACTTTTACAACATATAGTTGTTCTTATCATTTGTTTCAAAACGTTGAAAGGCAATTCCACATTTCAGAGTGACTCAAATGTTGTTCCAAGTTAAAATCCTAATTCAGAACGCTTAGTTACTTTTTACTGAAAATGGCGAACTGTTTTTGCACACTTTTCATTTAATTTGACTTGTTTCATATTTGTAAAAATGAAATTTCGCAATCGATTATTTACTCATTTCCTCGTGTCATAAAAAATTTCGAAATTTATACACTTGTGTATTCTTGATGACAACACACTGTTTTAATATTTTCAGAATATTTATTTTATTTCTGTTTATAACTAACCAAAGAAATTTTGAATTAAAAACTAGTGGCGAATTGAGCTTGAATTCGAGAAAAAAAGTGGTTTCAACGTTCCATAGCAATTTTAATGAATTATAAGTTAAAATAATACAGAAGAAAATAATTATAATAAAGTTTCTAATTTTAGAACACAAATAAAAGTTTAATTAAATAAAATCTTTTTAAAAATTATATCATATGTTTACACATAATTATAATTTAAAATCAAACCACAAATAAATGTTCGGTAAAAATGTTGGATGCAAGCGTTGGCGAAGGATAGCGGTTGCTGAATGGCGCTGCCGTTTTGCTCGCTTATATTGAACTCTCTCATTCTGCGAAAAACAAGTCAGTGTAAGCCAGTTTAAGTTATGTACTATCAGTGTGTTTGTCTGTGTGTATGCCTAGGTGGCATATATAATCATCGTGTTTTTAAAGAAATATGTGTTTTCAATAAATGGATTCGAATTCACTTCCACGCCTACAAAACATTTTTCTTACTGCAGTTTGAATTTCGTTATTAGTTGGGCGCATTCTCAATATATATACATTTCTCATGCAAATACCAACTTTTCTAACTTTTTCAATGGGAAATGAAATTTAAAAAATACATGTTTCAATTAATGGGGGGGAGGGAATAATACAGGAAAGAAAAAGAAATAACGATTATTATCAGAAAGAATTCCTACAAAGTATTTCATCCAATCCTGCTCCCAACACCGCTGGAAAATTCAAATAATTAAGAATTTACAAAATACAGGATTATTACAATTAAAATTTCCCTCCTCAGAAGGCCTCAGAGCCGGTTCTATGGCTCCAAAAGAAGCAGAATATCACTAGGATCTAGTGAAAGGAATGCTCTCTGGGAACAAGGAAAAGGAAAAAATATTTTAAGTTTTCGTCAAAAGTGGCGAAAATTGAAATATTTTTTCATTGGCCTGCGCCATTATTTAAGGCGACTTTTCCAGGCAACTTTCCAACTTCTTTTTTTTATAACTGAAGAAAAATTGAATAGTTCAATTGTGTTTTTTTTTTCTTCTTTTTAGTTTAATTCTTTAAAGGGCCATTTTTTTCTAGTAGTGTTTTAGTAAAATGGCTTTGGGATTGATATTCAGTTAAGAAAAGAAATACATTTAGCTTATTAGATTAACATTATTTTTTATCAATTAATTTTGCTAATTAATAATTAATTTTGTTAATTCATAATTAATTTTGCTAATTAATAATTAATTATCAAGTGCAGACACTTCGTTATGGTTTGAGACAAGAAATTGGAACATCTTGGTTTTTGTTTCATCGAACAAATTGACGAGAACTTATGCCAACCTTAAAAAATGCATTTAAAAATTAATGAATTTGTTGGTAAGTATACTTACCACAGCCTTATAAAGGGTTAATTAAAAACGCTGCCGGAATTTGATTCTCAGCGTAAAACCTATTTTCGTTCAAAATACCAGTTTTAAACTAGTTTTCTTTCGTCTTCTTCGGTTTTCACAGAGAGCATCACTTGTACTACATACAAGCGAAATTCTGCTTCGTTTGGAAGCATAGATGTTTTATTATAATATCCTTGTATTTTACCCTCCCATCCGAGAGACAATTGATGATCGTTAGAAAAAGCATGATGGGTTCCGAATCCAAACCGCAGAGATTATATATCTCTCGACTTTTTTCTTTATTTGCATAAGGTGGCGCTTTTTTGCGTTTCGTAGGAAAGTGCAGAAAACCGAGTATGCATTTTGAACACCATCGTTTCGATTGATTAGATCCAAAATTGGATAAAGATATTCAATTTTGAATCCGAAATTGGATAATGATCTACAATGTTGAATCCGAAACTGAATAAAGGTCTACAGTTTTGGTGACGAGACAACATGCCAAATCTCTTTCATTTAACTCGTGGCGTTTTTCAGTTATCGCATTTGCAAGAGCGCGAATAGACGGACAGACAGACAATCAACACGCTGAAGGATTTGGTTCGAAATTCGGTTTAGTTAAACAATTCTAGTGGTAAAACCATACACCAAATCCACATTTGGCTCATTGCACTTTAGAGTAACCTAGTAACCTACACCTACTTCACATGCACACGAACGGGGAATCAGACTTTTCGTGGACGGATTTCATACAAAATTTCATATATTTCTACAATTTTTGCGTAAAGACCACCTACCATTTTTCTATATTATTTCGTTTATGTGTTATTGTGTTCACAGACAGACCTACCAACCAACAGACAGACATAATTCGAAAAATGACTTTTCTTCAGACATTGAAGATTTTTGAAAACCTTTAGGTTAAATTTTTTGATGACTACAATACTTTCTCTTTGCATAGTTTGTCTATGAGAAAATAATAATTGATAGAAATTAAAGGGAAACTGAAGTGAGAGGGAATGAGTGAAAAACGACAGTGAAATTCTCGAAACTTGTTTTATTTCATATAGTTTCAAAAGAAAGAAGGAAAGCAACACAGGGGACGCTTGATTATAAGTTTACATATTTTCTAGATAATTAATGTTTTATTGTTTAAATACTTAATCTATCTGATATGCACTCCAAAATTATAATGAACGATTAAACAGGAATTAAATATTTGAAAAAAGAAAAAAAAATGTCATTTGTGTTTTTATAATACCATTTCTCTTTCGTTTCCAAATCAAGTATAAAAATTCAAAAAAAATATATCAAAACAATACAAAAACCGTCAAACTTCCATTAAAAATGAAATGAACTTCTAAGATATATTTTCATACATGCAATATTTTTGAAAAGTAAATTTACTATTTTTTTTTTTTTTAGTTAAAGTTTGAGTTAAAGATGTGAAAGCCGACTCTACAATTAAACACACTACTGAGCATTTTAATAGCGAATGTATGGAAAAAATTATTGCATCAGCAGTTGAATAATAAATTTCGAAAAAAAATCGCTCATAAATGAAATAGGACACGCAGAATGCCTGTTTTACTTTAAACGCTTTGAGAATAATTTAGAAAGTTTTATTTATTCATTAAAAAATTTTAACGAAGGAGAAAACTACTGCTTCAGATTTTCCAAAGTTATCGAGCTTAGAGAAATATCGAGAATGAAAATTGTGCATTAAAATGTTCCTGAGAGACCGTGGTTTTTCTTCAGCTTCGGTTCAGGGTAAGTTCCGATACGGAAGCTAATCCTTGACAGCTGAATAATTCCGAATGAATCTTCGATTAAGCGGTTGATGGCGAACGAGAAGAATTCTCAAAGGCTTGAAAATATTATAAGAATATTTCGAGCCCTCATCAAAAGCTTTGTTAACACGATTATTTACGGAATTTTTCGCGGCAAGGAAGGGGCTAGCTAAAAACCGATCTTGGTTTATTTAGCTATAGGCTCCTATAAGTATCTTGCGAAGCGGTTAAATAATGTGAAATGCAAATTGGATGATAAGCATCTTGTTAATAAAATGATCTCGAATCCGTCAGAGCAACATACTATAACTAATCACCAAATCTGTCAGATAAATGACACAGAATTTGCTTCCAAACGAGTAGGATAGCTTGCATTTTTTGAAGAAGGATTATAAAATATCAACCCTGGAATGAAAGGTCAAGGCTTTCTGGCCAAGAATAGAGAAAGTAACAGAAATTAACACAACTTTAAGAAAAGATTCGTGTACCAGGATATCAAAGTGATGGAACAAAGATATCAACACACATATGGCGGCATATTACTGCTAAAGACTCCAACGCGCGAATCTTCCATTGTATAACGTGAAAGGAAAACATAAAAGCTTTTCCATGAATTAATTGATGAACTTATGAACTATGAAATTATTTAATTTTCATTTTATTCAACTTATTGCAATATCATCATGTATTTTTACCGTACCATTCTAACTCACCTAGTTTATTTGTTGAAATTTATTTCTTTAATTACTTCATTAATATTGTTTTAAATTTTATTCTTTAGCATACTTTTGCCACAGATTTCATAAGATTTCTGTATAGATTTTTCTTCTGACTTATATATTGATTTACTGTTTAGAATTAAATCTATTTAATACATTGATTTAATTTTAGCATTGATTTATATATGTGGCAGTCTCAATACAATTTGAGTAGTGCTTACATATCACATTTAAAATATAATTTTCACTTTATCTCAAAAACTGCAGTCAATCTGGCAAAAAAGAATGCCAAATTTGGAATCAACACCACGAAATTATCCTAAAATCACTGAAACATCATTGACAAAAAATCAGAGTCGCGCAGTGAATCGAAGAACTATTTAAACCCTCCTTTGTCGGATATTTTCTTCGAATCTCCGACCAAATAATTATGTTTTCCATTCAAGGCGAGAAATCTCACCGCGAAAACATAATGAAAGTAGGACTATTTTCGCCATTTCTTAGAGATATTCAGAAATACAGAAAAAAAAATTCGAGAAATATAACGAGGCGTGCAAGTAGCGACAAAATCTTTTTAAAGGATGCAATATTTCTCTTTACCGCATGACATGCGACGCCGACCAAGAAGGGATTAAAGAATTCATCAATAATAATTCCCAACATTCTTTTAATACTGCTACAAATGCTTCCAAGTCACTGAATGTTATTTCAGTTACTGGCGTCTCTCATCGGCACTCATTCGTGTTTCGGATCCATCCTATTAATTCCATATTTACGAGTGAAGCTCTCACAATCTTCCAAGCAATTGATGATCGTTCAATTGCCGATAATGATTTTGTCCGACAGTATATCTACCTTACAAGCGTGAAATATGTTTTCTTGAAATCCCCAAAGATAACTTATGAATTGTACGATAAAATCATAAAATCAAGATTAGGGCAAAGATGCATAAAAAAAAGCAAACATATGGACCACAAGTCACACAAACATTCTTTTGGAATGAAAAGGTTGAATTTTTCATAAAAAGAGCAACGATTCAACTCCTTACTTAGATTGCATTGCAACGAAAGATATCACGTCACAATATCCAAAAGAAGAAAAAAACTATCAAAAACAAATTGAAGCATTCAGAAGTAGAAAATATCAAGAATCTCTGGGGGATATGCCATCATTAGATGAGAAGGCATCGCTATTTCACGCATTCATACCCGTATGTTCATCTCTCCAACCCTTTCACGTAAATCTGATTTATACACAGACCCATTATGTTCCAGACATGTAATTAAGATAACGATATTGAAAACATTCTCCTGAATTGTAACCAAAATAAAACTCATAGAGTAATTTTTCTCAGTATATCTTAGAAAAAATTTACTCTTCTTCAAGCATCTCCGTCTTACTAAAACTTATATAAAGCACAACTAGGAATCAATAGCATTTACGAGCCTTTCGTCAGACACTGAAATATTTCAATATTTATTAACTGCAACCGTTTGGAAGTAGGGAAAAGAATACCAGAACAATAAATTTATCAATCTCATATCACGCAATGTTTTCATTTCAAAATAAAATCAATTAGAGATAAAACGCTTGTCCAACGCAGCTTTTTTAAGTAACTTAAATTTTCAGATAAGAAAATATTACAAATTTGCTTGATAATTGAAAAAATCTTTGGAAATCTAATATTTATAGCTCGCAGTTGTTTTCGGATTCTACATAATTAAGGAACTTTCAATAATTCTGATAGAAGCATTTCATGGTAAATTTAATAAGAGACCATTCCTTGTAGAAGATATTTATTACTAACCTGTAGTTACGTCGTCACAAACGTCAAAAAGATGATCCAAGAAGATTTTCTTTTGAATTCATAAGAAACGAGAATAATTTCCTACAGAATTTCTCAAGATGGCGGAAAAAAGGCACTTTGCTAGAATAAATATCAGCAATAATGATTTTCTTCGTTGTTTAGATTATGTAAAACGCATTGTTTAAGGCCGTATCTCTAAAATGATTTGGAACAATACATTCTCCACTTCTAACTATGTATTGCTTTATCTCAATTAATAATTTAATTTTCAATAGTGATTTTAATTGCTAAAGCTATTTTTGTACTAAACGGGAATTGATAGAATAAGCTAATTTTTAAAAAAATGAAGTCATCTAACAAACAGAAAATCTCCTTAGACAAGCAGAAAAAGTTGGCAAACTTCTAATTTCTAATTCAGTTAAAATAAAGACATTATTTTGGATGCAAATCAAGTTAATTTACATCGGCACAAATTCAGCCATTATATGAAGCTAACAATAGTAAACCTGTGACCATATAAAGTTACAAAAACAAATCGAACCGGAGTTTTTTGTTGTTATTTTGGTTCCAGAATGTCTTTTACTTGCCCATTATTTTTAAGAAAACATTGGTTTATTGGGAATTAGGTCAGCAAATATTCTAAAAAAGATAATGTAAAAAAAACTCATTCATATTTTCTCGTTCTGATGTAATATATAAGTAAAAGATTATTTAAAGGGGAGATTTAGAAAAATCTTGTGTAATAATTACAGGGAAAAGCAGAAAAAATGTTCTCATACATTGCCAAACATTTGAACCAAAAATTTTTTATCCGAAAACATTAATTTAGTTAGAAAATACTATGTTATACTGACAATCGTGGATATAAATATAGATCATATATTTTTTTAAAAAGAAACAGACTTTAAATATTTAATATACTTGAAAAATAAAATAATTTTGTTCCACGTTCTACCGCTGAATTGGACTACAAAATTTACCCAACTTGTTAGAAACTGAAAGAGGCGCAATCCTCTCCCGTTCATATTCTAACACGCGTTATGTACAAGAAAATATAAAATCCAATCCCTTAACATTTTAATTTTTTTCCTTATTCATGTACTTATGGGGTTGTTCTGCATCTGCTAGAATGATTTGGATTATAACAATAACGACAAAATATGTTGCAATTCTTAAACCATAATGAATTGATGACTCGTATGTAATTCAAGATCAAATTCGATCTCCAGTCAAATAAAGGTATTAATAAAAAAAGAGTTTGAAGTTATATTTTTTAAATTATTTTTCTTGTAATTGAATTAAAATATTCGACGCAATTGATTAAATTCTGTGTCTGTATCGTAATATTAACCAAGTCCTTTGCACCTCCATTTTTGGAGTTTGTAAGACAACTATAAAAGGAGTTTTGGAAAAAAAATCTAACTTCTACTCAAACATTTCAGTTGTGCATTTGCTCTCAGAAAAACTGTTGGAGTTTATCAAATATCTTCATAAAAGTAATTTGATATTCTTAAATTAAATGAGACCGCTTGAAACCAAGAATGCTGTATGCCAATTCACAGAAAAGTTGCCTCATCGACAACACCGTGTGAAGAATTAATTAGAAAGCCAATAAAATATATAATAAATAACAGCCGTATTGTTTCTTTGCTCTGTTTTGGTGATGAGCGACTTAGTAAGACCTTGACATACAGAATTCTCGATTTAAATATCGATTAGTTTAAGAGGTCAGGTCATATTGTTACATTAACAGCCCATATTTGTTCCTTGTCACTGTGTTGTCAATAGGACAATTTAGTATAAGATGTCGAAACAAAAGTACAGGATTCTACTAAATGAGGTATAATTTGGGGTGAAACCTGTTATCAGATATTATATTATTCATTGGCAATGATGCCGTCCCTAGCTATCTGTGTGCACTCAATTGTAAGACTCGAAAACAAGGTACTGTGCCGTCGCCAAATTAGCACTCCCTTGGTCAGCCGTTTTAAGGGTAGCCATCATAATGGTCTTAACCCTCATATATTTTATACCAAATTTCACAGGTTATCGTTTGAAAAAGTCCAGTTTTGGCAAAAATCGACGATGATATTGTGTTTTCGAGTCCATTTCAGTTATTATTGGTTATATATATTTTTGGAATAGTTTAAGTTTCTACTTTTTAATACCAAGAATTAAAACTGAAATTTCGAATATATTCACATATGATGGCAATTATCGGAAACTATCACCTCCGAAAACTTTCACGAAAATGTAAATAATATTTACAGATCTTAATTAGTACAGTACTTGACTCTTAATAAAATTATACTTACGAATGCTTTCGAAACCTTTGATGACGGATTCCCTTTTAGTATCAAGATCGTTGAACTGAAATAAAATGACAAATTATTTCAATTGCTTTCTAAAATTTCTTAAGAGCACTTTGTTTCCACTAATTATTCTATCAAAGTCAGAACTACAAATGACGAAAAACAATCATCTGGCTTTGATTGTTTAGATGGCAACAGTATTCTTTTTATTATTGAAATGTCTGTGTGTTGAGCCAAACAAACACGAAACAGAGCATTTCTGAAAAATATTTATTGTTTCATTCATTTTAAATTGCAGTATTGTTGTGGAGGGGCATTGTTTAAATTTTCAGAAATGCTGCATTCGAGATTAATATCAATAAAAATACTAATTTATGTAATTATATTTTTGATACATGTATTTAAAAGATAGGTTTGGCACATAAAATATAGGTTCAAATAAAGACAGACTAGACGCAAACATCCGAACAACGACTTGGAAAATTGAGAATATATTAGTATTTTCAATACAAATTTAAGTTTAGAATTAAAATAAAGCATTAAATGAAGGGGTTAGTTAAATCATCAACTATTTAGCTTTCCTCATGAAAGGAACAAACAGAAAATGTAATATACTATTATTTCAATACAAATTCCAGTTTAGAATGAAAATAATGCATTAAATAAGGATGTTAATTAAATTTAATTATTAGTAAATAGATAACATTAATCAAAGATTTTCTCTTGTGTTAACATCATATTTCGCATTTTTTGCTTCACAGTAGAGCAATACACTGAAGTTACAAGATATGTAAAACTGACCAAGTGCGCGTAAGTAGGATTAGAGTAAGTAGGGGGGTCTAACTTTGCACATAAATACAAGCAAATTTTAATTAATTGTTAGCAGTAGATAGCAAACATATGTTTGTAAGGATAGTATATAATGAAGAATGCAGTTTTTAAATATATTCATACACTGAAACACATATTAAAACAAAAATGTTGCACAAAATAGATATATTTCGATCTTGATGGCTCATTAAAATCGGACGACTCGTTACTTTTTTTCTGCGATGGCGTAAATTTTTCTCTTAGGAAATTGATAATTTTTTAAAAAATTTCTTGTCTTACATATGTAGTATCTTTCTTTATAAAGTCTCTTCCTCCAAAATGTTTCACCATTTTCAACTGAACTGAGACCTTTGGTCAAACATTATATTGTATTTCTGATGGATCTGTGCCTGAGGTGTCGGCTTTGCTCAAGCATCATTGAAAGCTAATTGACTATCTGTCAACTCTACTTGTTTTTGTCCTTTCTTAAAAAATAAAATTCACCTCCATCCATCCAAACCGGAAAGGAGCCAAATGGCTCTAAACACGGGGATGCAGGTGATGTAATGTAATGTCTGTCAACTCAGTAAGATAGAAAACTCTATCAATTTTATAAGAGACTTGATCAGTTTCTAGCAATGTTCTCGTTTCACTTTTAGTAAAGAATGAATAAATGTTCTTCTTCTTTGTATTATTGGTTTTATTCAGGATTTAGCATTTGTATTAAATTCTTAATGACCATAAGAAAAAAATTGCAATTCCACAAGTTTGAGTTCGCGCAAGTATTATTTTACGGTTAGAAAAGTGAATATTTTAAATAAAAAATTTGGTATCTTCTTTTCCAATTGGGTCCAACATTTCATGCACATTTAGAATATTATTAACAAGACTACAAACCAATTTTCATTTCTATAAGTTGTTGCGATTTTATCGCGATATTTATCGAGTTCACATATATACAGACAGTTCTTATATATACAGAACAACAGACAGTCAATTCTTTGAGGTATTGAGTCTAAAATGTGGTAGAGATCTAATATTCTAAAGATAATTTCATAATGTCTAAATTCATAATCTGACTATTTGTGTTTTTGAGTTATCGTCTTCACATGGATGTGGATGGATGAACAGACAGACAGATAATATCAGATTTCTCTGCAAATTTACTGAAAAAGCCATCTACACAATTTCATGAGTGTACCTCATTGCGTTTTTGAGATTTCATGTTCAGAGACCAACAAACAGAAAAACATAAATCCAAAAATGTGTTTTTCGGAGGTCGGGAGCGTTTGAAACCTGGAGATTCATCAAAATGTTGACGACGAATTTCTTGAGGATTATAATACTTTCTCTATGTATACTTCGTATACATCTTATTGTGTTAGCGAGGTCTCAGTCGTTTCCAAGCTTGAATGCCGGCGCAATTCTGTTCGAGTTATTATTCGTCCTTATGATTTGGTGACGAGAATTATCGCTAGTATTTGGCCAGTTATCGCTGAGATTTGGTTGGTTTTTGTCTGAGGGCCTGGTAACAATAAAACACTAAAACTTCTTTCTACACATGAATAACAAAAATGCATTTGGTGATTATATTCTAAAAGAAAAACTCATTTTCAGTTGATTTTTCACCTTTCGGATATCAGTTGCATCAGTTTGAAATGAGATATTCGCAGGTGAATAAACGTGATGAAAATTAAATCATGAAATCAATTATTTTGTCACAATTTGATTATAACTAACTACTTATCAAAAATTAACTAAAGGAAATTATAAGGAAAGAGAACTGCCGTAAGGGTATGAAATGAGCTGTGAATAAACGAGTTGCTAATAAAATTATGAATAGAATTGCTCTGACACATTTCGATTGAAGCTACCTGCTAACCCAAGTTAAAAGAGGTGAAATTATCAGGAAAAATATGATAACAGTTCACCAACCTGAAGGACTGAACTATCTCAAAGAAAATTAAATTCTCACGCAAAAAAATATTACAAATTACCTTGATAAGGAAGTAAAGCTTAAAAGCCTGTGGTGCTTATAGAGAATTTTTGGAAACCGAAGAATTAAGGAACT
This sequence comes from Araneus ventricosus, assembly GCA_013235015.1. Taxonomy (NCBI): domain Eukaryota; kingdom Metazoa; phylum Arthropoda; class Arachnida; order Araneae; family Araneidae; genus Araneus; species Araneus ventricosus. The sequence goes on along the minus strand of BGPR01000027.1, from coordinate 2,133,830 downwards.
GTAAATAATTCTAAATGAAGTTTTTCATAGTAAGTTTACAAAATGTCCAGTATTTGCAGGAAATATTCGTTACTAACCTATACTTAAAAGAATACCGCAAACGTCAATGGATGGCTTGATTTCGTCAGAAATAAGAACAACTTTCCACACAACTTTTCAAAATGGTGGAGAAAAGATATTTTCCTCGAATAAATCTGTGCAATAATGATTTTGGACATCATTTAGATTATGTAAAAAGCGTTGTTTAAAACTATGTCTTTAAAATAGTATGGAACATTGGATACTCCCAAGTCAATAATGTTATCGTTTGTTGTAGCTAATTTCTATTTTAAGCAATATTTTCTATTGTTAAAGCTACTTTTGTAATGAATTCTGAAACCGCTGTCGATGGAATAATCTAATTTGTGAAAGTAGAAGCAATCTGTCAAATAGGAAATTTTTATGAAAATGCAAAAAAAAAGAAAAATTCTATGTTCTAATTCAATTTTAAAAAAAAGAAAGAAAAAATAGAGAGACTTTTACATGGAAATCGAGTTTGACTCTTTTTGGTACATATTTTGCTAATACAGTACAAACCCGGTTAACCGAACTAAAGGGAGAAAGGCCGTTTCTTATAAGAATTTTCAGTTCAAGAATTCAAGTTAACCCTCCGTCGAGAGCAATATTTGTGCACCGGCGAGTTCGGGCGCAATGCGTCTGACAAGTGCAGGCAGTGGCGGTTTTACGCACAGGTGTTAGAGGAGTCCTCTGATACTTCGAGACCCTAGGGGGGGGGAGGCTCAAAAACTATTTTATGTATATTGCAGTGCTATGCCAACGCCGAATTTACGATACTAGGTTGAAGGGCTTCAAAGCAATTTTGCGCTTGTGGCCTCATATTGTCAAAATCCGCCATTGAGCGCAGGTAAACAGTATCGTAATTAATATTGTTAATACCCATTATTTTTAATTTTAGCGTTTTAAAAGTATTCAATGACTTTGTTGGAGAGGCTTAATGGAAAAAAAATGAGGATATCGTTGCAAAAAAAGTCTCACCTTCGCGCTTATTTCCGTGCAGTACAGTACGTGTTTTTTGGATTTACGATTTCAAAGGCATTTCAGATAACCCGGGTTTCGGTTAAACGGCGTCATACTGTATAGGGAGGAAATAATATCCAAACAGTTGTGGCATAAAATTTCAAAATCAAATCGAAATTCTTTTTTCATTTCTTTAACGGAATGATTTTTGCTATAAAATTATTTTTTAAAAAACACGCGGTATGGCCCTTAAACTTAAAATTTTTCAAGCGAGAATTCACCAAATTTTGTGTTAATTTCAACAAGGGAAAGGCCTAACGGTTTGATATAGTTTTGCGAACTTGGCCAAGGGGCTTTACAGGGTCCTCCTGCATTTCCTGAAAAGTCATAAAGAAGACAAAGTCTGTTTTCCCTTTAAAAGAAAATATTGATTTTTGAAAAGTATAAATTCACTATTAAAAAGATTGGTTTTTTTATAAATATCATGTGTTGTATCAAGATATCAACGAAATACTTCTCTAGAATGTCATAGTTATTGATTTCGTGTGGAAAGTATCAAACAAAATGAAAAGATATGGCTATAGTTAGGCTACTCATTAAGAGTAGAAAAACATAGTTAAAAAAAATCGGAAATTTTAGATACATTTAAAAAATAAAACCTTCAGATTTCGGTATTATTTGTCAAGATGAAAACAACAGAATCCATTAAGTAGTTGGCAAATTCATGTATATTTCAAAATGTGATACATTCGATGTAGCTCAATCCGTTCCAGTGATATTTTTTTCTCCACAAAAATAAAAATCTTGGTGATAAAAATTAATCAGTGGAAAAGCCGCCAAAGTAAACGGATCGATGTTGCCGTAACTCCATACCAATATCTCACGAGACTAAGCTTAACAAATAAAATACCTAGTGCGTTTCTTTGTAGGGAAGCAACTGCTGCAAAGAATAAACGTCGGTTCGAATGTATGCCTAGATGGAAATGATAAGAACTCACAAGAAAATATTTTCAGTTTCATGACATTACAAATAACCTTTATATGAGCCAATGATATGTAAAATGTTATGCAGATGAATGATTTGAGGCTTGGTAAAATAGAAATTTGTCTTCATTCCTGTCGTGTTTGTGGAATTTTAACCATTCTCCCCAATAAACTTGAGGCAGAACCTTGACGGGCGCCTGAAGAGAACACACCAGATTTAAGTGAGAAAGTGAGAGGAATAAAAAAAAATTTAAGGAGATTTTTTTTTATTGAGAATATATTAAAACTAGAAGATTTGTGCCCGTCTAAGACGGACTTTTAGCTTGCCAACAATATCTCAGATCTGATTGTCACAGGTTTACTAACGAAAGTAGTTGAAGAAAATCTCATGTAGATTGCCAGAATGCTTAAGAAATAAAAAAAAGCATGAAAAACAGAAGTGATGAATCAACTGACAGTGCTATGTTTCAACTTGACTTTCACAAAAATAAAGAGATTGATTTACAATAACCTGACTTTGTTGCTGATAAATACGTTCACTGTATTCTGAAAAAAAAATGCAATGCATTTTGACCTTTCTTCTTGAGATTCTCTTTCTCTTCTTCTACGCAGGTATTCATTATCTTCAGCATCCATCCTGTTTAATGTCTCTTGGATCTGTCTCTCCCTCCAACGCGCAAATCTCTCCCTTGCTAACCTTCGTTTCCTTGCAGTGACATCTTCTCAATCCATTTTGATTACCAACAATACTCGAACTCTTCCTCTTTCAAAGATGAGAGAAATTCACTTCCCCTTCTGAAACCGCGGCGAGTTCTAAGAAATCTTTGTCCCCCCCCCCCGCTCCGACTTCTAAGAAAAGAAGTCTTCCCTTCTGGACGAGCCACTTTTGGTACGTAGCCCCGCCCAATTTCCTGAGCGTTAGTGACTTCGGATGATGATTATATTATAAATGTGAATTCCGAATATACGTGTTTTGACGCAGTGGCTAAGTTCATCCCAAATGTCGTTGGTTTTTATGAAATTAGTTGCAGAACTCTTGAAGTAAAGATACCTGATGAGCAAAGGGCTCAGTGTTTTAAGTTAGAAAATTAGCTCCTGAGAGGTTCCTTCAATAAAAGTTAAACTACCGTCCTCTAGTCATTACTGGTTTACTAATCACGGATAATTTATAGGGGGAGTTGGGGTAGATTGATACGCGGAAACATTGATACAGTTCTTAAATTTTAATGATTGGAATTGCTCAAGATGTTCATATCTCCTCATATGTTTGCCAATATAACCCTTAGCACACCGTAAATTTTTCGACCATGTTAATTCAAAAGTTAATTTACAAATGAATCAAACCGCTAATCTTCTAGTCGAAGTAAATTTTTCTCTAAGTACGTGTTGTGTGATTTCCCTTCAATAATTATGTTTCCCTGCCAGGGAATCTACTCCAAGGTACGAAAAAACACTTATTTTTCTAGTAACTATATTAAGTTTTGAGGTTTTTTAGCGTTGATTTTGCGTGACCGCTTAATTTAAGTAAAAAAATCTTTTGGGGCAGCTTAATACAGTTGACTCCGAGGCACATTGATACGCATCTTCCGTTTGTATCAATGCGCCATAACACAAACTTTTTTTACAAAATCGTCTTTAGAAATGGAAAAAACGCAAAAATGAACTATCTAAGAGAAGCACTCAACTAAGCATTTGTTTAAACTATGAAAACAGTTTCAATTTCATTTCAAAAATAAAAAGAATTGTTGTATATTAAGTTTAAAATATTTTTTACGAATTTATTAAAATTAGAGAGAAAAATCGTACTGAAATATAATCAAAAACATAATTTTTTGCATTTTTTGATGGTGTAAAATTATTTTTGCGCTAATATTTTTTAGTAAGTCATCAAGGAAGAACGCGAAAATTTCTCTTAATTTCTAATTCATTAAATTTTTCAAAAACGGCTTCGAGGTACACATTCTCTCCCCCAAAGTATATTTACACACACAGACACACATTCTTCTGTATTATTTGTAGAGATAAATTATTTTCTGAGGCATTATTGTTTCAATTTTCCAGTCTCATTAAAAATATTGAAATTTTATTAAAATAAAAGTTTGTTTCTTTGCTGAACTTTTAAAACTTGATTTGGAATATAAAGTTTATTGATAAAATAAATTTTGTTTTGATCCTAGACGTATTAACCATTATTTTCGATATTTCCGTGTGTATCAATGTACCCGTTATATGGCGCAGATTGATACAAATCCATTTTTAGGAAAAAAAGTAAAATATTTTATTATTTCATTTATGAGCCAAACGCGACTGAAATCCTATATTATATTAATGAAATCCTATATTATTATATAGCGTATTAGTACGGGTCTGTAAATTTTCTGGTCGATTCCCATTCACTATCAAGATATTCTTTCTACTGATATAAAATAACAAAATATTTCAGTCGTTTTTTATAACTTCTTAGGAGAACTTTTTACACTGTTTATCGAACGATGTCAGGATTAGAAATGACGTAAAACAATAATCTGCCTCGGATTGCTTAGATGATAACAATATTCCTTTAACTATTGAAATGTTTGTGTGTTGACTGAAACAATAAAGAAATAGATAATGTTTTAAAAATATTGTACTATTGTTGTGTATGTGCATTGTTAAAATTTTCAGAAACAGTATATTCAAAATAACTCTCAATAAATACACTAATTTTCATTAAATACACTGCTAATTTTCATTAAATAATCTCAATAAATACTCTACAAGTTGCCTAATACCAATCATGATTGAAAGTTACTTTGTAAAATAAAAGCCCTTTATTTCAACTGTATGCAAAGAACTTTTCTTTCTTTTTTTGCGTCAAACTCCAGAAAAAAAAATCAAATGTCCAGAATAAGCTGAAAAGGTCACAGTTTTTTACTATTTTTTACGATTTGTCCCGATTTTTCATTATTAGTAGCTAATATTAACCAGCGGGATTGTTATGCCAGCGACTTTTTTTTAAACTTTTTCTTAACACCATATGGCGAGTGTTGCATTTCATAATTCAGTGAAGAAATTTGAGTAGTAAATTCATGGCAAGAATTGTTTTGACTCGCTCTGAAACTGCCTGCTAACCCAAGTTAAATGAAATAATACTATTAGGAAAAACATGAGAACAATTCACCAACCTGAAGGACTGAACTGTCTAGAAGCAAACTGAATTTTCAGCTAAGAAAATATTACAGATTTGCTTGATAAGGAAATAACGCGTTAAAAGCCTATACAGCTTATAGAGAATTTTTGGTTACCGAAGAATTAAGGAACGTTCAATTATTCTAAATAAAGTTTTTCATAGTAAAGTTACAAAAAGTAAAATTCTTGCATATGTTATTAATTACTAACGTTTATTGAAAAGAAGATGGCAAGTTTCAAAGGATGCTCCAAGAAGACTTGATTTCGTCAAAAACAAAAACAATCTTTAGCACAACTTTTCAAAGTGGCGCAGAAAAGATATTTTCCTTGGATAATTCTCAGCAATAATGTTTTTAGACATTATTTAGATTATGTAAAAAGCATTCTTTAAAACTGTATCTAAAAAGATTTGGAACAATAGAGCAATCACAGTCAATACTATTATCGTTTGTTGTAGCTAATTTCTATTTTAACCCTTTATAAGGCCGTGGTAAGTAAACTTACCACCAACTTCATCGATTTTTAAATGCATTTTTTAAGGTTGGCATAAATTTCGATGAACGAATTATTTAGATGTTCCAATTTCTTTTCTCAAACCATAACGAAGTGTCTGGACTTGATAATTAACTATTATTTAGTCCAGCCTGACTATTAACAGGCTATTAACTATTTTGAGAAATTTGAATCAATCTGTCTGACAGAAAATTTCTATTAAAAAAAGAAATTCTAGTAATATTTGTCAAACTCTCATTTCTAATTCGTATAAAAAAAAGAGAGCTAGAAAGGCCTTTACCTGCAAATCGAGTTTGGTTCATATTTTGGCAATATAAGAAGGAAGCAATACCTAAACTGTGGTCGCATAAATTTATAAAAATATTTTTAGCGGATTTAAGGCGTAAGTAGACGCGCCACAGCGGCATCGAGCTGAAAGGGTGACCCGAAATGTGGATTTTTTTCTTATTTTTATTCTTCATATTTTGTCATATTTCAATATTTAGTATTAAATAACTCACTTTGTGAGCTATAAGATTCATTATATATTTTGTTGAAAATATTAGTTCTTTAATGGAAATACGCATTTCACGCAACGAATACTTAAGTAATTTCGCAAACATATGTGTACTCGTTAGGCGCGTGAAATTTTGTTACATGGTTAATGAATGGGGTTCATAAGTGTCCCATTTAATCTTCCTTTATTTCTACACATATTTTTTGAGATAAAATACAACAGTTGCAAATTAAAGAATAAACATCCAAACACATATGAGCAAAAATAGCACTAAAAATAGCAAAAAACTTCTTTTTTCATTTGCCAAGGAATTGTTAACGGTTTTAAAGTATCTTGAGTCTGCTAATTTCAAAACTAATTTTACTTTTTCCAAATTGTCTCTAGTTCTTTAAACAATGCATATTGTCAGCATTTTAATCGTATCTGCAGGAGAATTAGCCGAAAGAAATAATAAAAAAAATTATATGTCTCTTTACAGCGGGAAAATTTGCGAATTGGTGAGAAATAAAACGAGGAAAAAAATTACTTAAACTGATTGATATCTTCCGCTCCTGCATGGGTTTTAAAAGTCTTAAAAAATGTCGAAATTAGACTGTTTTCCATCATCTTTAAAAAGTTTTTAATTTATCTTGATTTCTTTATTATAGCATTAGCTTCTAAGTACAAACTTCTTAAGAGTGATAATTTTTTTTATCAAAATCGGTCTATAACTTCCCGTCACAGATTCCTTTCAAAATTGACAAAATATGTGATTTATGAATTACTTTAATAAGCTATTATTAGTTCCTAATAAACACCATAATCTTCAAACATTATTTTGTCGATGGAATGCAATTGGTCAATGTATATGCATAGCAAAATGTAATTAATGTCTGAAAAACATCTGTTTATTTACTTTCTTTAGGGTAACACCTGCAAAACTAAGTTCCAGTACGAGAATATTATTTAATAGTTCAGATCTTATATCAAGAATACAGAGAGTAACAAATACAGAAAGAAAAAAACAAAAGATTTAGGCTACATGGATGTGAAAGTGATGGAAAAAAGATATCAAGGCAGGTTAGATAGACATATGGTATCAGATTACTGCTAGAGACTCCAAAACGAGTCTTCCATTGTACGTAAAAGGAAATCATATAAAAGCTTTTCCACGAATAAATTGAACTAACTTATTTAAATGTCCTTCTATTGAACTTACTGCAATATCATCATATATTTTTTACAAAACCATTCAAATTCATCTATTTTATCTGTTGAAATTTATTTCTTTATTTCAATCATTAATATTGTTTTGAATTTTATTCATTAACTTGAACTTGAAAAGATTTCATGTGATCTCTGTATAGATTTATCTTGTGATTTATATATTAATTACTCCTTTAGGACTAAACAGATTGATTGCATTAATTTAATTTTATTACAGATTTATATTTGAGAAAGTTTCAATGCGATTTGAGTGGTGCGTACATATTAATATTCAAATATACTTTTCCCTTTATCTCGAAAACCATGTAACGTGCATTTTAAAACAAAATACGTGTGGGAAAAAAGTTGCATAATTATTTTCCTCAGCTTTCAATCTTAATAAAAAACTACAAATGTGAAAGCAAATACTGACCTAGCAGTTGTCTCATCTGGCTCATAATTCTAATGGCCATCGTCCGGATGCGAGAGATGCCGGTTCTCCGAAGCTTGTGTGGCTATCAAAATTGATATATTTCATTTCGAAGAAGTCGGTTTTGAAATTATAAAAAGCAAAAGCTACAGCTATTTGAGCAGATAAGAGCAGAGCAAGAAGACAGACAAAGGATAAATAAAAAACATTTTATTATGTCAATCACCAATCTCATCTAGAGATATATACAGACGTGTGGCTTACACAAAGCACACAGTTTGCTCACTGGCAATAAAAGTAATACATACATATATATACACGATCTAGCAAGTAGATACAAATACGGTTAAATAAGAGCCTTAAATTTGAATCCGAATATAAGAAAGCGAGACACAGTATTCAGCAGGAATGCATCAAAAACGCCTCCCTTTTCTTTTGCGGGAGGAAAATAATATTTCAATTATTTGTCCATAAATAATGACCATGTAACGCGTATTTAAAAACAGAAAAAGTGTGGAAATAATGTTGTATCACTATTGCTCTAGGCATTCCATGTGAATAAAAGACGATAATAAGCATCGTACCTACTGACCAAGCAGCTGTCGCATCTGGCTCATAATTTTAATGGTGAACGTCCGGATGCGAGAGATGCCGGTAATCCGAAGCCTGTGTGGCTATTTAATCGCCTCCCTTTTCTTTTGTGGGAGGAAAATATTATTTCAATTATTTGTCAATAAATAATGACCATGTAACGCGCATTTATGAACAGAAAACGTGTGGAAAGAATGTTGTATCACTACTGCCAGGGCCGGCCGGAGGGGGGTGCGAACGGTGGGACCGCACTAGATCCCGCATTTTCTGAAGGCCCCACGCAACTGACTGATTTTGTAAAATGAAAATGCTTTCTTTTTAAAAATCAAAATATACATGCATCTGAATATAATTATGTCATTTGTGCACATTTTAAGTCGACCAATCTAAGGCAAGGTTAGGTTCTTTAAGTTTAAAGTCATGAAAGATTAAAATATCTTACAAGCTGCACACCTACTGTTACATATTAAGAAGACTTTCAAGTTAAAAATGAAATACAACTTTTAAAATTTGTTTGTGTGTGAATAGTAGCTATAATTTTATATTTAGTTAAAAAGGAAACAACAAATTTAGTTAAGAAAGCTAAGCATTTCACAATTTTATTAGATTGCACTCCAGTCTTGAGCCATCAAGAACAATTGTTTATTATTTTAAGATATGTTAATGTAGGTGACTCTGAAAGTGATTTAAATATGCAAGTAGGGCCGATTTAAGCCCTGTAGGGAGCCTAAAGACAATACAAGTTTCGGTTTCCTCCCTCCTTAGTTTCAAAAAACCAAATATTTTTTATTGTTTTTCATACAATTGGTTATTAAGTAACAAATATTAAGACAGACTGAAATAAAAAAAATATTTAATTTGCCGATCACATTCATGAGAGAGATTTCTCTATCGTAGAAATAAGAAAATTAAAATATAAAGTTAAAAGTAATTTTTTTAATGTATGGTGAAAACATTACAATATTTTTTACACAGTCTAAATCTAATAAAAAATTTGCAGGACTATTTTGCAGCCAGCAAAATGGTAAAACAAACTGGATCACACTGATCTGCTTTCCAAATTGAAAACACCAAAAAAAAAAATCCTAAGAATAATGTTCTGAAATTTAAGCGATACTTGATTTCAATTTGAATAAGTTCGAATATACGGCTCTTATAAAGTAAATGAAAGCACTAAATTAAATAACGTCGAAAATAATGCATAATAAAGATAATGAGGCATTGGGAGCCCCCCCCCCAAGTTATTGGGCTCCTAGGTAGTTGCCTATTTGATAATCCGGCCCTGTTTGCAAGAAAGATTTGTGTGGAACGGCAAAAGATTTGTCAGGAAAATGTTGCCGACCAAAAATATGGTGAAATTTCGTTTTGAAAAATATCGTGAATCGGCATTCACATCTCCTTTTAAGAACTTCAAAGAAAATAGTTGAATAGTTAGTTGAAGGCGAGACATCCCTGAAGTTAAGAATCAAAGAACTGGATGGAAAGAAAAGCAATTTTTCTTTGAAGCAACCGATCAGTCTATTTTCATCTACCAATCATCAATTTTCTAGAAATAATCAATCGTGCCATTTTTTTCTTTTTAGAAAACATTCGAGATATATCACGAAAAAAAGACGTCATACTGATTTTTTATATAATTAGGATAATATTCACAAATTGTCCGAAGACGATCTTCTTGGATGGTGCAAAGACTTAAATACAACTCTGCAAGACGATATTGATTTATTTAATAAAAATCAAAATTTGTCGTCGAGTTTTGCCATTCAGGGTAACAGTATTACAATATTTATTTAAAAATAATTTATTAAAATTGTATCCAAAATTTGAGACTCTTCCGAAGAATATATTTACCTTAACAATTACAAATGTATCAGCAGAAATATCTTTCTCATGATTGAAAATAATAAAAAAATTACTTGAGTTATAGCATTTGTTAAGAATGATTCATTTTCTTAGCCATGATATCTGTCGAATCCGAATTAGCTATAAAATTAAATTATGACTATATTATCAACGAATTTGCTATAATGAATGTAAGAAAATGAAACAAAATAACATATTGTTACCTTATTCAAGCAAGTCGCATTCCAAATTGTATTTTATGAGTTTATCAAACAATTATTTTTGTTATTTGATTTGTGAACGATTTTGAATGTGATTGAAATGCTAACTTTATAAAAATATTTTAATTATGCATTTGTCCTTAATATACAAATTTGTGTAATGTAATAAATAACAAAATCAATAAATTATTTTACTGCACGAATTTTGTTTCAAGGCCTCTCAAATCAACTTTGCACCAGGCCCCGCTTTTGTTCGGGCCGGCCCTGACTACTGCCCTGGATATTCCATGTGAATAAAAGACAACAATACACATCGCACCTACTGACCAAGCAGCTGTCGCATATGGCTCATAATTTTATTGGTGAACGTCCGGATGCGAGAGATGCCGGTAATCCGAAGCCTGTGTGGCTATCTAAACACATCCCTTTTCTTTTGTGGGAGGAAAATATTATTTCAATTATTTGTCAATAAATAATGACCATGTAACGCGAATTTATGAACAGAAAAACGTGTGGAAAGAGTGTTGTCCCAGGATGAAAAGATCTTGAAAAGAAAAGAAATCGCTATAAAATTTTCAAGAAAAAGCAACTAAATAAATGGGTAATAGAATGTACCGAAGACGAATTATTATTGTAAATATGTTCAAAGAAGTAGCAATTACTTCTACAACATAAAGTTGTTCTTATCATTCCTTTCAAAGCATTGAAAGGCAAATCCACATTTCAAAGTGACTTAAATTTTGTTTAAAAATAAAATCCTAATGCAGAACGTTAGTTACTTTTTACTGAAAATGGAACACAGTTTTTGCACACTTCTCATTTAATTTGACTTGTTTCATGTTTTCAAAAATAGATTTTCGTAATCGATTTTTGTACTGACTTCCTCGTGTCCTAAAATTTTTAAATTTATACACTTGTGTATTCTTGACGACAATACACTGTTTTAATATTTTCAGAATATTTATCTTAGTTTTCAGTTAATATTTAACTAACAATATTTGTATTAAATACTAATGGCGAATTGAATTTGAATTTTGGGGAAAAAGTTCTTTCAAGATAATGAATTATAAGTTAAAATAAAATAAAAGAGAAAATAATTATAATAAAATTTCTACTTTTCTTACTAATTTAAAATCAAACCACAAGTAAATGTTCATTAAAAATGTTGGATACAGTCGTTGGCGAACGATAGCAGTTTATGCAAATTCAGCCACTGCTGAATGGCGCTGTCGTTTCGCTGGCCTGTATTGAACTCTCTCATTCTGCGAAAAAACAAATCAGTGTAAGCCAGTTTAAGTTATGCACTAACAGTATGTTTGTCTGTGTGTATGCCTAGGTGGCACATATTATCATCATGTTTTTTAAAGAAATATGTGTTTTCAATAAATGGATTCGAATTCATTTCCACGCAAACAAAACATTTTTTCTTACTGTAGTTTGAACTTCGATATGAATTGGGCGCCTTCTCAAATATATACATTTCCCGTGTAAACACCAACATTTCTAGCTTTTTCAATGGAAATTGCAATTAAAAAATATGTGGCTCAAAGGGGGAGGCGAATAATACAGTAAAGAAAAAGGAATAAAGATTATTATTAGAAACAATTCCTACAAAGTATTTCATTCCATCCTGGCTCTCAACACAGGTGGAAAGTTGAAATAATTGAGAATTTACAAAACACAGGATTGTTACGATTAAAATTCGCCTCCTCAAAAGGTCCCAGAACCGGCTCTCTGATTCCAAAAGAAGCAGAATTTCACCAGGACATAGTACATGGAATGCTCTCTGGGTAAACAAGGAAAAGGAAAAATATTTAAATTTTTAAGGTGGAGAACATTTAAATATTTTTTCATTGGCCTGCCCCATTATCTTAGGGTGCTTTTCCTGGCGACTTCCCAACTTTTTTTTTTATTACTGAAGAAAAATTAAATAATCAGTTCAATTGAGGGTTTTTTTTAAATTGAACCCTTTAAAGGGCCTTTTTTTGTTTTTGTTTTGCTAGTAGTAAAATGGTTTTGGGATTGAGATTCATTTAAGAAAAGAAATTCATTTAGCATATTCGATGAACATTACTTTTTGTTAATTAATTTTTCTTATTAATAATTAATTATTAAGTCCAGACACTTCTTTATGGTTTAAGAAAAGAATTTCTTTGTTTTTGTTTCATCTTAAAAATTGGCGAGAACTTCTGCCAATTATTATTCACATGGTAACATTAAAAAATGCATTTAAAAATTAATTAATTTGGTTGTAAGTATACTTAGCACGGCCTTAAAAAGCGTTAAATAAAAATGGCTGCCGAAACTTGATTCTCAGCGTAAATCTATTTTCGTTCAAAATACCAATTTTAAACCATTTTTTTTACTTTCTTGTATACGAAGTATACAAAGAGAAAGTATTGTAATCGTCAAAAAATTCGAACTCGAGATATTGACGGATCTCCACGTTTTAGACCTTCCTGAGTTCGAAAAACACAATTTTGGAATTATGTCTTTGTGTCTGTCTGTGAACACGATAACTCGAAAACTATTAGAGCTACGGGGATGAAATTTGGTATGTGATCTTTAAACATAATTTGTAGGTTTCTATCAAATTTTGGACAAAATCCGTCACCGGGAAGTCTATCTGTCTGTATGTCCGAAGTCATGCGAACATTATAACTCAAAAACTTGAATAGCTAGATGGCTAAAATTCGGTACACAGTTTTATCGTCATGAATGTAGGTCCGTATAAGATTTTGGGCAAAATCCGTCAAAGGGTTGACTGTCTGTCGGTCTGTATAATCGCATACTTGTTAAGCATTCGTTTAAAAACTAATCTCCATGCGCATGCGTACTTAGCAATCTCTGGTACCAAGCGGGAGGATTACGTCACTTTGTCCTTGAGACGGAGTTTGTGATACATATGTTTTATTCTCCTGTTTTGTTTTCGCTCGCTCGTATAATAGCGGATTTTGCTGGAGTGTGATGGAAAATAAATATTGCTAAGTTTTAATACATAGGCATCTCTTTTAATATGATTCTTCACTTAAATATTCTACAATCACTATAATCTGCAATGAAAAACCTTCTGATATTCGTTGCATTCTGGATTACAGTAGGTTCGATTTTTTTTTATCCACGCAAGGGGAGGGGAAATGACAAATTTTTGAGTAGTATACGAGAAAGTTTAGGGGAGGCCACACCCACTGGTTTATCTTCGGTTTTCACGGAGCATATCATTTGTACTACATGCTAGCGAAATTCTGCTTCGTATGGAGTCATATATGTTTGATTATAATATCCTTGTATTTTACCCACCCATGCGAGAGACAATTGATGATCGTTAGAAAAAGCATGATGGGTTCCGAATCCAAACCGCAGAGATTATATATCTCTCGACTTTTTTTCTTTATTTGCACAAGGTGGCGCATTTTGAGCTTCGTAGGAAAGTGAAGAAAAGCAGAGTATGCATTTTTGAACGCCATCCTTTCAACCGATTGGATCCAAAGTTGGATAAAGATCTACAATTTTGAATTAGAAATTGGATAAAGACTTACAATTTTGGATCCAAAATTGGAAAAAGATCTACAATTTTAGAACCGAAATTAAATAAAGATCAGCAATTTTGTATCCGAAATTGGGAAAAGATCTACAATTTTAGAACCGAAATTGAATAAAGATCTACAGTTTTGGTGACAAGAAAACATACCGAATCTCATTTATCTAACTCGTGGCGTTTTTCAGTTATCGCATTTGCAAGAGCGCGAATAGACGGACGGACAGACAATCAACACGCTGAAGGATTTGGTCCGAAATTTGGTTTAGTTAAACAATTCTAGTGGTAAAACCATACACCAAATCCATTTGGCTCACTGCCTTTTAGAGAAACCTACTTCTGGCAGATAGACTTTTCGTAGATGAATTTGATCCAAAATTTCATAAATACCTACAATTTTTGCGTAAAGGCCACCTACAATTTTTCTACATTATTCAGTTTAAGAGTTATTGCGTTCACATACAGACCAACCAACCAACAGACAGACAGACATAATTCCAGAAATGACTTGTTTTTCAGACACTGAAGATTGATGAAAATCTTCAGGTTATATTTTTGATGATTACAATACTTTCTCTTTGCATAATTCATATATGAGAAAACAAGCATTTATCAAAATTAAAGGGAAACTAAAGTGAGAGGGATTAAAGAGTGTGAGAGGGATTAAGGAGGTCAAAATTAGACAGTTTTTCATCAATTTAAAACTTTCTCTTCATATCTTCATTACAGCATAAATTATTCAAATTCTGAAGAGTAATAAATTTTATTTTATCTTCTATAACTTCCTATTCCAGATTCCTCTCAAAGTTGTCAAAAATATGTGAAATTACTACAATTTTTAGTTCCTAATTCATGCCATAATCTTCATTTTGTCATCATTTCGTCGATGAAATGCAACATGTGAATGTATATGCATAACAAAATGTTATTTAGATCTAAAAAAAATATATAATTTAATTACTATCTTTGTTTAGGGCGACACTTGAAAAACTAATTTACGAAACTTATTAGTTCAGAACGTAGAATATATTATTAGTTCAGAACATATGCCAAGAATACAGTAACAGAAATTAACACAAGTTTAAGAAAAGATTTCGTCTACCAGGATATCAAAGTGATGGAACAAAGATATCAACACACATATGGCGGCAGATTACTGCTAAAGACTCCAACGCGAATCTTCCATTGTATACGTGAAAGGAAAACATAAAAGCTTTTCCATGAATTAATTGATGAACTTATGAACCATGAAATTATTTAATTTTTATTTTATTGAACTTATTGCAATATCATCATGTATTTTTACCATACCATTCTAACTCACCTAGTTTATTTGTTGAAATTTATTTCTTTAATTACTTCATTAATATTGTTTTAAATTTTATTCTTTAGCATACATTTGACACAGATTTCATGTGATTTCTGTATAGATTTATCTTCTTATTTATATATTGATTACTGTTCATGATTAAGATTATTTAATGCATTGATTTAATTTTAGTATTGATTTATATATGTGGCAGTTTCATTGCGATTTGAGCATTTCGATCTGAGCAGTGCACACGTATCAATATTAAAATTTATTTTTCACTTTATCTCAAAAACTACAGCCAGTTTGACGAAAAGAATGCCAGATATGGAATCCACACCACGAATTTATCCTAAAATCACTGTAATACCACTGCCAAAAAATCAGTGTTGCGCAGTTGTATCGAAAAGCTTTTTAAAGAATTCCCAAGAGTTTTTTATTACTACTACGGATGCTTCCATGCCACTGAATGTTACTTCAATACTGAGTTTCTCATCGGCACTCATTCGTGTTTCGGATCCATCCTATTAAATTCCATATTTACGGATAAAGCTCTCTCAATCTGCCAAGCAATTGGCGATCTTTCAATTGCCGAGAAAAACTTAATGATTTTGACTGTCAGTTTATCTGCATTACAAGAGTGAAATATGTTTCCTTAAAATTCCCAAATTTAGCTCATGGATTGTACGATAAAACCATAAAATCAAGACTAAGGCAAAGCTGAATTTTAAAAAATCGTACTCATTTGGACCCCAACTCACACAAACATTTTTTTTTAAATGAAAGGCGGGAATTTTTGGAAGAAGAGCAACGGATTCCTTATTTAGCTTGGACTGGAGTGGAAGATATCATCTCACAATATCCAAAGAGAAAAAAAATCTACCGAAAAACGATTGAAGCATTCAGAAGTATAAAATATCAAGAATCTCTGGGGAACAGGCCATCAATTATCGTTCCGTCGCCATGACTTAAAGATAGAGGAAAAGACATAGCTATTTCACATATTCATACCCGTATGTTCATCTCTCCAACGCTTTTACTTAAATTTCGTATATAAACTAACCCATTATGCCAGACATGCAATTAAGAGAACGATATTGAAAACATTCTCCGGAACTGTGACCAAAATAAAACTCAAAGAAGGAATATCTGAGAAAAAATTCATTCTTCTTCAAGCATCTCGGTCTTACTAAAACTTCTCTAAAGCAACTAGGAATCAATAGCATTTACGAGCCTTTCGTCAGACACTGAAATATTTCAGTATTTATTAACTGCAACCGTTTGGAAGTAGAGAAAAGAATACGAGAACAATAAATTTATCAATCTCATATCACGCAATGTTTTCATTTCAAAATAAAATCAATTAGAAATAAAACGCTTGTCCAACGCAGCTTTTTTAAGCAACTTAAATTTTCAGATAAGAAAATATTACAAATTTGCTTGATAAGGGAAAAAATATTTGGAAACCTAATATTTGTAGCTTACAGTTGTTTTCGGATTCCAAATAATTAAGGAACTTTCAATAATTCTGATAGAAACATTTCATGGTAAATTTAATAAGAGACCATTGCTTGTAGAAGATATTTATTACTAACCTATATTGAACCGAAGACCACAAACGTCAGAAAGATGCTCCAAGAAGATTTTCTTTTGAATTCATCAGAAACGAGAATAATTTTCTACAGAATTTCTCGAGATGGCGGAGAAAAGGCGGCTTCCTAGAATAAATCTTAGCAATAATGGTTTTGTTCGTTGTTTAGATTATGTAAAAGCATTGTTTAAAGTCTTTTTTTCTAAAATGATTTGGAACAATAGATTATCCACTTCTAACAATGCAATGATTTATATCAATTAATAATTCAATTTTCAATAGTGCTTTCAACTGTTAAAGCTACTTTTGTATTTTCTGAAACGTCAATTGATAGTATAGGCTAATTTTAGAAAATTGAAGCTATCTAACAGAAACAGAACATCTCCTTAGACATGTAAAAAAAGTTTGCAAACTTCTGATTTCAGATTCAATTATAATAATGACATTATTTTGTATGCAAATCGAGTTAATTCACATCGGCACAAATTCAGCCACGATACGAAGCTAACAATATTAAACCTGTGGTCATATAAAGTTAGAAAAACAAATCGATCCCGGGTTTTTTTTCGGTTGCGAAATGCCTTTTACTTGACGATTATTTTATAGTAATGGTGGGGCTCTGGTCATTAACCCCTGTATAAACTCTGGGTCCCTCCACCAGTGATAGTGCGTACCTCCTTCGGGAGGGGTCGGGCCGTGGCCCGGTGATGGGCTACTAGGATTCCGGTCTCAGTACTCGAACTATTGCAGCTGCTGTCATTCAGATCCCGGATGCTAAAGCAGGGCGGGGTGATCCAGATCTTTCTGGTTGCACACAACTTTTCAAGATCGCGGAGAAAAGATGTTTTCCTCGGATGATGATGTTTTCCTTAAATCTTAGCAATAATGATTTTGGACATTCTTTTAGATTATGTAAAAAGCGTTGTTTAAAACACACAATTTTCTTTTTTGATTTGAAAAAATGTGGAAATTCCTATAAAATGCAGAAAAAAAAAGAAATTTTATTAATATTGGCAAAATTCTGTTTCTAAATCAGATTTTTTAAAAAAAGAGACAGGCGTTTACATCCAAATCCAGTTTGATTTACTCCGGTACATATCGTGCTAATGCAGTACAAACCCGGTTAACCGTTGTAAAGCCTTGAGCGTTTTCGGATAAAGATTTTTTTCGGTTAAGCCATGAACATCTATTATTACTTTGCATCTAATTACAGTATGCAATTCTGAAATGTTATGAGTGTAAAACGAATTCAAAACTTTCTTTGTAGGCTGCACTTATGTTCTATATTCAAGTTAACCCTCCATCGAGAGCAATATTTCACAGGCGAGTTCGGACGCAATGCGCCCCACAGGTAAACAATATCGTAATTAATATTGTTAATACCCATTAATTTTCATTTTAGCATTTTAAAAGTAATCACTGACCTTCTTGGAGAGGCTTAAAAGGAGAAAAGAAATGGAAATATCGTTGCAAAAAAAGTCTCGCCTTCGCGATTATTTCTGTTCAGTACGCGTTTTCTTGATTTGCGATTTCAAAGGCATTTCGGATAACCCAGGTTTCGGTTAACCAGAGTTCGGTTAAACGGTGTCATACTGTATAGGAAGGAAATAATATCCAAATATTGGCCGTATAAAATTACAAAAAAAAAATCGAAATTCTTTTTTCATTTCTTTAACGAAATGTTTTTTACTATAAAATTATTTAATAAAAAAACATTGGATGATTGTAAATTCGGTCAGCAACTGTTCTAAAAGCGAGAATGTCATAAAAAATGAATTGAAATTTTCTTGTTCAATTATAATATAACAGTAGGACGTCATCTAAGGGGGAAATTTAGAACTATCGCAATTGATAATTACAGAAAAAAAAGTGAAAAAAAAAATGTTCGTATACATTTCCAAACGTTTGAACAAAAAATGTTTTGACGTGAAAACGTCTTTCCGCTGGTTACAGTGATAGTCGGTCGACCTTTCTTGTGTGACAAAATACCGTCAGATTTGAATCGCTAATAACTATGAGAAAATAATGGTTGACCCCACAACGGATAAATCATATCTGTAAAGGTTTGTCGCATGGTATTTGTTTTGCCTGTGATGTCATCGCACCAGTGTAGGCGCATGCGCGTGATTGTTATGAATTAGCTTAATGCAAGGTTATAAATAAATGTAGCATGGAAACCCGTTTAGCTAGGATGTTGATTCTGGTGTTATTTTAAAGAGCTTGAGGAGTATTACTAGGACCCAAAGTGAGACAATAAAAATATTTATCAGAATATAAATAAAAATCGGTATTAAATTGAGAATTTCAAACTCCGCATGTTTTTTTTATTACAACATGCAGAGGTGTTTTTTTTTTTTCGAATTGTGCGAAACTTACAGAATGCTTGTCAATACTTAAAAGAAACATTGTATTAAAATTTGAATATTACGGGAAATATGAACAATTGTAGTAAATAATGCTTTATTGCACATACGCGAAATGTAGTTCTATGTACTATCAACAGATGGCGCCATCAAAAGCTACTCTAAATAAAACATAAGAAAGGAGCAGTTCGGGTCCGCGCCGTAGATTTTTCTTGAAAATGTCGGGATAAAATCATAAAACAAGTGTTTCGTATTAATATGTAATTTAATTATCAATCTCTTTTATACGATATTTACACAGAGTAGTATAATGGTTACAGAACAGATAAATCACAAGCCATCGCAGACCCTTACTGCATGCAATAAACTTGTGGTTTATCTCTTCTGTAACCATTATACTACCCTGTGTAAATATCGTATACAAGAGATTGATAATTAAATTACATATTAATAAGAAACACTTGTTTTATGATTTTATCCCGACGTTTTCACAAAAAATCTACGGCGCGGACCCGAACTGTGTCTTTCTTATGTTTTTTTTTTTTTTTTTTTTTTTAATCCGAAAACATTAGTTTAGTTTAAAATACCATGTTATATTGACCATCGCTGGATATAGATCATTGGGCGTTTTAAATACAGACCTTTAATACTTAATATATTTTGCGATTTTATTTTGTTTACAGCACTGATCTTGAATTTGATATTTTCTTAGCTGATAAGTGACATAAACGTTTAAAATTCCGTCATTCCTTTTTGACGCCAACATTCATCACTAAAAAGCTAGACCTAAGATTTTGTGAACTGTCGGAATTGACGGTTTCAGTCTGCTGTCCGGTGAATCAAAAGTGTCCAAGTTTATATAAAACAGAGAAAAGTTAAAATAGTTTGAATTTCAAAACGGTTACAGGGTCGTTGAGATCTGCTGACTTGAAAAATAATTTACTTTCCTTGTTTTGCCAGCGCCACATTAAATGCGTTACCACTGAACAGGGTATAAATACGTTATGTAACTCGTTAGAAGCTAATATCCGATCAGACCTCTCCAGTTCATGTTCTGGCAAGCTTAAATCTGCTATCGACGCTTTCCCTTAGCATTTTGTGTTTTCTGGGAGCTCATGGACGGATGGGGTTATTTTAGATGTACTAGAATAATTTGTATTACTGCAATAATAACAAAATATGTTGCGATTCTTATATATTGTACTTTTCTCACTTAAGGGGGCACCTCAAATATGGGGATGAGAACCTGCCGTATTGGTAAGCAAAGTCTCGCTTCCCAGTGGGATATAGTAATGGTGGAGGTCGAATTACCTCCGCCGATGACGGGTCATACAGATGAGGGGTCGTCGCATCAACCGCTCGTAATAAAGGCTATTATGCGAGCGCCACAGTGCCCGATTAATCGTCTCGGCAACCGGGTCATTCAGGTTATCCGCATGTCTAGTCTGGGCGGACCCAGATAGCATGTACACTTGCAGCAAGTGTGATTTTGCTTGTTATTAGCTTGTCATGATAAACTTGATGCGGCAACTTTGCAGCAAACTTCCTGCAAAGTAACAAAGCATAATCGACCAACCCACTTGCAGAACAATTTTGCTGTGAAGTTGTTATGACAAACTTCACACCACAAAATTGCAAAACAAGTTTGCTGCAAAGTTGATACAGCACACTTACACACCACGACCTGGATACAGTTGTATATATCTGGTTTTGATATTTGTCTCTGTTTTAAAAAAACATCCGATTTTTAATAACATCTCCTAGACCGTCCTTCTTTTTATTAATTCAATAAATCAATGATAATTTGTAAAAATTAACTAGGTCTTTTTCTAAAAAAAATTTTAGAATTCTCCATCTTTTTACTAAATATAGAATTCGCACTTTAAAGAAAACTATATATATCGCCTTTTTCTTAATGTTGAAATTTTAACGTTCATAAAAAAAATTAAACCTAAAAAGCAGTCAATGTTTGTTGGAAAATAATAACTTACATTTTGTCCCATATTTTTAAAAGTAATTACTTTTGAACCCTAATTTCATAATTTATTCTACTAGCAACTAGCAAAACGCAGTTATTAGAGAAAATCGCTCTCCCTTTGACTTCAAATCATATTCTCAACACAAAATTTAAAAAATTAATGAAATCAAGAAGCCAGTTTAAAATAAAATGTGTAGATGCACGATCTATTAGCGCAATCTGTCGTCCGCATTCGAAGTCCAGCTGGCTTAGTGGCTAAGGCGATAGGTTTAGGAAGCGGGTTGTCGGGGGCTCGAATCTGAGGCTCGTCTGCGTTATTCTGTTTCTGCTATAGTTTGGCGCAATAAGCTTGCTGCAAGTAGGGATGACGAACTGTTATTTTCTAAGCAATATTAAAAAATCACAAATACCAGTGATGAATACTACTGTCAGAAAGGTGTGATTCAGTTTAATTATTTTTATAATTTATTTTTTCTTTTGTTTTAATTTCTTTTCTTTTTAATATAATTTTGAGAGGTTTTATTTTTTAGTTCTATATACTGTCAAAAGATGGCGCCATCAAAAGTGTGAACTATCTTCCCAAACGGGGGGCATCATCACAACCTACCCGGCGGAAACAAAGTCTTCACCGGTGTCCTTCCAGATAAGCAGGTCACGCTTCACTGCACAAATCACCCTACTCCACCTCGTCTCGTATTATATTACATTTCTCACTCCCCCTCCCCATCGCGGTTTAAGACGTCTTTCTGTGAATCACACCTCCTGTTGTAATATGCGTCCTCTAATGATAACGTCGCTTTTGTAATTCGAAGTTTCGTCGGGAACTCAAAGGAGCAAGTATTATTTTTTCTGTTTGATTGACAGAATCACGGTAATTGTATAAAAAAAAAAGAATAGTCGTGGTAAAGATCCCATACCCAGATAGCAAAGAAAGCTTGTCTAAAAGGTTTTGAAAACCTTGTCGTCAGCAAGGGTAAAGGGTTGTCACAAAAGTTTCCATGACAAGGATTGAACCTTTCGGCAAGGTAGCGGAAAGTTTCGCTAGTCAACAAGAAACAACGTTTTCTGTAAGGTTTTTAGTAAGATTTCCCCAAGCTTTTTTTACAAGCTTGCTTCAGGCTTTCCTCAAACTTGTTTCAGACCTTTCAAAAGGTTGTTAAGAGCTCTCCTTCGGCGAACAAAATAGAATCCCCCTCCTGCAGAGGGGTCCAATCCTCCCCACTTTTTTCACCCCCTCTTCAAAACTGTACTTCTACAGAGGGGTCCAACCCCCTCTTTTATTCCCCTTCTTCTGACGTCATTTTAGTCCAACTTAGAGTTATCTGGAATGTCAATTAAGTAGATTAATTAGAAATTTTAATTAATCAAAGCTTAATTATTAATTTAATTAACCTAATTTGTAATTGAACTTACTTGTACGATTTCGTTGTTGATTGTGACAAATTTTCAGATTCCACCGAGCCTGGGATCGAACTCGCGTCACATTTTTGGAAAGCAAACGCAATAACCACTATACCGGACGGGCTACACACGACGGGACAGGTGGTTCATAAAATGCTTTCCTACGTAAATTTTTGCGAGAATGGTTTCCGAAACGGTTTTCGCGGACAGCCTATGGAAGTGGAAATGGCAACCTTTCCGCAACCTTCTTTGCTATCTGGGTACTGTGGTCGCACCGAAAACTGTGACAGTTTTTTTATTTGAATTTTTTAGAACACGTATTTAACGTATTCTTAATAAGACTTTTTGAAAATTAAAAGTGTGATTGAAATAACAAATTGTTGATTGATAACAATTGGAATAGATATTTAAAAATAACAATAGCAAAAATATTTTTTACTCAAAAAATCGTGGATTATACATCCCTAGCTGCAAGTTCAACGCGTGGTGACTAACTCATTTACAATAACTTGTTTCATGCTTGCACTCTTGCCATGTCAAACTTGCTGCAAGCTTGCAGATATGCAAAGCAAGATTGCTGCAACTTTACTGCAAACTAAAATTGCTATCTGGGAAGTAATTCATTCGTTTATGGTTATTGGTTATATTGCTATGGTATATGGTTATATTGCACTTAACTATAACGAATGTAACGACTCGTGATCAAGAGCAAAATCTAAAGATACGCGAACGCTACTGAAAAAAGTTTAACTTTTAATCTAAATTAGTATTACTTTCAAAAAGAGTCAAATGTTGTATTAAGCCTCTTAACTATGATCTAACTAAAAGAGTTTAGAATTATATTTTTAAAAATCATGTTTTATGGGATTGAGCTAAATAGGCCGCAGGACATACCTCGCTATCGTTCAAGTAATATTATTAGGTTGCAGGGAAACTTTTGAAATTAACCAAAGAAAAGAATAGGAAATCAAAAAAATTATAATTCAGTGTTCTACATTAGATCGACGAAAATTAATTAATACAAAGAAATTAAAGTTATAAAATTCCCATTATTCTGACCAATCAGAATGCCTTATAAAGAATCACTATCTCTGAGAAAACCACATTTCAGCCAATGAGGAGCAAGGATGCAATCTTTCGTTGCGCGGCGTTTTTTATTTGTACAAATTTTATTTTTCAGAGGCTCCGACTTCTGCGATTCTAAAAAGTTTAATATAGAAAATAAAATGGTATTTCGCTAGGATGGAATGTAAAATACACGTAGTGGAAAACTGCGTAGATGCTCTTCAGTGCTGCTCAGTTGTAAGTTTTGAAAAAATTAAATTTTGTAACAGATCAGTGGATTTTGACCGATGAGAAAGAAACGAAAGTAGCGGCACAATTAAAATCTTTTTTCAATGAAGATAATTCCCAACAGAGTATCAGCTATCATCGCAGATGCTATATGAGATTCACAGATAAAAGGAAAATAATTGCCGCAATCAAACGAAAACAAAATAAAAAAGACAATGACAGTTTGGACTCGGAAGAAAACTAGAACAAAAATGCTGAAACGTCAACGAAACGCCAAATGCGAAGCAATACTTTAATACTCATAACATCAAGATAAAAAAATGTGCTACCGAAGATCTGTATTATTTTCAAAAAGAAAAAACAGATATTAAATAAAATAACCAAGAAACGGATAATTGAAAAATTGAATCAATGTGAAACAAATTCCAATTTATTTCTTAAAGCAGCTTTGCAAAAAAAATGATGAAGGAATAGTGTTGCAAATTCGTGGAAAAGATCTGGTTGCTATAGAAGTCTGCTATCATAGTTCTTGCTACAAAAAATGTACTCGTTTCCTGACAAGTCCTGCTTCAACAATCCAGAAAGATGAAAATCAAAATTCATTTTTGAAGTTCTGTAAAGATGTAATAGAAAAAAGAATAATTGTGGAAAACCAAATCCTAAGAATGAATGAAGTTACACGCCTTTTTATAAAAACTGTATTTGAAGAGGAAAATTTGGAATTAAATTACACAAATGGAAATTTGAAAAGATTAAAAATGAGGTACCCCCAATTGAGTATAAAGTACATTACTCACTGAACTGCATATCTTTGTAAGGACCTATATAAATATAAGAATCTTCATAATCACATATAAAATATGAATTGAATAATTTCTTGTCAATGTAAACAAGGAACTGTTATGCATAAAAAAATTGTAATATTTTGTGTGTATTTTTAAAAGTATCTTAGCCTTTAATGCTATGAACCTACGTTTTTCGGAAATGATTGTTATTACATGTTTACACAATTTACAATTAAGCAGATATGTGAATTTTTTGAAAAGCAAATATATGAAATTGTCAATTGCATACATAGAATTTTTAAAACATCTAGGAGATATCTGTAGAAGAATATTTAAAATGCCAGTTCATTTTTATAAGTAGCTACATCTATGCAAGAAGCTTCAAATATATATATATATATGAAAAATGTTTTGAATACTTACTCAGAAATGCAAATAATGCTTCATTATATATAAAAGAATAATAATATTCTTTTGCTAATACTTGGCAACGATATTATATAGATATTTTTATATTAAACTAATGTTATTTGAAAAATGACTGTAATTTTATTTATGAATGTATAGTTGCAAGTAAAATTTAGAAATAATTTTTGATGTTATACAGTCGAACCGCGATATAGCGAACCCTGGATATAACGAACCCTCGGTTACAGCGAACCTTTTGCATGGTTCCAACTGAAGCCCTACGTTAATAATGTATTTTCATGCGTTTACAACGAACAGCAAACGCTAGAGACTCGGTTATTGCGAACTGAAAATTTCTAAAACTTCAAACTTTTCACTTGCCCAAAGGGACATTCTTTACTAATTGTGCTCAAGTCAACCCAACTTCTACAAGAGTTACCCCTTTTACATGAAGTACTCTGGTCCAGAGACCACATTCCTCGCCTATTGTACCTTTGTTAGAGACACTGCTAACCCCGTAAGTGAGACAAAGGAACAATAGGCAAGGCTCTTTACAGTTTCTGTCTCCCCACTCCCCCCGGTGAACACCTGGCCTGGTGTCAACCAAGGAACGGGGGGGGGGGGGACTTTCTGGTCAGACGACCTAGGAGAAATCACGTGTCTTCTCTGCAATTTTAGTTTAATTGCTTGTCATTCTGTGAACTTTGCAGTGACCATGGCTAACATTGGCAAGCAAATTATTTAATACTTTATTTGTCCCTAATTACTAATGAAATATTATGTTATTATAAAGTTTATTATAGAAGTAGTATCTTAGCATGTTAGGGCATTTTTTTTTTGCAAATACGGATACAGCGAACCTCGGTTAAAGCGAACTTCTGCGTCGGTCCGTTGAGGGTTCGTTATAACGGGGTTCGACTGTATAATGTTAGGAAAATATCAATTATGGTTATTATGTATAAATGTTGATTCTAAACAAGCTGGTCTCCATTCAGGTAATTCAACAAGCGTATTGAAGTTGCTAAATCTTCTTATTAGTATTCTGACAGTTTAAAATTCGCTATTGTATGAATAGTGAAAATCTCGAGAAGTTGTGTAATCAATCAAATATCTATGAAATGCTTAATATCCGCATTTCAGTTTAATGTTTCTTTAAAAGTAATTAAGATGAATAAATATTATTGTGTTTGTTTTAACTCAACAAAAATGCTGTTTATTCAATTCAGACACAAATAAATATACAATAAAAAACTATATAACTATATAAATTATGAATACTTTGCAAGTACTACACTGTTGATTATTTTTGTTGCAGAAATATGGAAAAATCTCTTTTGTTGTACTAAAAGGTTAGAACAAAATTTTATTGAATACCATTTAAGTAGATAAAATAAAGCACGTTATTATTCACATCATAATTCGAACAACTTTCAATAAAGAAAGCTTACTTCAACTTTGTATAAAGATGATAGGAAATAGTTTAAAAGTGGCATTTAAATTTGAGTGAAAGTTTAATTTCCAAACAGTGACAGAAACGAAGATCTCTGGCTTTATTGTCGACAGTTTATGGGCATTTTCTTTCAATTAAATTATAAAAATTAGGTTTCTGTTAGATACAAATCAACAAGCAGCAGCAAACTCAAACGTAAACAAAGCATATTCTGTAAACCAGTTTGCCGCTTTCCGATTGGTCGGAAGAACCGCACAATTTGGCTGCAGTTGAAATATATTTTGATGTTTTATAATTTAAATTGCGTCTATTCGTTGTAGAACATTGTATTTTTAATAAATATTTAATGTTCTCAGTCTTTATATTGAATGTTCAAGTTTCCCCGCTACTTAATAATAATTTTGCATTTTCTAGCTTAGTTAGCTGCCCATGTCCTGCGGCCTATATTCAAGAAGGACTGTAATTTTTTTAAGTATTGTTAACGTAAAATTTTGCGGTAAAAATATATGGTATATCTTCAGTGGCGGACTGGCCAGGTTGCCAGCTTGCCCGATGGCAAGTGGGCCCCTTAAACATAAGCTGATATGGGCCCCCAGGATCTGTGTATGTGAAAGAGAGAGAAAGGGAAGAATTTTTTTCCTAGAGAAATTCTCGCGTCTTTTCTAAAGCAAACAAAATAGCAAATAGTTTTATGTCCTTCACACAACCTTTTCTTTCTGTGCAAGGTCGGGACGCAATGACCACTCATATCACTCCTGGCAAGACGGAAGAGTGACACCTCTGAGCAGGAAGCTGCGGTCCTTGGAAATGTCTAAATAACATTCTTTTTTGTTGTTAGTGCTTTTTGCAGTAGTAAAACTGACGGAGAAGCGAACAAAGAAAATAGTCTACTTCGGACCCTCTGAAACTTACAAGGGGAGGGGAAATCATGTAATTTGACAAAATGGCATCCGTGAGACACTCGTAGGACCAGGGGATAGATGTATTTCTCTGGCCCTGGGACACTCGCCTTTTCCTTGGAGGTGGGGGGGAGGCTATGGGAGTGCTTCTTTGGTTATGTTAACAAGGTTGTAAAAGCAGTAAAAGGCTCTTTCTTTCGTGGGTGTGAGGAGTGGTATTCCTGTTTTCAGACAGCAAAGAAAGAGTAGAAAATGCATAGCATATCTTAGAGAAGGAGAAAAAAGACTTAGAGAGGTGAACTCAAATTTTCCCTCTCTTTACATTGCTTTTCTAGTATTAAATACTGACAGCGGCGAACAGCTGAATAATTCATCTTATTAACTGTATGGATTAAATTATGCCAGTCAACTTTAAATTCACCAACTTATTTAATTTTTGGTAAGCTGAAGCCATTAATTGTTACAAAAAAACCAAGAAATAAATTAGTTAAAAAATTGAAAAACAGTGGACAGGAATGTATTAATATTTGAACTAAATTTTGATGTAGTATGTTTCGCATCTGATGAAATTAATGACTTAGGTTTTTACATTTAGCAAATAAAAAAGGCTAAAAATCTTGAGAGTCAATGAAGTTATTTTTTTTATTGGTCAAGCATAATTCTAATTTAAATTACAATTATTACACTTTATTAAGCTAATTATAGAGTGAATATTTAACCTAATTAAACACAATCTCCAGGAAAAACTTTCTTTATGTAACAGGAAAGATGAGTTTTAAGATCATTGCTAGAAATTAAATCTATCATAATAATATTGTAAATATGTCTAAAAAGTAAATTTATTTGAAGTAAAGAGGAAAGAAAAAATTGGACTAAAAAACTGATGAAATGGAATGCAATTTTTGCTTTAAAAAAGTTTTTATACCGTAAGATGAAAATATAATTATATATCATGCTTTTTTTTATCAGGAGAAAAATATAAGATTTATTGATTTGAAGCAATGAAAGTTGATTGACTTTCATTACAACATTCCAAAGTATTGTTAAATAATGATGCTTAAAAATATTTTTAAAAAATTGCAAAATTAAGGAGAAAATCTCACAGCAACTAAACTGGCATCATATTGAAAGATAAAAATTTTGAAATTTAATAATGTGTAAAAATTATTTTTATGTGATAATATTTTTTGAGTTATAGCTGAAAAAATTCCCAATTCTTGCTTAATTTTTAATTAATTAAAATTTTAAAACTTTCTGAGATGCATATTCCTAAGCTCTTATAGTATGTTTGTACCAAATTTGGTGGCTTTAGATTCAACGGACTGTAGAACATCAACAGACAGACAACAACCTACACATACATTCTCTTTTATTATTTATTAACAATTTGCACACAAAAGCATGATCAGAAGCAAAACATAGAAATCAGACTATGGTACTCCGTGTTAGATTTTATTGCTTAAAAAATAAAATGCATCTATAACTTATAATTTTCTTGGTTTCAACTGTCTTGTTTGAAATTGATTTAGTACAAAAGTTCAATTCTTTACATGTAAAGAGGAATTGTTCGTCTTTTATAAAAATCTGCAGTTTTTGTCCAAACTTGATGAAATTTTTCGCATGTGCTCTTTAAAACAAAAGGAGAATCACTGTCAACTTTTCCTGTAGTTAATTAAAATTTCAGTTATTAAAAATTAAGCAAGATTTTGTTGTTTTCCCCGTGAAATCTTTCAAAACTCATTTCAGAAGAATGATTTTTTGATTATTTTAGAAATTCAAAAAATTATTTTTGTCATGATATAAATTTAATGACAAATTACGAAAATATTATTACTACAAATCACTAGACTAATAATCATTAAAAGAATTTCCTTCCCCACTCTTACAAAAAAAAATACTCTACTAATGGACAGCATTTCTCCTTCACGCTTTGTCGCTAAAACCGTATAAGAAAAATTTAACCTAAAGAATTTAAAATCAAATATTTTCATAATATTTTCGTTATTTTACTCGGGAAATTGATTTTAACCCTGTAGGTGAGAAGTTTATTGGTATTAGACTTGGTGGCAACTTTGAATTCTTGGTGTGTATCTAAAAATAATATGCTATGCTGTTATCAATTCCTTGCTTTAGTTTGAACTCATTTTATCCAGCTTTGGAGAGCTAACTATTAGAATTTAATTTTAGGGTAGGGCGGACCTTGAAGAACAAAGTCAAAATAAAAATCATCACTGGGAGTTTGTCTTCCATCCCTACATTAAAGGGTACTAAAATCAAATACAAATTTGTAGGATGTTCAAAATTAAATTTCTGAATTCAAAGTCTTGTCAGTCTCATCTGGGTCAAAATATATTGGAAAACCAGACAATGATCTCGTCGCAGAGAAAAAGTGCTCCTTCTCTGTGGAGCTTGCAAACCGTTTTGCTAAGATCGCCACTGAATATGATTAAATATAATCCATATATAATCCATACACTTATTCTTTTATCAAAGGGATTTGTAAACAACGTGTGTGGGGGATTATAATCCCAATGCTAAGAATAACCGCTTAATAACTAATAAATACTAATTATCCATGAGTCTTTCTCTTCATTAGAATTTAGTTGGAATAATTTCATTATTTAGATTTAGTTCAGCTGAAAGTTCCGATTATGGTTAAGTTGGGTTTCTATATTGTGCCGACCATTATGCTTGTTTTTACCTTTCCTATTCTTAATAGCCCTGCATTGATTGAAAATATATTAAAAGAACTTTATCTGTAAGGAGTGAAATCCATTTTTGAGATATCAAAGCATATTTGTAATAATATTAGTATTCGTATTGAATGATCTAATGACATTAGTGAATTCTGTTGTTCAAAGCTAAAGATAAAGAACAGATTTAGAAGTTCATTTTCTGAAGAGAACTTGGAGTTCTCTGTATATTGCTATCTAGTGGAAAGGAATTGTTAGATGATTTGGATGCAGAAGTAATTATTGGCATACCATCTAGTAAACTCAACAGCTGACTAGATATCTAGTAAACTCAAACGCTTACTGAGTTCTGTACTTTTGAGTTGTTAATCTTTTAAAGTAAGAAGTATTCTTTAAATTTGTTGAATTTAGTACATGGTTAGCTCTATAATTTCGGTTTGGCTTAAAAATTCTAAAAATAACAGTACAGTTCCAAAATTACAGTAAGCTATACACCCACCAAAAATTATTTAAAATTCAATCATAAATTTGTTTTTGTATTCGGTAATTCTTACTTTCAATAATATGTGATAATACATGTATACTTTAATTAGCAATTTGACTAGCGAAGCGAGGTCCTGTTTTCACTGGACCGTTCGAGCGAAAACAGTTTGTTTGTCAGTAATTTACTGACTTGTCTAATATAGTCTGTCTGTAATTTGTTTTGTCACGATCAAACGCGCTGTTCGATTTTCTTTGAATTTGACATGAATGCTCTTTGATGTCGGCGAAAACGACCGTATGTGTTTTTTATTTTTTTATTCCGTTTCAAGATGGTGGACGCTTAAATGGTTGCGTTTCATGTAATGTTGTGTTTTTCCAACGATTGTAGCCAAACGAAACTCCGTTCATAATGCATCCAAAGATACCTCTGATAATAACAAATTACGTTTAATTGCGATTTTGTTAATATTGATAAAAGCAGACATTTAATTGCACTTTAATTAATAATGATAAAAGCAGACTTTCGCAAATAATTTGAATTTGGAAAATAAATGGCTAAACTTTTAAAGACTAAAATGAAGAGCAGATTTTTTTTGGTGTGGGGGGGGCGGGAGGGCGAGGTCTACTGTTCACAGAACTACTAGTATATATAACAGTTTTTTAGATAATAACAATATGTAATAAGTTATATAGTATATCATGTCCATTTATTGTTTTTAATTGATTATATTTATAATAAATAAAAATTATATAGAGAAGAAACATTTTTGATACGAGTGGGCCCCCATTGGCTGCTGGCAACCGCCATTTTCAGACCCAGTCCGCCACTGTATATCTTAATAATAAATTTTATATGAGATTTTATTTCAAAAAATTCACTGGAACAATTTTTCATTAAGATGCCGACATAACCTCAGAGGAAAGATAACTAGAGAAATCAGCCGAACTAGTTTTTGGGGACAAGATAAAGTCACGTGAGGCTTGGCAGAAACCTCCCCTTTCCGTTCGACAGTTGTATTGATTTGTATAGCCGGCATTTAAATCCAATGAAGTTCTGATTGTTTAACTACAGAAATATAATGGTTGTGAGTTGTTGTGCCTTTGGGTGCACTGAGAGAGCAGTCAAAGGAGGTCCTGTTACCTTTCACTGGTATGTATAAATTTTTTGTTGCGTTTTTTTTTAATATAAAAGAGGTTTATTAAGATGTCGTCATATGTATGATACAGTTTATTCATAAAACTAGAAACATTCACCTTTAAACAGCCCGAATATATGCAATAATAAATCTCAGTATCATTGTATATTAATAATTCAAACATTTATTGAATAATTATTTCTCCGAGTTTGATTAATTTGCATTTTTACGAAACCTATAGCATTTCTCTATTTGGCGATGTAGTTTGTCGCCAAACGAAATGTTTGTTTTGGTTTCATTAAACAGTAACTGTCAATGTAGTTTGATTTATTTTAGATTTTAATTGCATTAGGCATTTTTTTGTAAAGAGTTGCTTGAACTAAAATTAAATGCAATGTTTTAGCTAATTAAAAAAATATATGTAATGTTGAAATTTTATTTTAAATTTTAAGTTTCTACAGTTTTAGAATAGAAAATTTAATGACATTTGTTTTTTTCCCTTTTAGTCATATATATTTAGAAACAAAGTTAATAATGACATACTCTGCTGTAAAGTATAAAACTTATTAAAATCATAAATTTATGTTTAAGAAATAATGATAAATCGCAAATAAAATTACTGGAATAAATATAATATTTTTTGACATTCTACAACTTAAAAAATATATGTGTCTGTATCATTTACTCATTTATTTACTAAGCTTTTAAATTTTTCATGTTTCAGGTGGTTATGCATATTTTTACTTGAAGTGTTTCTCTGTTATTAAAATAAAAATAAAATATATACAGTATTTTACTAAATTTATTCCATTTCGTTTTTTCCTTCTTCCTTTTTTTATGCATGCCTGTAACTTATGGGTCATTTTTGAAAGTTTTTACCATTACAATAAAGCATTAATTTACTTTCTATCATTGCTTATTTTATTCAATTTTGTTGTAGCTTTCCAAAGGATGAAGAAAGAAGAAAAATTTGGGAGATAAAAATACGCAGAGAAAACTTTAAAGCCACTAAATCGTCCAGATTGTGATCTAAACATTTTTCTCCAGACAGTTTTGACAGAGAGAAATTTGGTGGAACATGGTTGAAAAAAACTGCTGTGCCAACTGTTTTTAATTTTGACAAACATGTTGTTGAAAGGAAAATTACACGTAAACCATTAGTCAGGAAAACACCAGAACCTGAACCTGTTATTGAACAAGGTAAATCCAAAAATTATAATTTGATCCATAAAAATCTAAAATTTGTAATGTTAAGAAATAAATTTCATTAGTAACCACTGTTTTTAAATTAAAGCTCACCTTTATCTTACTTTTTTAGCTGTATGTTCCAAGTGCTATTTTTGTAAAAATACTGTTTATGTAGTTTACTAGCTTGAATAAATATGCTTATGACAAGAATTGGTGTCAATTTAATTAAATATGAAAACATAATGCAACAAGAAGAACCAGAAATCTGCGTTTTGAATTATGAGTACTGAACACTTTGCAAATAAATACCATCAGATGCAAGAAACTCGCAACAATTGTTACGGGTTGAATCAACATGACATGACCTGTCGTCAGGCAAAAATTGGTAAGTACGAATGCAGCAGGTGTTATTGTGTGTAGCATCGTTATAGCTAGATATTTTCAAGGTGTATGAGATCTTATCCCTACCCAAAGAAAACAATTTAAGAATATTTTGTTGTGATAAGAGTATCATTTCAATTATAAGTAAAACACTTTTACTGAAACTAAATAGAAAAATGAAGGAAAGAGAAACTGATCCTATAAAAACAGTAAAAGAAATGAATAGGCAAAGTCAAAACAGTTACATTACCACTTAAACGAAACAATAAGAATAGAAAATGGAACAATATTTAATTTAAAAAATAAATAAAATCTCATAGAAAATATAATTTTAGTATGCTTCCTTTGAGGTTAAAAATTTTACTACAAGGCTAACAAGAAAAGAAAAAGAAAGGGACAAAAATGGAAAATTTACGATAAGATTAAGTAAATAAAATAATTTGAGAACTAGATTACGAACAAGATGTTACAGAGATATTTTTTTCACACATGTACATATCAAAATGAGTTAAATATTAAAGGAATCTTGGATTTTTAGTACACATATAAATCAAAATGAGTTAGGCTGAATTCTTGATTTAGTTAGATAAAGAAAAGGTGTAGAGGAGCAGGAAGGATGATTTAGCTATTAATCATACCTTCATTATAAAAATTAAAAATACTGTTACTTTCGAACTGCAGTTTCTTTCCCTCTTGATGTTTAACTATTTTAAATTCTTTAAAAAAAAATGACAAATTTTATACTGAAGTAAGAGATCATGCCAGTCTCCCAAATAATGCTTGTTTTATGAAAATTTTAGACATGAAATTCCTTTTACTTTTTGGCATAAAATTTCTCTTTGGCATGTGTTCAATTTTATTTTGAAATTCCCAGGGGAGGGGGAAAACATAAAAATATTGCATTGTAATCGAAATTATGTATAAATAATTTTTTGTCCATACAGAACGTAGAAATGCTTGTAAGATTAATATAATCAGGTACGTGCTAAACTAGATTAAAAGCTTGTCAAATTAAGTGGACCTTGAAGTCAAGCACAGAAGTCTGATTTTATGTAAAATAAATGAACATTAAATACTACCTTCTGAAAAAAATATAAATGAAACTGTGTAGAATAATGGAAAGAAATTAGATCGAAATTGTAACAAAAAAAACTTATTGCTTTAAAAATCTACAGTATCTGAACTAAAAAATATTAAATAATTATTTAATTTATGATTGATGGATTTCATTATTTTATTTATTAATTTGTGGGGAAAAGAATAACGAAATTCTCGGTAAAAATCTAATGAATCCATCCGTCCCATTTCGAAACTGTCTGGAATATTTGTATAATGCTCAGGACTTGCTTAATCGTATAAAACTACCAATTTTTTTGCCAAAAACGGCGATATAGTCATGGGTATAGCACTCAGTTGGCAACCTTTTATCGCCAAATTCCCAGTGTCACGTGACTTATCTTGGTGCTACTTTATTCAAGCCATTTCAATGGGAAGGCGCTCTCTAAGTATTCTTACTCTGAGGACATAACTCAATTAGTTTTGCAGGATACGAGACCGCGCCTCAATCCCATGATACCACTTTACACAAGTAGAATCTGATTGGTTTGTCAGCTCACATGACCTTTTGATTGCGCATGTGATGCCTGAGTGGGTACCGGACAAATTTTTTTAACTTAGAAAAACATCAACGGCTTCGCTTTCAGCAAAGCGGAAACCTCGTATATTCGCTTTTTAATTGAAAACTTAAAGCATCAGAAGGTTGCAATTGAAAACAACTCGCGCATTCAAAATCAAAAAAGTTACTGGAATATTGGCAAGAAATCCATGTGACCGATGACATGATTAGCCAATCAGATTCGTCTTGTGTAAAGTGGTATCATGAGAACCACTTTGAATAAACAGCATGTATACAGCATACAAACTTCTGTGTTATGCGCATGCGTTTTTATTTAAAGCGCTCTTCTGAAACATTTATTCTGCGACTGGCAACATGTAAAACACGTGCTTTATATTTAGTAAACAGAAGACGGCCTATGCAGCTATTATTCCTCTCTTTCAACTTGTTTCAACACTTGCTTGATATCTGCTCTGTTTTAAAACATGGTTACAATAAATCTTGCTCCTTTGAAGGGTATATTGTACTTTTGACATACATTTTTTTTCATCCCTAAAGTGTTGTTAAATTGAACATATATATATATACATTATACTTTGTGTTTCTTCTATAGTTTACCGTGTTAAAATAATTTTTATGAACTTCAGTTCAAAGAAAAGAGATGGCAAAGATTTCATAAGGTTTTAAATGTTAATAAGTCTAAGTGCAAATACGTCATCATATTTATGAAGTACTTGCAGTTGGAGCCAGATTCGGGTCCCAATTTCCAAAATCAGATATTTTTTATTGATTTCAAATTTATTATATAAGCAGTTTTTAAGAAATAATTATTACTACAAATTTAAGTAACAAAACATTAATTCCGGGCCACCTACCGATAAAGCTGGTAAATAAATTTATTATGCTGGTCAAAAAAAATTTTAATTTAAAAGTAATCTTATACAAAATGACAAAAAAAAAAAAAAAAATACAGATCTTTTTTTAACACAATCTAAATGCTCCAATACAAATTTTGCCGAGGCTGCTGTCTTATCAGTCAGCCAATTGGAAAAAATTAGACCACAATTATCTTTATTCATGCAGCAAAATGTGAAAACAAGAAAAAGAAAAATTACTAAGAAATAATGTTCTGAAATTTTAATGATACTTTATTTTAACATGAATAAGTTCAAGAATGGCTCGTGTAAATCAAATGAAAGTGCAATATTAAATTACCTGAAAATACTAGGAAAGAAAAATCTTGAGGCCTCCCAAAGTTGTGAGCCCTTGGGTTGTTGCCTGCTTATAGTTAGAATTTTTTTAATAATTAGAGAGGACATATTTAAAATAGCAGAAAAGATTTATTTATGAGGTATTAAATTAGACATTCTTTTTTAAAATTAACTATCTCTAAGATATTTGATACTGCATAATTGAAAACGACTCTTGCACTATAAAAAATTCCCAAAACGAACAAAAATAGACTTATTTCAGGCATTGCAAATAATGGTTTTTGGTACTTTTCCATCAGCTTGATAACTGTTATTGTCAAGCATAAATGTTGGCACAATGTATAGTTTGCATGGAAATGGCAATGATACATTTCAAAAGAAAAGAGAGTAAGATACTTGATACACTTCACAGTCTAAGCTGGTATGAACTTTGCCTGATATCACTCAAATAGAAAAGTACCAAATTTTTCTGTGTTTAAAATTTTTAAACTCCATTTTCATATGATTTTATGCATCACAATGTTTATTATAGTTAATTTTTGTTAGTCAATAATTATTAACTGCTTAAAAAAGTTATATTGACATTTTTCTTTTTCCAGGCTCTTTCTTGCCTAAGCAGAGACAGATTATTTTCTTATCTCCATCTAGAATGAAAAAGTTCCAGTTGCAGAGAGGTTCTCCAGTTATTTTAACCTGTGTTAATGGAGAATTGCTTTTTAGATGTTGGCCAAAGCAAACATCTAAAGAACCGGAGCCAGTATCTGAAAAGCAGAAGCCGACATCTGAAAAACAGAAACCTACATCTGAAAAGAAAAAGCCAACATCTGAAAATCAGAATGTTGAAGCCGCTGTTTTACCTGCATTTGCCATGTTCAAGCATTACACAGGCCTTCAGCAGTCAATAAATTTATTTAAAGGCCATGTTTATGAAGCAGAAGATGTCATTTTTTCAGTTGATAAGTATAGGCCATTTATGGATACAGAAGACTTCCTGTTATACTTAAAAAGAAAGCTTGGTAATGTTTTGTTTTCTGCTTATGTGCTATTTTTAGTTTTGAAATCAGTATTTTGTCCTTAATTAACACATTGTTCACCAACAATTTTACACAGAGGCTAAATCATGTCACTGGCTATTATTTCTTAATTGAATGTGGAAGTAAAACAAATTAACTCGTGATCGATCAACTACGTTTGGGCATGAAAATACTAGTTAACTTGTGAACGGTCAACAATGTGTTAAGACAGAAAATAACATAATAACTTATTTACACAATATGCAATTCAAAGCTCATAATTTTCATAATGAATGAGATATTTCTTTAAAAGCTGCTTTGGAAAATAAAGCTGAATGATATAAAATAACTTTGGATAAACTTTAAAGTGATGGAACTCTGTAACTGAGGTGAGTTCAGCCTAATTTCAAATATTGGGAAAACAACCATGGAATAAAAATGTAATAAAATTGCAAATAATTTAGAATGTCTTTAAACGCGTTTGAAATTTTCATTCATTCAATCTTTTGCTGCCCCCTTAAAAATGATTTAGTCTTTTGTTGGTTTACTGAAATATATAGAGTAAGTAGTTGGCTACATCATATTTCACTTGAGTTTCCAGCATATATAACCTGAGTTTGGTAAAGTTGGCCAAGATGAAGGTAAGTAGCTTAAAACTTAAATTTCAAACAAACAATGTGTTTTAACATAAACTGAGTATGCTATGTCAGAAATTAGTAAAATATCCTAACCACTGATACCTTTTTCATTCCTTTAGGCTTTGTATTAGTTGAATAAAAGAGATGTTGACAACAATAATATATAGGATTAATGTAATAAACACACATGCATGTCGCATATATTTTGCACCATTTCGCAAAGGTTTTCTCTTTGGTTTCTTAACATTTAAAAAAAAAAAAAAAACTGATAATTTTTCTTGCTTTTTGGTTCAGATTTAGTTAATATATGGGAATTACTGTATTTTCTGTTGTTTAAAATAAAATCTTTCATTTTTTTATTCTAATTATGTTAAAAATGCTTATTTTTAATTTTAAATATGTTCTTTAACAGATTTCTTTTATTTCAGGATATGTATACATGAAAGAAGGCATGATTTTACATTTGAATTATTTAGGATGGCCTCTTAGTTTAACTGTACAGAATATCTTCTCAAGTTTTTGTGAAAATAAAGAATTCGACTCAGAAAACAAAAATGTTTCAACTTTCCCTTTCCCATCTTTAGAGGACAGTTTTAGTGAAAAATGTATTATTAATAAGACTTTTGGATTCCAGAGTTCTACACCAGTTTCTTCTCCAAGAATTCAAATGCATAACAATGCAAGCAAGGCTTTTTATTTCATTGGTGCAAAAACTAGAAGTGTTATTCAAAATCCAAATTTAAAGAGATTGAAGAGTATGTCTAAAACAAAAGATATTGCTGGCTTAGATGAACAGATTGATATCATCAAGTCATCTATCAATCCTCTTTTGAACCAAGGTATGAACAATTGTGATTATTTTTTACAACTTTTTTCTGCTAATTTTGTAATGTTATTTATCAGTATTTTACAGTGTCAAATGCTGTTTTATTATTCTTATTCCCTAAGACTGTTTTTTTTTTGTATTTTGTTTGAATTAAAAAGTTGTGTACATGCATTTTCAATTATATCACTCTCATTGTATGTAATAATGTTTGTGTACTTATGGATTTTAACTTACTTTTACACATGCAAAATTTTAAAAAATAAATTAAAGATAAAATTTTAAAATATATATACTAAAATAATATAAAAATACATCCAGTAACTGGATGTTGTAAAATAAATCATAGTACATCTTTTGATTTTTGCTGAACTCTAGTATTTTTTTTTTCTCTTATAAGTGCCAAGTTAGTATGAAATGAGTTCTATTTAGAATAATCTAAAATGGTAACTCTTAATTATCTCCTTTTTTTTATTTATTGGGCAGGATATGACTTTTTTTTCCATTTCCTATAAGCAGTTATGGCTGACAGCTGAGGAGACAGGAAAACCTAATGTCAGAATTATTGAAAACTGCTGATTAAATGGGAAAAACAGAGAAGTGATAATAAATATGTGTTTGAATTTTTTGTTACTTAATTTAAAATTTTTTTGTTACATCTTATATACCAGAGGTGGGGAACCTTTTTACACTGAAAGGCCTCATTAAATTTTGCCATTTGGGCAAAAGGTTACTCGAGCAGAATCTTAAAGCTTATTTTTCTGTAATTATTATTATATTATAGACAAGTAGGGTCAGATGGGGTAAAATGGGTAATCAAAATGTATGGCTTATAAAAAGCAACAGATTTTTAATTATATTTGTAGTTTTTTGAGTTATGTATTATATTTAACTGTTCTGACTTCCATTCCTCAACTGATTTTTTTTCACAGTTTCTTTATAAGTGAGTGGTAACACATTAAACTGAAGTGGATAAGTTTATGCCATATGTTATGTGTTCTAACTTTCATTACCAGGATCAGATTATTGAGGAATTCTTATTATAGTGGCATATCTTTTCTTTTGGGGGGGGGGGCCTTTCTGATGCTGCTTCCACTAGCCGCCCCGGGGGCGCGCCTCTTCTTTTTTAATCTCATGTTTAGAAAATGGGTATCTGGTTAGGCTTAACATTTTGCATCTTGTGTAGAATAGATACAGCATGATTTTTTTCTTTAAATAAATAATTCATTTAT
This sequence comes from Araneus ventricosus, assembly GCA_013235015.1. NCBI lineage: Eukaryota > Metazoa > Arthropoda > Arachnida > Araneae > Araneidae > Araneus > Araneus ventricosus. Next base: position 2,093,955 of record BGPR01000027.1, on the reverse strand, counting down.
GATAAATTGAAAATTAATGAAATGTAAATATTCCATAACTAGTTAAAAAATCTTGCACATAAAGGATCAGGAAAATTACCAGTTTTCTCTCATGAAGAGGAATGTATAATTGTTTAATCTTGAAAATGTATGGCAAGATGTGGTTATCAGAGGGATCTAAAGTATAGTTAAAAACCTAAAAGCAATTCCACATAAAATAACACTTTCTTTGACATATGCCAAAAGTTTGTAACCAGTTGTTTCTGTTTTCTCCACTGGGGGGCTAAGGGGTTGCCCCCACCCAGAGTAAGACCATAAATCTTTATTTTAATAAAAATCACTGCAGCTGTTTTTTTCTTAACCTTCTCCCTTTAAAAAAAAAGTGACAACATTTCTTCTTGGCTTTTGACAGGATCAAAAAATTTCCCAATTTTGTAGTCATTCCATTCATATTTGTAGCATTGACACGGTCAAAAACATGTTTTTGCCACTTATTTCATTGTGTTTTTTTATTAAATTGTCAAAAGTATTGTAGTGTTCTTTATGATTCTTATTGTCAGGTGAGTAAAGTCAAAATGTTTTGGTTTACGTAAGCCATAAGGTTTGATATTCATCACGACGTAACAAAATTTTTATACCTCCCCCCCCCCGACCCAAATCCTGGATTCGCCACTGGTTTTCTCTGATATACATTCAAGTTCTCGGAACCTGTCTTTGTCTCCACTTCAAGAGTGTAGGTCACAAAGCACAATTTCTTCAACATACAAAGATTTGAAATGCGCAAAATTGTCAATATTGCCAAAATCTTCAAATTTCACAACTGCATACATGAATTATTAAAAGCAAAAATGCAAATGTGTGCAGACAAGTGCTGGTGAAATGTTAAAGTGAAAATGTAATAGAAAGGCTAAAAATTGAAACAAAAAATAGCAATGTAATTTCCTTGCAGAAGAAGTATCTGGAAATATTACTGAAAATAGAATTGTGAGACAAAGTTTTACAGTAGTTTCCTGAGTAAAAGTATTATATTTGAGGGGAAAAGGCCAGCCAGAATTCATTGGCAAAATTATGGCTGTTGCAGGAGATACCTATACAATGAAATATTTGAAAAAATTAAGATGGGCAACTTTCATTTTTTTGGCTGTAGATGACACAGATTATATCAAAGATGATCAAATAATAAAAATTTTGAATGAACCATAATTTAATAACAAAGCTCATTAATTTTTTGAGGAATAGCAAATATACAGAATCGTATGTTAGGGGAAAAACCCTATTTTATTTTTTGCCAAATTTAGTATAATTTGAGCCTTTTTAAATAAATTAATAAAAAACATTTTTTAAATCTGACTTGTATTGTTATTATATCACTGTACTGCAACAACTAATTTATTTTCTTACATTTGCTACTGTATCAGATTTGGATGCTCATTTTACCCCACAGTATACCCATTTTCACCTGCGTGGAGTAAAATGGGTATACAAAAGATATGATTAAAAGCTATCTCCAGTAAACATATATATATATATATAAAATAACTCATGAAACTTACTTAATTTTACTCTGAAGATGTGTAATGTATGGTAAAAAAACAAATAAGGTTTTAAAAAGTAATATTTTGGATAATACTTTTTAAGTGAAAATCTAAAAAGTAGGGTATTGTTTACCCATTTTACCCCACCTGACCCTATATTATTTCAATGCAAATTGTAAATAACACACAAGGCCGCATAAGAAACTCAAAAAGGCCACATTCGGCCTTAAGGCTGCAGGTTCTCCACCCCTGTTATATACAGTATTATATCTTACGTCTTATATATAGAAAGGAAAGATATTGCATTTATTTTAAGATGTATGGATTATACTGCATAATTTTATAAAAATCTGTTATTGTAAATGATTCATTAGATAAAGCATTGAAAAGAATATTGTTTACATAAATTAGTTAATGTTGTCATAAAAATAAAATATAACTAATAATTGTTATTAACAATTAGTTATATTTTGTACTGAATATATTGTACTGAAGTGAATATGTTTGTGTCTCAAATTAGACCTCGCTTTTGGTACTAGAGGAATTTTAATTATTGGTCCTCCTGGAACTGGCAAAACTTTATTAATAGATGCTATCCGAAATGAATATGAACATCTGTTGTCTCTTTACAACATCAAGAATGTAATCTCCTGCAGGTATGTTTTTTTTTCCAAAACAATTATTTTCGTTTATTTTAGTATACGTTTATATTGAGAACAATTTATGTGTTCCTTTTTGCTTTCTCATGTACTAAAGTATAGAAAGAGAGTCTAATTTCGTTTGTAGAGCCCAATCATTGCCAATGTTAAATGTTAGTACTATTACATTGGATAATATTGGATGTTGAGAGTGTTTGCAGGTTTATGTCTGGGGCCTTGCTAACAGAATTATATCAAGGAAAGAAAGTATTTTAATTGTCAAAAAACTGAACTTCAAGATTTTGATGAATGTTCACACTTTAGACCTACCAGAATCTGAAATGAATCTTTTTTTGAAATCATGTCTTTCTGCAAACTAATAAATAAAAAATGCTGTGACCTAAATGGATGAAATTCGGTACATAGTCATTGCACTAACATATCAAAGCTGTATCAAATTTGCACCAAATCTGTCGATGGAAAGACTGTATGTCCATGTCAGCACCATAACTCAAAAATGCAACATTTGGATGGATGAAATTCATTATGTGATTTGTACCCCATCACTGTAGATCTGTATCAAATATTGGATAAAATCTGTCTACCTGTAGACTGTCTATCTCTTTGTTTATATGCATGTATTTGCAGACATAGCTGAGAAATGCAACAAGCCAAGTGGATGAAATTTTTTTATGGAATCATTAAACCTAATTGCACGGACAAGTCTAATGATTCTACAGAATATCATCCTCTATTATATGAAAACAAAATTTGGTTATAATCAGTACCATGCATAAGTAGAATTAAAAAAAAAATGTGCACATTGATAATAGTTAAAATCTATAAAATAGTTTGTGAATTGAAAAATTTTGAAATTTAATGCTGATAAATTTCAAAGTATACTCCTTTATGAAGTGCAAATCTCTTTTAAAATTTGTTTTGAATTTTAGTTCAAAGATGCAATGTCTCTTACCATCAGCCAAGCTTTAAGTTAGTTATCATTTTGCAGTTTTTACTTTGGTTCAAGACATTATTTCATAAAAATGTATTCTGTGCACATTATATCTGCTAGGTTCAAACATCCTCTCACTAGTGTGGTATGGAAATTTGGAAAGAGGGGTGGCATTCTCAATATCTGATTATTGTTCAAATAATGAGATCTGTCCTCAAGGATAGCTAGAAATTGGAATACTAAGGAAATTAATAAATCAACCCATATGATTAATTTTTCTGTCCTTAATTTGGTCTTTGAAATTATTGCTTTTATATGCATGTAACATTACAAATTCATTTAAGTACAATTAGAAAAATCAGTGCTGAATATGATAAATATTACTATTCTTGTATGTTAAAAGTAATTTACTCATTGTCTGTAACTTTTATTTATGAAAAAAGCCCCATTTTCCTTCTTTTGTCTGTAGTGGCATTGAATTTTTGAAGAAACTTCTGAAAAAAATAGAAAATGAGTGAGTATATTGTGTTGGAATAATTTCTTTTATGTGCATATAGTACTTCGCATATAATACTTCTATAAATTTGTTTTCTATTTTCTTATTTATCATTGTATAGATCACCCAGTTTAATTCTTATTGATGACATTGACAAGCTTTACAAAATTAAAGATCAGCAAAATGATTTGACTTCCATAATTTACAAAACACTGGTAATGTATAAAAAGTTGTTTTTTTTTTTGTACATCTGTTGAATGGCATAAAATTTTAATTGCGTGAATTTTTACATTTAAATTTTCAAAGTATGAAAAAATTTATTTATGATGGAACTATTTAATTTACTTTATCCCAAAGAATAAATAAAACCTCGTAAATTATTAATTCCATGAGTGAATTTGTGAATTACAGCCGAGAACAGATCATTTGCACATACATTCCAAATCTGTGTTTAGAAGGAAAAAAAAAAGGAATATAGGAAATATAAATGAATGGAGATGGAAATTAAATGACTTCTTTATGCTTAAAGAAATAATTTATCATGCACATCCATGACAACATGCAATCAGATTTGATCTCAATCTATGATACTTTTTCCTTTGCTTGACAACAGCCAAAAGCTGTGCCAAGTTTGGCAACACTAGGTTGTAAAATTGACAAGAGATCCTATGTTTTCTGATATAAAGTATTTCATTTGGAGTTTATTTTGTTGTCTGTTACTTTTACAGAAAAATGACATTTTTTTTACATTAACATTTATATTTGACAAAAACCGCTATTCAATTGATGGAAAAGATTGAATGGAAATGAAATAGATATTTTGAAATAACATTATGTTCCGGTATTGGAATTTAATCAGAATATTGCATTAATTTAGAACTGCAATTAAAAAAAAGTTTATTTTTATCATTATTATTTTTTTTTATTCTTTAAGATAGTAAAAAAGTATTGAAGTTGTTTCTATTTTACATGAGTAGAAGTTTCATTTATAGTATATTTGATTAAAAATGCTTACTGCCTTGTAAAGAAATCAAGTAAAGTAAATAATTAGCCTGTTTTACATTTGTCTGAAGTTTTCAACAAACTATAAATTATGTAATATTTAATCAACTTTTTTATTTATGAAAAATGTCTTATCATTTTTTTCTTCTTTATGAAACTTTCATTTATGAAAGAACCCTATGAATATTTGCAATATTATTATTATGTGCCAACATGATGTTTGATGATATCAACAAAAATGCATGGGCAACAAATAAAGAACTATATAATTTCAAGCTACGGCTACACTTCAAAATCCCTGCTAAACTGCCGCTTGGATGAAAGTGGAAATATGCTTTTATTATTTTTTTAAAAAATAGAGAGGAAGTTTTGCTTTCACCAAGAAGGTTTTTAACCGATTTAATCTGATATTTTAATGGCAAGTTATAATTTTCTAAAAAGCAAAATTAAAGAATTTGTTTTTGGAATTTTGTCTATAGATATAACTTTCTGAAACTAATTCCAATTTTAATGACTGTAATTTAGTAACAAATGTAAAATTACAGAGGATTTTCAAATACATTGTTAGCATATGTAGTCAATTACTATATGTGTAAAATATAATAATCAACTTCACAATGAAAGCATAGCCTAAAATTCCTGGTGGCTCATAACCAGTAATTAACTACAGCCGATTTAATTTTTTTTCATATAGGTTATTGTGGTAATGGGACAATAATTTTTTTCAGTATTTTTTAAATTTTTCTTTTATCTTTCTTTTATAATAATATCAATAAAATTTTTATTTGAAAAAAAGAGTTCATCTGCTCCTATACTGGTGATTGCTACATGTCAAAATGCTGATTCCATTCCTGCAAATCTACGGAAACATGGTTTATTGGATGAAGAAATAAAGTTTACCATCCCATCTGCTACTGATAGAGTTCAGGTATTAGTACATTCATTGCCTGTGGTTGAAAATATTTTGCATATTTTTACTTTTATTCAGTGACAACTTGCCCTTAGGGCTGTACACCCTCAAATTATTATTATTATTTTAAAAGCAATTATTAAAAAAATGTAACATTTGCCACTTTTTCCTTATTGAGGTTTTGATTACAACATGCAATTGAAGATTAAAAAAAAAACATTTGTTAATTGCATCATAATCACAGTTTTGTAATGAAAACCTATTGATGTCCCAAGAAATGTCAACTGTAGTCAAAAGAGTGATTTGAGCTATTTATTACTTCATTCTCTATTTATATAATATTTTGCTTTGTTCACATGGCAAAATAATGTGTAAATAGGGGAAAACTTGCTTTCTATTTCTCTGACTGTACTGCAAAGGGCAAGAGAATGATGATGATAGACAAGTGATTATTTCGGCATATCATATCCCTATTATCATGGGAGATGTTGGAACTCTCCAAACAGGTTGCCAGGCCTATGAGAATGGTTGGGTGTAGTTAGTTGTAGGTATAAGAGGTCACCACCGTGAATCCCATCAATGGGCTCGTTCGAGGTAATGGGTTTGGTGTTTCAGAAACTTCTGTATTGCACAGCTTATCCCTAAACAATGGGAAAATTAGCACTCTCCCAGTTTTTCTGTTTCAAATATTAGTTCTGTCCAATCTGTTCTGGTTTCTTTTTGTGTTTCCCCTGTTCTAAAATATTTTCATTGACTTTATTTTTTTCATTCACTTTAATATTCACATAGAAACAATAGTTCTTGCATATAATATATTAAATTTTTTTCTTTATTTCTCTTGCTATAAATTAATTGCACAAATAAATATAATTGATTGTAAGAAGGGAAAATACACATATAGAATGCATTTTAACATGCTCTCCTACATTGTCTGTGAACAGTGCAGATTAAACATACATAAAAACATGCTCATTTAATACTGTCAAGCCGGCCATTCACTTCACAGATAAACTGTATATTTTGGAATGTGAGAAGGAAAAAGCGATAAAAATCTATGGGAATGATCCAAACGGCTTGCCATGTTTGGAATTCCGTCTGGACTGAAATCGGAACGAAAAATCAGAGGGACCCTGAAAGAGGATAACAAAAAGAACAATACCTTGCGTAGATTGAAGCCTTGCTTCGAGGGTAGCATAAATTAAAATCTGCTGACTGGGGAAAATCGAAGAGCGATTAACAACAGGGGTGATTGTGTTCCGGTATTATACCGGTATTTTCTTCATCCTTAATATCAGAATTCTGGTATTTTCTGATAAATCTATTTTTTTAAACTTAAGAGTGTCAAAGATTCAAACTATTATGGATTCTCCATAGTTTCTACGCAATTTTGGCTTCTACTACGGACTACACAAATTATAATCCATACTACGGAAAATTTACTTTGGATTATGCTGGGTCAATCCAAATGAATTTTTTAGAAAATGCCATACCATAACTAAGAATAACTACCTCATTTCAGAATGGTCCCATAAGAATTTATATAAATATTCATTAATGGTATTCATACAAAATGTTATTATATTTTTAATATTGTTTTGTTATCAATTTTTATGGTTTCTTTTCATGTGTGTTATAGAATGTTATTGAAAACTCATGAACTAAGACAAAATAAATTAAATCAATTTTTTATGTGAAAAAAGCATATTAAAAATTGCACGCAAAAGTTGAATCTGCATCGTAATGAATTAATGCATATCTGTTCCCTACACATAATTTTCCTGCTAAAATTTCAGGTATTTTTTCATGAAGCCACAATCACCCCTGTAACAAGCAGTTGTAGAGAGGGAAAGAAGATCGCTCCTCCCCTATCTTCGTTCAGAATTAGCATCCCTTTAAATACAAGTGGATGGCGTGCCTGTATTTTTTTCCCCATCAATTAAAATGGATGGGGAAAAAACCGGGCTTCGGACAAATGGCATGGCTATACTTCAAGTGAATGGCCAGCTGACCTGGAAAACCGGGAATGGTCAGGGAATTCCCGGAGATCGGGAAAAAACAGAGAAATTTATTCTAAAACTGGAAATTTTTTGTTTTGATAATTCTGATCGGACTTGATAATTCATTGGTCTTTTTTCATAAGTTGAATGTAACACTGTTGGCAACCAATGAAAATCAGCCATTTACTGATAGTCAAAAACGGAAGCATGAAAATCAGCCATTTACTGATAGTCAAAAACGGAAGCATTCTCGTTTTTGAGCATCCAGTCAGCGACATGTTTACATTTAAATTTCTGAGGGACAGAAATTTCAGCTATGAAGAGGACCGCATTCCTTTTATTAGTTGAATTAGATTATACTTTATGAGATATAATATTATTGCGCTCAGATGTGGAAGATGGACAGGAATTTGGTTATGTGCCAAAGAGTTTGACAGCTTATGAGATTGTAAATTTCCCTTTATCTCTCTACAAATTAGCATCCACACTGGGTACTGCTTGCTTCTATGACGATGTAATATCAAATAGGAGTTATACTAGAATTAATTTATTTTCCCACTTTTCGGATATCTTTTTGTTAAATTGTGAAGTATTGCACTGGTTGCTAATATTTTCTTTCAGCATTTTTTTTTTTTTGTTTATTTTGTGTATACTGTTTTTTCTCTGATTGTTGGGAAACGTTATGAATACTGATAATTTTAAAATTAATTATGGGATCTTATAAGATCTAAATTATGGGATTTTCAAAGTATCGGACGGGCAATATATATATGTATAAAATAGCATTTTTTTTTTTCGGTATTGCATTTTTTTTTTTTTTTTCTTTTTCCCCCTTCTTCTTCTTTCTCTCTATATGCACGCTGAGACCGTTTGACTGACCAGGACCAAATTTGGCATAGTGGTGGATTAGCACAAGAGGAAACACAGTTAAAAAATTTTAAAAATTCGAATTAGATATTTGTATTTATTTAATTTTATGTGGTAAATTCGGGCGCTTTTTTGTCCATTTTTTGCAAATTTTCTTTTTTCCCCTCCATTATTATTCATATACGTGCAAGAAGAAACGTTTTGCTACATAATTTTTTTCTCTATTTTTTGTCATTTGATGTTTTATTTTATTTATTTTTCTTTTATATATTAATCTTTTTGAGCCGTATTAAAAGAAATTGGTTGGAATAAAAAGTTTTATTTATTTATTTTTTGCAAACGATTCGTGTGATCTTTCTGAGTTTTAATTTATGAACATCAGAAAGAAATCGTTTTCTTGCATTTTTTTTCTTTTTTTTTGTCTTTTGATATTTTGAAATGTATATTTTTATTAACATTTAGTTCCTTCTAAAGATTTTTTTAAGTTTATAATTTTAATCAGCGTTACTGGGAAAATTCTGCTCAGCAGAATTGTTCATTGTAAAGATGTATTAGTTATATTACGGTTTATTGTTTAAAATAAATGTTCCAAACCTTCTCGCATTTTCATTCAAACCACATTGTTTTAAGATAATAAAAAGGCTAGATTTAAAAGTTTTAGTTCAACAAGAAAAGATTCAAAAGAGATTTTTGTTTTTTGGGTGTAAGTTAGTGATAAAATACTTGTAGGGGGAAATAGAGACGGGCATATGAAAAAAATATAGATTCCAAACATCCACCGCTGGGTTATCAGTTAGTTGCTAATATTTTCCTTCAACATGTTTTTTTTGTGTGGCCGATCGTTATGTAAACTCAAAATTCCATTATTTATTAACCTTTTTCTCTTTTTTAATTAAATTTTGTGTATTTTACATTGAATTTAGCTAAAAAAAGTAGAACTATTTTTCACAAACCATTAAGAGCTTACTGTGCATTAAATAAGGGGAGGAAAATGAAGTGAGATCATTCTGAAGATTTCGGATACCTCTGAAAAAAGTCAGGGAATTTTTTTTAAAAACCTGAAAATTTCAGGGAGAAGTCAGGGAAAATCAAGCAGAAAAAATGATTACCACCCTGTGTTAAAATGCAAAGGGATTAACATCCAATACTGAAAATGAGAGTTTTGTTATGACACAAATCAAAAATGCACTTAGAAAAACATTTTTTTTTTTTTTTGCAGCATTACTTGTTTCTAAGTTGATGAGACACCACTGCTTCTATCAAAATAATTGTGATGTGTTTGATATTTCAGATAACAAAAAAGATTCTTGGAATGTATGAAAATGATGTAACAAATGATCAAATTTGTAAAATATCTGAAAAGGCTCATGGATTCACTGGTGGTGATTTAAAAAGATTGTGCCATGAAGGTAAATACTTCTCTAAATTCACTTCCTCCCCCCTCTGAAATTATTACCTTTTCTATTACTTGTATCTGATTAATTTTAATTTTTCCAGCCCATCTGAAAGCTATGGAAGAGAACCCCTCTGATTTCCATATTACCTTTAATCATCTCCAAAAGAGTTCTGACATAAAACCTTCATCAATGACCACATTAAGTTTTGTAGTACCAAATGTAAGTTGTGTTAAATTTATCAAAGCTTTTGTTCTTGGTTAAAAAGTTTATGCTTTTATGAGGAATGTATATGTATGCTGTTTATATCAATTAGCACTTACGTTAGTAGTATGAAGTAAAACGTTTTGTAAACAAGTATCACAACAAATATCATAAGAACACAGCACAGAAATTTGCTTTGAGTTTTTAACTTAAGTTTTTAAGCAGTACTATATATTATGACATTTATCTGTATTTAATGCATGTTATGTTTGAGGAAAGAATGGATTTTAGTTTCTTTGGAGATGGAATGGATCTTACAGTCAAATAAATTTTTGAAAATTTTTCATTCTACATAAATATATATATTGTCATAAGAAAATTTAAAAGTTTTGAAGTGAGATAAATTTTTAAAATTATTTATTATGAATTTATTTAAACACAAAGATTTTTATAAGAATTTGTGAAGTAATTTGTCTTGTTCCAGATTTTTTTTTTTAATTGTGCATTCAAATAAATGAGATTATATGACATTTGATACCAAAAGTAGAAATTTATTTTGAATTTCCCATTGGCAAATAATAATTGTATAATGAATTTTAGATTGTTAGTTTTCATTATTTAGTTATTGCAGTAGTAGATTTTGCTCTTCGTTGTTAAATAAAATATCAGTCTAAAATTAGTTTCCGTTTGTGATATACATATTCTTAGGTTGTAGGTGATAAAATTAAAATACTGCCTCAGTTTTTCAAAAACAAATGATTTAAGGTATTCATAATTACAATACAGTTTTAACATTTTAGAATATCAGGTGTCCTTTGCTTATGATTCAGAATTATGGAAACTGTTGTAATATTGAAGGCCCTAATTTCAAAATATAACTTTAATTTTTAAAAAAGACTTTTTTTTTTTAAATACTTTTTTGAAAGCAATTTTTGAAGTAATCTACAACTTTTATAATTAGAAAAATAAGAAAATTCCATTTCATTGGAAGATTTCTACTTTATTCACTTGTTCATCATAATTTAGAATGATTTGTCATCTTAAATAAATTATAAGATTTGGTTTCATAATTTTTGAGTTTAACATTTCTTTAACCCAGAGCTTCAAGAGGCTTTTTCATTAACTACCTCCTGTTTTTTAACTAATATGCTTGTGAAATTTGAAATTTTGATCTGATGTTTATAGTCTTTTGATATAAAATTTTTGAGAATTATTTTGACCAATGTTAGCTAAAATCGAGTGCTTCTTTTTTCTTCAATTTTAGGTCAAGTGGAGTGATATAGGAGGAATGAATGACGTTAAAAAAGCAGTGAAAGAAATGGTCGACTGGCCTCTGAAACACCCAGAGAAACTGAAAAAATTCAAAATAGTACCTCCAAGAGGTATTCTAATGTATGGACCACCAGGCTGCAGTAAAACAATGATTGCTAAGGCTTTGGCTTCAGAAAGTCAATTGAATTTTATAACTATAAAGGTAAAATTAAAGATGAAATTTTGGGTAATTCCAATGACATTTTAAAAGTCCCAAAAATTACTGTAGCATTTGGGGAGTTCAGGTTGCCAAATTTGGTGATTATCATAAAACCAGTGATATATTGATTTGATACTGGTAGATGGCAATTCAAGTACCATAGAGATTGCAGTAGGGGAAAGCCACAGAGGGAATTCTTGGAAAAGAACTATTGGGTTTTGTACCATAGCAATTCACTTAAGGTTTGCAGGTTCTGTACAATGAGGTGATTCTTTCTAGCTTATTAGAATAGAAAATTTAGAAATCAGAATCCAATTGAATGTATATGGTTAATTCGAGTGGTTGACAATTTATTTTACAGCTTTGAAATGTTCATTGCAGAACTAATTGAGAAGACATGAAAACTCTATCATGCAGTAAGAATTGGTTATAACTTCAAACAGTTTAGATTATTAATATGATATGCATATATAAATGCATACACATATATTTTATCAGGAAAGCAAAAAAAGTATAGGATTTTTGTATGATTTAATAAAAACTAATTTTTTTTTCAATTCATCATTTTACTAAGTTGATAACCATTTTGGTTTCTCCATACTAAAAAAATAATATCCAAATTTAGCTTGCTTTGTAGGGAGAGAGGGGGGTCATATGTTCTGCTAACAATTCAAAATTCAGTTTGATCAGCAAGATAATTTTATGTAGACTGCTTTTGTTCTTAACTTTTAAAGTATTCAGTTTGAACCCAAAATGTGCATATTTACAGGTGTTGGAGATGAAGAATTCCTAGCCAAAAGAAAATGAATAATGTTATGTTAAGAAATTTGTTTAGCTGTTCAGGAATTAATAAATTCTCTATCAATAATGATCTTAAAAAAGTATTTTGTAATCCCAAATCTTCATTTGTATTTTTGTTCAATGAGAATAAATAATATTTTGCAGTTTGTTTAGCATATAATCTATCAATTTTCGATGATGTTCTGTATTCTGTCATGTTTCTATCCATATAATTATTCTCTGAATGATGTATTTGTTCTAATAAAAATTGAGTGAGATATTGAGTTCTACATTTTATAGATCCAGAATTTCTGGATCTGAGAAAGTAAAAAAATCTTGAATTCCGGTTGTAATCTAGATCACAATCACTGTATGATATATTGATTTCTTATCAATTGCTTTGAATAATGTTTGCTGATGAACAATATTCCAAATTCTACACGTTTGATTTATTCTTCGAAATTAGTATGAATTATATTATTATTTATTGTGTTTGTTGAATGGCTAACTGTGTTTTTTTCTTTTCAGAGTGGCCAGGTTTTCAATAAGTATGTAGGAGAATCTGAAAAATCAGTGTCAGAATTGTTTAAAAAGGCACGGGCAGCTGCACCTTGCATTTTGTTCCTTGACGAAGTTGATTCATTGGTCCCTGTAAGAGGAAGGTAATATTATTTTTTTGAATTCTACTGCTGAATATTAAGTAAAAAGCAATAAAGTTATGGATAATTAATTACTCTTTACGGAAAATTCAAATGTCGAACTGGCCTTAAATATACTGAGTGGTTAGAATTAAACTATCTGTATTCAGAGCACTGTAGAGAAATAAAACTTGTCATAAAAATGCCAAGTGTTGATAATATGCATGGGACACGAATTACACAAAAAAAAAATTTAAAATGAATGATAGGGGAAAACAGGTGAAGTTTTGCCCAGTACTCCAGTGTCAATCTTTTAATGTGAGTTTCAACTTGGATGAGGAGGTGACACAAACGAAATTGATTAAACAGAAGTGAAAGGCAGATGCTGTAACACCTTAAGCATCTAGTCTTGGTCAATGAAAAAAGTCAAGACTACTTGACTTTTTTGGATGGACCTTGGTTGTAGGCATCAGTGTTAGTTTTTCCTTTGGTTTGTGCTGCTGTCAAGTTTTAGTATTTTAAGCTAATTTAGAAAAGTCAAAGTCTTTTGGTGCTGCAATCAAAATAAGAATTATAATCAGATGTTTAGTTATTACTACTGTGAACTTTAATACAATGCATTAGTCTAGAATAAAGATCTAAGAACTTTTTGTAGAACTTTTATTGCAAAAAGAACCCAAATGGAACCACAATAAGAGTTACTACAGCCTAAAATCTGTTATTAACTCATGTAAATCTAATTTTCCATTATAAGAAACTTACTGAAAAGTTTGTACTTTTGATTAGCACAAGTGGAAGTTCTAATGTGGCAGATAGAGTTGTAACCCAAATTTTAGTTGAAATTGATGGGATAGATGTACTTGAACAAGGAGTAAGTGTTATTGCTGCAACAAATAATCCTGAAAAAGTTGATCCTGTAAGTATAATCTTGCTGAATTTCTTCCTTGTTTACATTATTAATATAATAGCCCAGATCTGTCTCTCAGTAACGCTCTGACATCACCAACAATAAAACTCGTGCCATAGCACTGTGAGATGTTAAACAGCATTACTTCATTGTTAGATAACCTAAATTTCAGTAATTTTAAATTTAAAAGAGTATTTGTCGTTCTAATTTCAAATTTGATAGCTCTAAAATAGTGAAATAAAATTTGCTATCGATTGTTATAAAATTTATCTCACTATGATCAATAGTTCCCGAGAAATTTTAAATTATATTAATGATATATTTCAAATTAATTTCTGTTTTTTAATAGAAAATAGTAAATTACGTCAGTGGTATATCATGTGCGTGATATAGTTTGGATGCCACGATGCATCTGATTATTTATTACAATCATGCTGATATAATTTGATAATATTTTTTGGCAATGTTTGACAAGCAGAGAAGTGCTTTTTTTTATTAGAATTTTGAAAAAGAATTCCTTTGAAATTTTAACTTTTGACTTATGTTTGACAAGCTGAGAATTTCATGGTTATTGAATTATAATAAAATTGTTAAACAACGAAAAATACTTCACACGGAATGTTGTTTACCAAGAGGTTTTTTTGAATAAAGAAATATGTAGATAAAAAAAATATTTTCTGTCATAAAGCATATGTTTATTTTATTTGTTTTCAATCATTGTTAAACATTTCTCTCGCATATATATTTATTTAATCACGTCAAATTTGATGGGAAATTTCTCGAATGAAGAGGCAATTTGCACCCGTCATACCATGATGGGTGATTTTCTAGTTCATCAGAGTTTTCATTTCATTTTTACTTTTTTCTTCTTTATGATGCATGAGAAAAGTGTATGTTATTTTCACTCTAAATTTTAAAGTGTAAAATCAAATTTCAAACCAAATTGTGATTTTAAGTTTTCCAAAATTTTTGTTTTATAAGTTCTTTTTTTTAAATGAAAAACTTCATGCAAAAAATACGGTAGTGTGCAAAATATATATAATTCTATTTTTGTTTTAAATTTTGATAGTGAATTTGAAAAAAATTAAATAAGTTTTTGACCTAAACTGTAAATATTTTTTCAGTTTGGTCATTAGATAAGAAAAATTATTACATCACATGTATAAATTAAATTGAGCTAAATGTTTATATTTTAATTTGAATACTTTAACTAGATTTTTTTTTCTTTCTTGAAAAATATTTCTGTTTCAGAGTCTTTTGAGGCCTGGAAGACTTGATCGCTTAATTTATGTGCCCTTACCTGATGCTAAGACGAGAGAAGAAATTTTTCAAGTGATACTTCGAAAAAAACCAATTTCATCAGACATAGATTTACAATATTTAGTTAATAAAACAGCAAACTATACTGGAGTTGAGGTAAACAACTTTTACTTCATAATCTGATTCTCTATTGAAAATGTATTTAACTCCAACAAGGCCGGTCTTAGAAGGAACGAGGCCTAATTAGGAAATAAATTTTTCTTTTAGTTTTTAATAATCTAAGGGATCGGAGTTCAAAAAAAAAAAAAAAACTAACTAACAGAAGTTTGCTCCCCTCCATTTTCTCGTATACTAATTTTAGTACTCTTATTTTGTGCTTCTTATTATAGTGGGGGGAAAAGACAATTGGGATACAGTAAAACCTGTACTAAATGGAATCTAAAGGGACCAGAAAATTTTCCGTTTTAGACAGGATTCCATTTCATACAGGGCTCATTAGTATGTATTTGAGGATTTAAAATGTATCTAATCATTATTTAAGTTAAATCGACTGTAATAAAAAAGATATTCTGAGATGATCAAAATACCATAAATATTATGATAGTTACGTTTCAATAAGTGTCACATTTTAAATTTTAAAATTACTAAACACAAGAAGACCGAATAAAAATTATTAAACACAAAAGTTAGATGTTTATATGCATTTTATTTTAATAATATTGCTTTTGGACACTAAATGTAAATAAATATCGTAGTCATTACTTATTCTAAACAATTGATTATCCTTACTCAAAAGCTACAAATTTAAGGAAAATAAGTTTATTTGCTAAATCTGCATTTTAAAATAATCCAGCATTGTATTCTGTACATATCTTTTTATGAATAATTCTTCGCTCCATCAATATTCTCGTATTCTTCAAAAGTTCAAGCATTTCAGCATCTCCCTGATTTATGGCAAACTTTTAAAGTTCAGGTTCTGTATCTAAAAAGGATCCGTATGATTTAATGGAGAGTAGTTCTTTATCGAAAATGCTTTCATTTATATTACACTAGCAGTATGTGCACAGCGTTGCCTGTGGAATCAGGACTTCAAAAAAGTGGGGGGAAATGCCCTCAATGACACGAAAAAGTTTTGAAATCAAAAGATACACATTATTGATTTTCCCTCTTATTTTTCTTTGCAATAATGACATTTATCAAAACAGAAATGTAATATTTTTCCTTTTCCCTCTCGACAATGAGGCGAATTTAATGACGTCGCCTGCCGGAAGGAATGGGATTGTAGAAATGTATGAAAGCATATGACGCACCTGCTGCGAGGAAGGTCACGTTGCGACAATGCATTCTGGGATGGTCCAGAGAAGCTCTCGCTGTTAAATCTCACTAGTGAAAAAACTGTTTGAACTGATCAGGGAAAAATTAATTTTGAAAAAAAACGAAAAAATATATTTTAACTGTTCTTGTTTTAAATTCGACAGAAATGTTCCAATTATGAGCTGAAAAAAAATGAAAATTATAGAAATGTTAGAATGTCAAATGCGATAATTTGAAGAAATCTTTATTAAAAATTACCATAAAAGTGACTATTTTTCAAAAATTTCTCAAAATTCAGTAAATTATGTTAGACATATATATGGAACAAACTTCATTAGAACGGAATTCGTTTGTTCTTTCCGATAGTGTAACTGTTTTTTGTACAATTATTCGAAGCCATGCTATTGAGAATTGAGTGTGAAAAATCACCCAAAACAACACAAAATGTTAAATTAAAAAATTCTAGATTAAATTTTAAAATTCCGGCTTTGAGGTGCATTCAGTCACCATTATGACTACCTGTGTGCCAAATTTCATCCAAAATTTGATAAAAATTTACGATTTTGATGTTATGACCACATATCAAATTTCATCCATTTAGCTCCTTGCGTTCTTGAGTTATCATGTTCACAGACAGAGACACAGTTCAAAATATGGTCTTTTCAGATTCAGAGGTCTGAATCATGGAGATTCATCAAAATGTCAAGACAAATTTTTTGACTTTTACTATACAGTGGAACCTAGTTTAACGGCCATAATTCGTTTCAGAAGCTTACTTGTAATGTGAAACAATTTTTCTTGTATTAATTAATGTAAAATACGATAATGCATTCCATGCCCCAAAAATTGTGTATAGAGAGTTTATTCAAGAAAATTATAGATAAGTTTGTTAAGGAACGTGAATCATCTTCATCTTTTTTTTATAGCAGAATCAACCAGCATGGAATGCGGATACAATTTGCAAAAAACAAAACGAATCGAATTAATATGTTAATATTTATGGTACATACCATAATTTGCAGGATTGAGCTCAATGCTTCATTTAGAATTTTTACTAATTTTTCTAAGAGTTTCAATAGAATTACTGAGTTTTTATATAAATCATGACACATACCTAATTCTTTTTTAGTAGGAAGCTGTCTAGAGATAATTTTTGTCGACGCTTCAAAATTTGATGAAAATGCAACACAGCATTATCATAAAATAAATATGTAGTCTGCGTAGTTGTTGCCTTATTAGGGTGATGCTTCTCAATAAATGATGCAACAGTTTTCCATGCTTTCAGCATTTCTCTTATTATGCTAGAAGATCGTTATTGCTGTTACCTCCTCTGACAAACTCTCCTCCATAACTTCTTGCTGTTAAGCACAATGCAACTCCATAAGCTCTGCAGTGGTCGTCAGCTCTTGGTTGTTCTCTTCCGCAAGCTCATTGATATCATTGCTATCCACCTCCAGTCCTCTGATTTTGGCCAAAGACATAATCTTGTTGACTACAGGCTCTACAGGTACTGTCTCAAACTCCTCAATGTCACATTCAAAAGCACTCTCCGACAAAAGCTTCCTCCAAGCAGAAATGAAGGTTCTGTTGGGAACCCCTTCTCATGCATTGTCAATCTTTCTGAGGCAGGGAACAATGTGGAAGTTATATTTCTAATATTCTCTGAGAGTAAGGTTGGTACCTAGACACCATGTTTAATAAGAATTAATCTCTACACACCATGTTTGATAAGAATTGAAGCAAAATAAAAGCTCCATGGATATGAGAGTAGCAGGCGCAAAATCGGGACTTCCTCTTCTCATCACTTGTTATGCAAAATGTCGCTTGATAAGCGAGTCATTTTTTTTAACATTTATTTTGTTCATTATACGAGGTTCGACTCTACTTTGCCTTTCTATGCTTCGTATTTGAAAAATTTTTTTAAGAAAACCAACCTCTTAAATTCTTAATTTTGAACTCTCTGGAATGGAACACTGTGCACATGCCCGACCCTAGTTACATCACTGAACTGAGGTGGGAATAGATGGCATTATGGTGACAAATCCAATTGGTCTAATCAGCTAAGTCCAGCCCTGAACTTAAAACTATATACTGATGTACTTTTTATTTTCATCACTGAAATTTACATCTGTTATACAGTTAATTTAATTTTCCTTTTATTTATTTTCACACTTACTTGAAAGATTTATTACACTCGGTGCAAATCAAATTGAAAATAGTGTGAAAGCTATGCAGTTGTGTCATCATGTCAGCTAAATTGTGATGAATCCGATCCTAATACATTTCAAAGTAAATGACTTGCTTGAAAACAATATTAACACCAGTGATAAATTTCTGTATAATGAGAATCTACTGTTAAAATATAATTTGTTTAATTTTCTGGAGCTCTTTGTATAGCTCTGTAATGTATAGAAACAGAATTATGTCATTTGCACCAGTGTGATAGCTGATCTCTTTTTACTTCTGCCAACTTCAGTTGTCACTGACTACATTATATAACATGCAGATTAAGTAGACTAATTAAGCTTAATCTGTAAGATTTCCTCATATATATTTGGGAAAAAGGTGAATTTTTTGAAAAAAGAAATGTATATTGGCACAATGGACTCCATACTAGTAGGTTACATAACACACTGAAACTGTGTCTCACATTTGTCAAATAATTTTCTAACCTAAGTAAATGGAGTCTTACCAATTGGAAATAATTTAAAACTTTTTTTATTATAGTGTAAGACACTTTTTACTTTCTCGTATACAAAGAGAAAGTATAGTCATCGTCAAAAAATTCGAACTCGAGATTTTGATTAATCTCCACATTTTAGACCTCCCTGAGTCCGAAAAACTTAATTTTGGAGTTATATGTGTCTGTGAACACGATAACTCAAATCTATTAAAGCTACAGGGATGAAATTTGGTATATGATCTTCACACATAATTTGTAGGCGAATTATTAGTGAATATTGTTAAAGTAAGCAAATATGTATTACCTTTGACTGAATTAGCGGCAAGAATATCTAAGCATAAAAGCATTCTTTTCCTCACAAGGAAAGTTTTAACCAGTTAATTGTATTTGACAAAAATATATGTCAAACTAAACTCTTTGGGTGTGTTTGACATGCATCTCATTTAAAATAAAAAAAAAATTATAATTTAATTTGAAAACTTCAAATTTTTGTAAGAAGTAATAAAAATGTGATTTAATGATATTTTTACTTTATATTACTGGTAATACTGCTATGTATTTTATGAAGAAAAAAATTTATTATATTTTTTATTGAGTGTTGGCATAAACTGAAAAGACCAGCTGAATTACTTATACTTTTTCATGTTAATGAATTTAATCATTTTGTGTAGTAGTTTGAAAATTTTAATAACTTTTCCAACAATAAATTGTTAATCTTTTTCGAATAAAAATGTAAGCCTTCATCATTTTGCTTTAATTGTATTGTAAAATTTACTATAGGAACATTGCCTTGCATTTGATATGTAGTACAGTAGGGTGGATCGAATTTTTTTTTTTTTTTTCAGAATTTCAAAACCTACCTATGCGGAAAAGATGTTCTATAGTATAGAGATTAAGAGAAAAATAATAAAAAAAAATTAAATTCAAAATTTAATACTGCCGCAAGGGGGTTGAATTTTCGAAAAAATGGAAAAATACTGAATTTTGATTATACGATTTAAAAAAAAAAATTATTATTAATCAAAACCTACTTATGCGGAAAAGATGTTCTATGGTATGGAGATTAAGAGAAAAATAGTAAAAGAATTTAAATTCTAAATTTAATACTACCGAAAGGGGGTTGAATTTTTTCAAAAAAAAAAGATGGAAAAATACTTAATTTTGATTATTGATTATACGATTTTAGATTCGAAATAATTGTTTTTTTTTTTGCAATATAAATAACCAAAAGTGATGATTAATGAGTAGTGAGTAGTGTAATGTACATTGCAACATTTTATGACTCAGCTCCCCCTCCGCACACCGTCAAATCAGTCCGGTTACTTACTTTTTTTTTCCTGGTTTAATGTCTCACCCATTCGCAACTTTTCCGCTGTATAGTGACATGAAAAAACATTGAGTTTTTTCGGCCCACCCTAATGTACAGTCGTCATCACTTAATTTTATTTACACACCCCAAGAGATTTTTGAAACAAAATCCTGCAGTTCAGTGGTTAATACTGTCTTATTGTGACAGTTTTCATATATATATATATATATATATATATAATGTTATAATTATGTTAATTTCAGATTTCTGCTGTCTGTCTGGAAGCTTGTACATCTGCTATGAATGAGGCGAAATTTCTGAGTTCTACACCACTAGTCAGCATGAGACATTTTCTTACAGCTTTAAGAAAAGACAGTACACAGCCAAGAACAACTCAAGAAATGTTAGATACTTTTCACAATTATCACAAAAAGTTTCAATTTAAGTCATAATAAAATGCTTCCATTTTTTATTAAATAATTATTTACAACATAATACATATACAGATAATATAGTCTGTGTGTATTAATTTTTAAAAAATCATGGTCATCAAATTTAGCACTAAACTTATTGAAACCAGTCAATGACCATTTTACAGTTGTAGTTTCCAATGTAGTATTAGTGAGTTCACATAAGCAAGTGAAGTGTTAGCATGTTAAAGTGCAATGCTTTCTCTATCCTTAACCCTCTAAGCAGCAAATTATTTTGATATTTTAACTGAAAAAAATAAACTTGTTGGAAGGTTAATAGTAATTTTCCACAAAACTATCTTCATATTAGTGCATGAAACAAATATATTAAAAACTTTATATCAGTCAAATGATCACTCATGTATATTTTGTAACTATGTATATAATTTTTACAGAAATGTTATTTTTATACAAATGTATTAAAATTGGATATGGTTGATGAATAATCTTTCTTCCCACAATAATGACATAACATACAGTCTATTAAACTAATGGTGCAAATTTTAATTAGAGTACAAAGTAAAAGATGTGTAGGTAGGGGTAAAGATAGTAAGATTGACGAAGGTTATTGAATTTTTCCAAGCAGACAGTTTTAATTTCACAGTTTTTATGCTATCTTAAAGATGAATGCAGCTTTCTTATATACTTCTCATAAAATTTTGATATTTTAATAAATGGTTACATAAACAGTTTATCTTCGAAGTATATCATACCTATGATCAGTGAAGTCAGATTAATGAGTAGGGAATTGAAAGTTAAGCAGTAATTTGTGTTCTCTGCCGAAATATATTTAGAAATCCTAATTTGTAGTTAATTAAATTTTGATAAAAGTAGAAAAATGTATATATATATATATATAAAAAGACCCCCTTGGGTTTACTTTCCTTCACATAACTATATACAGGGTCTTGGTAATTCAATTGCATGAGCTACAAATGATTACATGGGAGTCCTTTGTAACTTGATCTAAAAACAGGGACAACACTAATGGGAGGGTCGATTGTCCCCCCCCCCCCCACGTCAGCGAGAAATTAAGACTTTCATCAACAAAAATCTTTATAATTTTGAGAGATGTGAAGAGCTGGGTATCAAGGGATCTAATAATTTAAATCCCATCTTAAAGTTATATAGCAAACGGTCCAGATAAGCGATTTGTGTCTAGATTTGATGACTGATTAACGGTTCAGTCAACAGAATGACCGACATCTGTTTCATTTGTCGTCTATTTGGCCTACAGTTCACACCACATTTGACAGAATAACCAACAAGAGAAACCAATGTCACATTTTGCCAACGTTTTTCAGTCGCTCAGCTAAGAGATCAACAAGACGGATTAAAATTTGTATGTTTTCTTACTTCCATCAACTGTTTCAATAACCTGTCAGTGGAATTATTAGGGAAAACTAAAGTTTCTGCATTTTACAAGAGTGTGGCGATACATAGCGGTCACTCCTCTCAACGGTCATTTTTGTTTGGTGTGGAATTTTTCGGCCCATAGGTGCAATGTTAATATAACTTCTATTAACAGCCACTCAAATCCCTATGAGTGGTCAGGTCGGTCATCCATTCAACTTCAATGAAATGAGTCCCTTTCGTTTCTCCAACCAAGGACCTTGCATTAACCTTCCAGCTGGCGCACCTGCGCAAATTTTACAACAAACGGGATTTTTCAAACCCTGTTCTCAGATTCGGAGTCAAAACTGTCTGTCAAAACTGATTACATGCTATTCCTTCATGCGACCCATCTCTTCACGATTAAATGGGTTTGTCCGAGTTTCAAGTTGCTTTCATACTGTTTTATACTTCTGTCGTAAAATTTTCGCCGCTCGCTCGCTCATGGAATTTGATATTTTTCACGTCTTAACGTTTCATTTTGGTAATTATACAGGGTGATTATAATTAAAGTTGCATTTTCAAAAAGCTTTAAAAAAAAAAAAAACACTGGTCAGAATGACCTGATATTTCATCTGAGTATATGTGAAACAATGGGAATTTGTTTTGCAAAAGAAAAAAAAAGTTCAAAAGATTGCGCTGTACTTGTGATAAAATGCTAAAAAACGATTGCTTTAAAAGATGTGCTAATTGAAAGACGTGGCATGCTGTTATGGCACTCTTTGTTCAAAGCCCATCCACCACGACAAGGTGGTGCCACAGCGGATAGGGGAAAAAAAATCGGCTTTTAATTGTACCTAGGCCAAAAACCGTAGAAAAAGCAAAAAATGATGAAACCATCAAGAAGAGGAAGGCGGTTTCGACTTGCTTAAGAAATGTTCAATATGCTGTCCACCGTTTTCTGCTACAAGCTGAAAGCGCAAAACAGCATGTTCCGCAACAGATCGAAGTGTTTCAGTGGTGATATTGTGAATGTGTTGTGGAATGCGGTTTTTCAACTCAGCTAGGTTCGCAATCGGACCCCAGTACACAACATCTTTTAGGTAACCCCACAACCAGAAGTCGCAATTGTTCAGGTCAGGTGATCGTGGCCGCCAGGCTGTTGGGAAATTGTGACTGATAATTGTCATTTCCAAAATGCAGATTCAACAGCTGCTTCACTGGTGTTGCAATGTGCGGAAGAGCGCCATCTTGCATAAAAATTGTGCTATCCACACATCCGCGCTGTTGCAGTGCTGGAATGAGCTAGTTGCGCAAAAGAGATTCATAACGTGTCCCACTGACTGTACAGTACCCGAAGGACCAATCTCCTGGAAAAAGAAAGGGCCAACGATAAATGCTGCCGTAAACCCGCACCAATGACCTTTTGAGAACGAAGAGGCAATGGTTGCATTTGGAACGGATTCTCTCTTGCCCAAATTCTGCAATTTTGAGAATTGACAGAACCTTGGAGAAGGAAATGGGCTTCGTCTGTCTACAAAATGTCCCATGGCCATGCATTGTCCACTTGCATTCGAGCAAGAAATTGCAGGGCGAAAGCTTCTCGTTTTGGTAGGTCAGCAGGAACCAACTCCTGAACATGCGTACTTTTGAATGAATAGCATTGCAGGATGTTTCGTAAAATTTTACGAACCGTGCTGACAGGCATGCCTAAAGTTCGGGAAACTCCCCGTGCACTGCACGTTCCCAAAGCATTGCTGTAGCCACTCCTCCACTGACGTCGAAGCAATTGCTTTCCTTCCTCTGCCACATTTCACTTCAAATGAACCCGACTCTTCGAATGTAACAACAACCATCATCTTCAGACCGAATGCAGTTATCGCACCAGAGCAGCTTCTTCAACCCTTTAATGTCCGGAATTTCTTCAATGCAATTGCCGCACAGTCACCGTTCTTGTAAAAAAGCTTCACAAGCAGAGCCTGATCCTTCAATGATAGAGTCATATAACTATCTTCTCAGACGCAGAATAACAGGAACTGCATGTTCCAAGCCTTTTTATCACAAGTGTAATGTGCGGCGCGCATGTCACGTATTTTAATTAGAATAGTAAAATTAGCATATCTTTTAAAGCAATCGTTTTTTAGCATCTTATCACGATTACAGCGCCATCTATCGCTCAACTTTTGAACTATTTTTCTTTCTTTCGCAAAACAAATTCCCATTACTTCACATACACTCAGATGAAATATCAGGTCATTCTTGCCAGTGGTTCTTTTTTTACAGCCTTTTGGAAGTGCGACTTTAATTAAAATCACCCTGTATATCTAGTGCGTATTACGGTGGTTTAATATTTAATTTTACATTGTCAAAAATATGTAATGATCCTGGAAATAATCCCATCAAGCCGAAGAATTTTCTTCAAAAGCTTAGCGCTCAGTCTTATGAAAAAACACCTTTCTACTTGAGCATAAAATATCTGATAATCGCCATGTGATATTACTATGTCTTGAAGTCTAAATTATACTTCACAACCTGAAAATCCCAGTGAACAACCACCAGCATTGAGAAGAAGTTGTGGTTTGTGTTTGAAAGAAAGAAAATGATCATCAAAATCCATGAAATGCAGTAGGTGCCCAGTGGCGGATTTTGAAAATATGAGGGTACAGGCACCAAATTGTTTTCAGTCTCCTCCCCCACCAATGTCGTAAATTCACTGTCAATTTTGCACTGCGATGTATGCAAACAGATTTTGAGGTCCCTCAGGGTTTCAAGGCACGAGGCGAGCGCCTCTAGCACCTGTGTGAAAAACCGCCACTGTAGGTGCCGCATATATATATATACACTAGGATAGGCCGAAAAAACTCAATTTTTTTTTACATGTCATTGGTGGTCGGAAAAGTTGCGAATGGATGAGAAATTAAACGAGTAAAAAAAGTAAGGAAATTTATATCTTCCTTTCCCGAAACGGCCTTGAAAATCGTAAAAATTGACGAAAATCGACAGTTTTTTAATAATATTGACATGAAAACGTCTTTCCGCTCGTTACAGTGATAGTTGGTCTAACTTTCTTGTGTGACAAAATACCGCCAGATTTGAATCGCTAATAACTATGAGAAAAGAATGGTTGACCCCACAACGGATAGATCATATCTGTAAGAGTGTCGCATGGTATTTGTTTTGCCTGTGACATCATCGTACCAGTGTAGGCGCATGCGCATGATTGTTTTGAATTAGTTTTATGTAATGGATATAAATAAGTGTAGCGTCGAAACGCGTTTAGCTAGGAGGTTGATTCTGGTGTCATTTTAAAGTGTTTGAGGAATATTACTAGGACCCAAAGTGAGACAATAAAAATATTTATCAGAATATGAGTAAAACTCGCTATTAAATTAAAAATTTCAAACGCTGCGTGTTTTTTTTTTATTATAACATGCAGAGTTTTCTTTCGAATTGTACGAAACTTACAGAATACTTGACAATACGTAAAATAAACATTGTATTAAAATTTGAAGTAAATAACGTTTTACTGCGCATACGCGAAATGTATTGTCAACTGGCGCCATCAAAAGCTACTCTAAATAAAACATAAGAAAGGCGCAGTTCGGGTCCGCGCCGTAGATTTTTCGTGAAAATGTCGGGATAAAATCATAAAACAAGTGTTTCGTATTAATATGTAATTTAATTATCAATCTCTTTTATACAGTATTTACACAGAGTAGTATAATAGTTACAGTAGAGATAAATCATAAGCTATCACGGACCATTACTACATGCGATAAACTTGTGATTTATTTCTTCTGTAACTATTATACTACTCTGTATAAATACTGTATAAAAGAGATTGATAATTAAATTAAATATTAATACGAAACACTTGTTTTATGATTTTATCCCGACATTTTCACGAAAAATCTACTGCGCGGACCCAAACTGTGCCTTTCTTATGTTTTTTAAAACTTCTTTCTATCTGTTTATTACAGCTGTTAAGTTCCCTCCAATGATCCTCCAAAATGTGTGAAATTACTTCAATGTGCAGTTTTTAGTTCCTAACCCTCACATTATTTTATCAGTGAATTGCAACAGATCGATGTTATATGTAGGACAAAAAGTTTGTCTAAAAATATATCAATTTCATGCATTTTCTTTGCTCACTGTAACACAAATGCAAAACTAAGCTTCAAAATTACAATATTATTTGTTACTTAAGAACGAAAGAATGCATGAAATAATAATTAAAAAAATTAACAGACCTTTAAGGAAACACTTAAGCATTTAAGACATAGTTATGTCTCTTAATTTTTGCATGGAATTGTACTCTCTCTTCTCGCCAAATGATACTTGGAACTATGATTTATGGAAAAACTCAGAAATAACGGACATAACCCCGATGTTGCTGAAAAAAGCGCTCAGTAAGGATCAATGATATCTTCCAAATATTGAAGCTACAATAAAAACGGCCAAATTTATTGAAATTTTGGCTATACGCGATCATATCCAATTATCACATTCCAGGTGGTTAACAGCGTACAAAGTCCTTGGTGAGTTAAAATTAAGTGAAAAGAAACTTTTTTTGAAATCGTCTATGGCAGAGTAAAACCAGGAAATAGTTCACAGGGCCCAAAGGATGTGTTCAAAAGAATCAACACAACTAGTTACCTTTCTGAAAACTTTCTTAAATCTATCGATACTGTAAATGCATGCATTGCATTTTTTTACTTGTACTGAAAACATGATTCTAGTCAGGACACTGGATGAACGAAAATCCTCAGAGAAATCGGCATAAAACAATTTTTTTAAAGACGAGCAGGGGTGGCGCAGAGGGAGGACCGGGGGGGGGCAGGTCTCCCCATCGGGATGCTGTGCCCCCCCGTCAGGGAAAATTTTTGTACTGGGTATTCAATTGTAGTTGATAAATAATAATCTGGCGAAAATTTCAGACCAATTTCATTACACTCGTCCCCCCTGTCGGGAAGATCGTGCCCCCCCCCGTCGGGCAAACTCTAACGCCATTCCTGAAGATGAGGCAGTCAGTCGGAAAAAAAGAGAAAAACTATCAGAAATTTCAGGTAGTCAAACTCAATTTTTTAAAAAAAAACCAAAGAGTATACGGAAATTATTCAAATGAATGCTTGCAATTTAACTCCTCTTCCTCTATTGCCAGACATTAATGATGGTGGAATCAGTTCCTTCTATTCGGTTTGGTGAAGTACCTGAATGGAACGTTTCTATGTTACACACAAGCAGTTGGACGATATGTGAAACTCGTATCAGAAACAGTGTCTCGTATGAGAGTCTTGGTTTTCACGATCATAATATGATTATATC
The DNA here is from genome assembly GCA_013235015.1 of Araneus ventricosus. Classification (NCBI taxonomy): domain Eukaryota; kingdom Metazoa; phylum Arthropoda; class Arachnida; order Araneae; family Araneidae; genus Araneus; species Araneus ventricosus. Next base: position 2,066,492 of record BGPR01000027.1, on the reverse strand, counting down.
CCCCGAGCCACTCTTGTCGTAGGGAGTTTATGCGAAGCCGTGCGCAAAAGTTTGTTTATTTTTTGAGCACAGCCTCAGTTTATGACCAGTCATCCAGGTGTATGCCCGCGGGCTATTCGTCACCGCACCCAGCTACTTTGTGTAAATCAGTAATTGTTAGTAAATTACAATATATAGCCAAGCTTATTTCCCGCACCTTTCTAAAACCTTTGACATAAAAGAAATAATAATAAATTGTATTAAAAATAAATGAACAGCAGATTACAGCAAGGAAAATTACCCACAGCATATTTAATCATTTGAAATATTTTCACACTGTGAATAAAATTAAACCCCTTCATTTTTATCTCATAATAAAAGTCTATGATTGCTTAGAGTAATTTTAATAATTTTTTTCCCTAACTAGAAGGTGGATTCATGTATTGATATCCTAGTTTTTTTTTTAGAAATCTCATTCACCAGACTATAAAAAACTTGATTTACGAGAGCCTAATTCCATATTTGTGTCCAAGCCCTCAAAATCAAAACAGCAACACTGATCAGAAGCATCGCGAAAAGTTTGTGGAAGTCTAGAAGAGACACTATTAACCGCAATGCCCGAAATTTCCTATTAATCAGATTTCCAAGTATCATTTGGTGAGAAGAAAGAGTAAAATTCCATGTAAGAAATTTAAAAGAAATAACGATGTCTTAATAGCTATAGAGTTTTCTTAAATGTCAGTTAATTTTTTGCATTCTTGCCATTTATTCTTAAGTACCAAATAATATTGTAATTTTGGAACATAGATTTGCATTTAGATACAATAAACAAAGATAATAAATGAAGTTGATATATTTTTAAACCTAAATAACTTTTTTTCATGCATATGTATAGATCTGTTGCAATTCATCGACAAGATGTATGAAGATTATGTTGAGGGTTAGGAACTAAAAATTGCATATTGAAGTAATTTGGCATATTTTTGTCAACCTTGGAGAGAACGAGCCACCGGAAATTATGGACCAATTTTGATTAAATAAACTTTATTAGTCTTAAGAAGATCACCCAGATAGCAATTTTAGTTTGCAACAAGTTTGACACTGCAAGAGAGCAAACTTGGAACAAGTTATTGCAAATGAGTTAGTCACCACGCATCGAACTTACAGCAATCTTGTTGCGTCAAACACATTGCAAACTATAGCAAAAAGTACGCAGACGTACCTCAGATTCGAACCACCGACAACCCGCTTCCTAAATCTGTCGTGTTCACCACTCAGCCAGAGGGACTTCGATTGCGGAAGACAGTTTGCGCTACAGAAAGATTGCAGCTACACGTTTTATTTTAAACTGTCATCTTGATTTCATTCATTTTTTAAATTTTGATTGAGAATATGATTTGAAGTCAAAGGGAGAGCGATTTTCGCTAATAACTACGTTTTGCTAGTTGCTAGTAGAATAAATTATGAAATTAGGGTTCAAAAGTAATTACTTTTAAAAATATGGGACACAAAGTAAGTTATTATTTTTCAACAAACATAGACGGTTTTTTAGATTTAATTTTGTTTACGAACGTTAAAATTTCAACATTAAGAAAAAGGCTATATATAGTTTTCTTTAAAGAGCGAGTTCTATATTTAATAAAAAGATGGATAATTTTTCAAAAGTAATTTTTTTAATAAAAAGATCTAGTTAATTTTTTACAAATTATTCATTGATTTATAGAATTAATAAAAAGAAGGACGGACTAGGAGATGCTAATAAAAATCGGATGTTTTTTAAAACAGAGAAAAAGGTAAAAACCAGATACATACAATTGTATACAGGCCGTCGTGTGTAAGTGTGTTTGTTGTATCAACCTTGCAGCAAACTTGTTTTGCAATTGTGGTGTGAAGTTTGTCATAACAATTTCACAGCAAACCTGGTTTGCAAGTGGGTTGGTCGATTATGCTTTGTTACTTTGCAGGAAGTTCGTTTCAAAGTTGTCGTGTTAAATTCTTCATGATGAGCTAATATCAAGAAAAATCAAACTTGCTGCAAGTGTACATGCTACATGGGCAGTACTTAGAAGCTAATGCTAAAATAAACAGATAAGAATAAATTTTTTAAAAAATTCAAAAATAATAGATTTTTGTCAATTTTTACGATTTTTAAGGCCGATGCGCGAGCGGAAGATATCGTAATAAAACCGCCAATTCGTAATATAAAAAAGAAAAGAGCGGAAACAGACGGCAGACAGACCACACAGAAAAAAACTCTAAAAGAAATGTTTAAAAATTACTGAGAAAATAGTATAAAATAAAATAAGCAAAAGTTAAATGAGAGTATTGGAAGAACTTAAATCTGTTTCCTTTAAGATATGCAAAAAAGAGGCAGAAAAGCTGACGAAGTATTTGTTGACTCTGACGAAGGCAAAGATCAAGCGAGATTCGAATCCCGGAGTGAAAGGATGAGAGAAACATGTCTAACCGCCTGCGCTATCCAGTCCGTGTGAAGAAGCGTTTGAAGCAGTTATCATGGAGTATAGGGGAAAAAAGGGGGGCAAAGAATGCTGAAAAGAGAAGAATTATTTATATAAAATTTATCTGGTGCGCTTACGATTTACATGAAGTGATTTTTAATATTAGGGAGATTTTCAAAGAATTTTTGGGCTAATTTTAGAATAAACTCTTTAAGGCTAGGTAGCTTAAACTTCTTAGATCAGTGTTAAAAATGTAAAACGTTTCACCATTTTGCGTGTCGTCCTTGCGCACCGGCCATGTTAATCTTCTCTGTATTGTTCCAATTTTAGTATATGTACTGCCAAAGCGATTACATCAATAATAATTTTGTTCTGAAGATACACGCGGCCATACTGTTTACAGCTACTAAGCCCCGCCTCCCCTACGTCAATTTCTACTCTCGCCATCAGCCACCTTAAAATTCTGATGACTTTAAAAATTTATAAAAAATAAAAAAAGGGCAATTGTTAACATTGGAAAGATAATTTTTTGCACTTTAAAATGACATAAAAATTTTTGTTTTCCATCAATTCATTCAGAAGTTATTGGCAAAAAACGGAGAAATTTGGTTTTATTTTTAAATAATTTAAATCTGAATTAAAATTTTTAAAAAACGGCTCCGAGGTGTACATCTTTATCATCCAAAGTATATCTGGGCGAAATTTGGTAGCTGTACGTTCTACGGTCTGTTCTGTACATCGCCAACAGACATTCTCCTTTATTATTAGTAGATATTACTAAATAATTATTCTCAATTAAATTTCCGTTAACTTATCATTAATTAATGGTTCATTTTATTATTAACTAGCAGTACGTGCAAGGCGTTGCCCGTGGAATCAGGACTACAACAAAATGGAAAAAAAAAAAAAAAAGAAACCACCCACAGTGGCATGAAAAAGTTTTGAAAACAAAAGATACACATTATTAATTTTCCCGCTTATTTTTTTTCGCGATAAACAATATTAAAAAATTGCAACGTGAAGATCATTATTATACTGCAAGCCACAAAGCAAAGTATGCGAGATGAATAAATACGTTAAGATACTGCCGAAAATAATTTCAACCAATCCACATAGCCATCTGCGTTCCGGAAAAGGGCCGCGGGAGAAAATTAGCTCAAGAAAAATAACTTTCATCTGCCCAGGAAAAAATTAATTAAAAAAACGGGAAAAGATATTATAACCGTTCTTGTTTTAAATCCGACAGAACCGTTCTAGTTATAAGCTGGAAAAAAATTGAAAATAATAGTGTTATTAGAAAGTCGGATGCAACAAATTTAAAAAAACATTCCGATGGCAAAACTGACTATTTTTAAAAAATTTCTCAAAATTCAGTAAATTACGTTAGAAATTGAAAACTAACTGCATTAGAACGGAAATCGCGTGCTCTTTCCGATGGTGTATCTATTTTTTTCGTACAATTATCCAAAATCATGCTATTGATAAATTAGTGCGAAAAATCAACCAAAACGTTAAATAAAAAAAATTTCTAGATTAAATTTTAAAATTTCGGCTTCGAGGTGCATTCAATCAACATTACGACTACCTGTGTGCCAAATTTCATGGCTGTAAGTGTGATAGATTCGTCTGGACATTGCAGACAAACACACAACATAGCCTTTTATAAGTATAGATGATGAGATTGGAATGAAAGGGGCCAATATATTGTATTGTGACAATACGAGTTTCGAAGCAAGCACAAATAAACATGTTACAACAAACTTGAAACTCATTGAATATTTCGCGTATAAAAAATATATATCTATACTCTTAGTCAGGTTTGAAGTTACATCTTCTTAGTATGTACTTAAAAAAAAAAAAAAAAAAAAAACCGACAATCTCATTGAAAGAGGAAATAAAATAACGAATATTCTCACACCGCAAATCCTTCGTAGACATCAAGTCTGCAAATCACTTGGTTTCTCATAGTTTTTTTAAAAAAACAATAGTTCATTTTTTCTGTTTCGTTTCTTCTCTGGGATGTTTTTTTTCACTAATAAATTTCATAGCTGATAATATCCTATGAGAGTTAAGTGGATAATTGTTTTGATGATCTTTTTTCATTAGTTGGAAAATGAAAAATGTTTTTGATTGTTTTTATACTAATTTTTTTTTCTATTATGCGTTGTTTTGCTTCGATGTTGCTTAAAAATAATATTGTTTTTCTTCGATCTTTTCTGATCTTAATGATGTTGTTTTCCTTCGATAACCTTATGCACAATTTTTCGTTCGTTCTCACGAACGATTCGTCCACCAATTTGTTCCGAAACCAAACTAATCACCTCTCACCCCTCTCTGAAGTGGTTGACCCTCGTAACCATAGCGGCCGACAGCTCTACTGTCTGGTGTCTCGGGAGTTTTTAAAACCACACAGGTACATAAAACAAGTCAAATCGGAAATATGTCTTCATTTCGAGAAATATAGTATAAAATGTTTGAAAGTTTCAAAGTCTTCATCAGAAAAACCTTTGAGGATATTCAATGTAAAACTAATGGTGTATGGCGGCAGTATAAAAATTCCTCCAAAAATGATAAAGAGCTAGAGGACTTAGTGTTAAAAAGAGCTGAGGAAGGCAACCAAAAAGAAATAAGTTTTTCTTGATTATTTTTATGAAGGTAATTTTAATCAATTTATTCTTAAAATTTTAAGCATATTTTATCATAACTTTAAATTTATAATTAACTTGGTATGAACTAATTTTACTTATTCTTGTTAATATTCGCTACATTTATTACAATATGTAGAGTATACTGACATTGTAATATGTAATAAAGTGTTAAAATTAACATCTTTCTATAATTTAATAGATAAATGATCTTTACTAATGCAATCTTAAAGTGAAAGTATTCTTCAATTTTCAAAAATAATAATCTAGGAAATTAAGTGGTTCGAATACGACTTTGCATTTTGAATAAAATATTAAATAACAATAATAGATTATGAAAATACTTTAAAAATGAATCATTCACCAATCTAAGATTTAATTTTTTTTCACTTCTTATGTTTTAGATTAAAGAAATTTTACATATTATAATGATTGTTACCTTTCAAATTTATGCAGTTACAATAGTGTAACTGACAGTTATAAAAGTGTTTTGAGCTTTATTGGAAAAGAAAGTTTTCATTTACTTTTATATAACAACTTAAGTTTTTGATATAAAAGTGATTACTAAAAGTTTAGTCCTTTCGTCAAATGCTTAAAAAGTATAGGGGCAATCATGAAAAATTAACGAAGAAGAAATTTATCAAGATTCCTTCCGAGAAGAAAGCAATGAAGTAGTAACAGACGGGGGAAGCAATATAATATATAATAACAGATATGGAAAAATGGCTTGAGCAACCTTGGTCAGCATCTGAATAGATGATGGACATATGTAAAATTAAATTTAAAATATAGCTATGTTCTTTTAAAATTGTGATAAACTAAGAAATTTTCTTAAACAAAATTGTAAGGAAATTAAACATACATTTTTTTTTTTCATTTTAAGCCGAGTTAAGAGTTTTTTTTATTTGAATGAAGTCCTAAAATTTCTAAAATTGGATTATTACTGTTATACACTTTGTAAAAAAACCCCGGGGGGTTGCAGTTTGCTTACGTAATTATAAGAAGGGGGTTTGCGATTTGCTTATCTTTGCTGACAAGGGAGGAGGGGGGTGGTCAAAAATTACCAAAAACATGCTTATGTAATATTTGAATGGCCCCTAAAGGCTTGTTTAAATACATATTTTAGACTCCCACTCCCAAAAGTGATACCTCTTTAGAGCAGCCATTTTTCCTTGGAACAGTGGGTGACTGCTCTAGAGAATTTTCGGTGTATGACATACTAGCCACCTTCGATGACTAGCTTCTTCACCGGGAATGTAATTTCAATTCAATCAATGTATATTTTGATATTCATGGTTCCCTCAACAAAGTAATTTTAAACTTCAAATTGTGATAGATACTTAACTTGTGTTCAAATCAAGTGTTTGGTGCAGCATGGCTAAAAATGGCTTTTGCGCCATAAAAACCAACCCAACCCAACCCTTAACTTGTGTTCTTTCAGTACCTTCGCATCTGTTCTGTTCAATGTCTACATGAACATCCCTAATGGAGTTAAATAACTGCACATGTCATGTAACTACTAATTGCAGGCTGCCAGTACCAACTTCACTTTCTTATTCCTTACTAGCCACCTTTGGTGACCTACTTGTTCGCTGGGAATATGATTTCAATTGACTCTTGTATCATTTTATATTCATGGTTCTCTTAACAACATCATTTTAAACTTCAGATTGCAGGAGATATTTAACCCATGTTCTTTTAATTGCCTTGCACTTGTTCTGTTCATTGTTTACACAGATATCCCTAATGGAGTCAAATAACTGATCATGTCAAATAACATCTAATTGCACGTTGTCAGCAGCATCTTCACTTTTTTATTCCTCTTGCAAAATATGCATTTGATTTCAACATTAAAATAACGCAGCATATTTTAAGGCCAGCAGCATGTTAGTTGGATTAAAACATGCTGAAAAAAGAATAAAAGCATATCAACCATAATCATTCAGCTTATTGGATATGTTCCTTAATATACATAATATCTCACAGAGCTTGGTTTACAGATTCTGCAAAAATTTTGATGAAATAAAATATGAAAGCAAAATGCATTAGGATATTACCTCATCTTTCAACAATGAAAGAGAAACTTGCAATTAAATAACTTAGTTTAAACAATGAAAACAGTTTGAATTGCATTGCAATGATGAAAAGTATTGTTGTAAATTATGCCAAAAATTTTTTAAAATTAGAGAAAAATTTGTACGGCAACTTAATTGATATCATTGTAAAGGTAAATGTTGCACTTTTAGACGGTGAAAGAATGTTTTTTCTGCTCTAATATTTTGAGAAGTTATTAAGGAAAACACCAACATTTTGTTTAATTCTTAATTTAAAATTTCAAAAAATACATCCGAGGTGCGCATTCCACCCTTTAAATTATGTTTGAGCTAAATTTCGTAGATCAAGGTCCAATGGTCTGCCTTATAGAGAGTCAACACACAGATGTTTTCCTTTATTTCTCATTGTTATTAGTCTCTGTACCAAGTTTGATGCTATTCCGGTTGTTAGATCAGGTGTTTTGGGAGTGCCAATTTAATTATAAATACCTATATAACTGAAATAAGTTCTACAAGGATAGAAAACTGCAAACAGTTCCTGGAAATATTTTTTGATAATACCTACATCCACTCTCCCATCAACAGAACATGACAGCAGTTTTATTCATACTGTTTTTAATATATTTATATACTTTATAATTTTACAATAACAGGAATTTTATATAATACAAAAGTGTTAATTATATATGGATGTGAAAATGAATGAACAATATGAATTGAAGTTCAAAGATACTGTTGGCTTCCAGCTCCAAATCGAGAATTAAGGTATTTTGCCTTATCAACTATGGTGTTAACTTGTTGCTTCGAGAATTGTTTACCACCAATTTCATCTCTATCAAAGGCTTTCCTCTCTTTAGGCTTGTTTTTCTAGAAAAATAAGAAAAAATTATAGTAAATTACTTTGGTAAATACATAGTATGCTTTACTTAATCTTCAAAAGAATTCAATAGTTTTTGAGAAAAAATAATGCTTTTTAAACAATATAATTTTTTTTGGAAACAAAAGTATGTTGGTTTGGAATTTTTTTGAACTGTTAGCACTGCATTCCGTTCATTTAACATGTGATGAATATCATTTTAAGATCGTTCTTATTGTAACAATTTTACTGTAAAGATTATATTCGTTGCATTTTAATGTAGTTACCATCTTATAGCAGTTATTTCTATGAAATGGATATATTTTTTAAGCTTCCAGTGAGAAGATTTAATATATGCAGAACAATAATAATAAAGTTTTTAAGTGATTTATTATAAAAAGTAAAAACTTCTTAAAACATACTAAAACTAACCATTGTAGAAAAAAAAGGCATGGTGAATATGTTTAAAAAAAAAAATCTGGAAAAATAACAGGTGGATTTCTGCTGATTCAAACCAGTTTCTTTTTAACTGTCACCTATTTTAGCTAATGACTGTCTTCGTTTCTTGAAAATAACCAAAATGCTCGTTGGTAATGTCTATTAATTTTCAAGAAAGAAATCATAAAATTCAAACACATAAAAGCACAGGTAGTCTGATGGATTATGCAAATGTATTTTACTATGCTTATAACAGAGCAAGATTTATTAACTATTAGGCCTGGCAATGCTTGGGATTAAAATACTTTCATGCCTAATATTTTTGATGTAAAAACAACTTTTGTATAGAAAAATATAATACCCAAAATTCTTTCATCTTCATCTCTGAATCATTTTTCTAATTAAAATGAGAATATCAATTGAACCAGACAATTTTTGAAAACCGCCCATAGCTTATTTCTCCATAAGTTATAAATATTTGTTATATAACTACTTATAATTTTGTTCATTAATCTTGCATTATAAGAAAGGTTTTAACATATGTTTTGCGACAATTAATTAGATAGTAAATTTTTCATTAATAAAAAGGGTCAAAATAAACGAGTTCAATAGTTGTTCCTGTAGAAATTATGAATACTCTGCTTTTAAACCTTTTGTTTAGTCTTCTTCCAGAATTCTGGTAATGTGTTCGAGCAACAGTATGCATTCTTGTTCTTCATCATTAAAAAAATGTTACAAATTATAAACACAATTTAATTTTTGAAAAATCATTAAAATGAGGTTAATGAATTGAATGGGAATGAAACTTGTGTCATTGGAAAGCTAATTTTTAAAATTTAATACGTAAAAATAGCTTTTGTTAGATAATATTTTTGAAAAATATCACAGAAAACGCCAAAATGTTGCTTAATTTCTAATTAATTGAAATTTTAATTAAATTTTTGGCTTTTAAAAGTTAACAGTAATCTTTCTCTTCTTATATAAAATATTAATAAAACTAATCATAAATTTCAGAAATTCATTCAACTTAGTTCAAAGTCTAACCATTATCTAGCAACGAAGTAGCTATAAAATTGCGTTATTTCAAAATCGTCTGCATGTAATCAATTATTTACTACATTTTGAAAAATTAATAAAAATTGAAGGAAAAATGTCACAGATATAAAATTGTTATCATTGAGAAGGTAAAATTTAGAACTTTAAGATGGTACAAAAATATTTTTTGTGGAATAATTTGCTCTGAAGTTACTGAGGAAAAACGGTTTCGGTTAATTTCTAATTAACTTTTGCTCTTTGAAAAGTTGACAGGTATCTTTCTCTTGTCTTAAATAATAAGTACACAAAATTAGGTTGAAATCAGTGCAGTGGTTTAAGAGGAGATGTGGAACATACATACAAACATACCCATAATGACTTTTATTTATATTAAGATGATTTATTTTTAAAAAGAAAGAGAATTTTTTTTTACAGGCTTTCTTTTTGCCAAAAATGTTCTAAAATTATTAAAACTTTAAGATATATTATGCACATTTTGAATTCTTTTCCAATTTGTAATGTTTGCATACAGATATTTCTTATCACTATCATGCTAAAAAAGTGTCCTTGAAATTTTGACTTACTTCCTTTGATTTCTTTTTCAGATTTTTCTTGTGCATATCCAAAAGAGATTCAGAACGTTTTGATTTCTAAAACGGAAAGAGAAAAATGTAGATTAAAAATAAAATCACCTATGAAAAATCTGCAATTAACACTATCAAAGAAATAATGAATACAAACAGTATACACTGCTCATAACTTGGCTTCCAGGATAATTTCTTGTATATATGTAGAAAACAACAAGTTGATAGCACATTAAAACCTATCGGTGTATCATTACTACCTGTAAAATAATCTTAATGCGCAGAAAAGTAATTTATATATTTGAATAGAACTCCAATAAATTAATATTTTGTGCAAAAAAACTCTATAATTAAAATAAAAGTTGTTAAATATCACGGAGATCTATCTATAAGGCTAAGATTCATTGGGGCATGTATTGCTGCATTCACTGGGTATTGTGATTACTTGTAAATTTCAGTTGTTGCTGCTGCTAATTCCTAGACAAAGCTGCACCAAGTTTATCAAATCATTTACCCTTAAAAAATTCAACACTATTGAAGGAGATTCATGCAAAGATTTGTTCAGTCTCAGACAAGATATGACCTTGTGAGGCCTGGTTTGTCATGCACTAGTGACAAGCAGAGAAATTTGAAAGACACAAGACAAGAGGACTAAACTTCAGGAGGAGGAAAAAACCATAATTTCAAAGCATAACTTACTGGGATATCTCTTTTTTCCTTTGATTACTGTTCCACCCTGATGGGTATTTGGCAGTGTAAGTTTGACAGCTGAAACTTGAAAATTTTCTAAAATATTTCGCGAGTGGAATATACCTTCTAAATATTAGGGGCTGAAGATCAACCTCACATGTTGTTGGGTGGTAGGCTTTATATATACTATTACCTTAAGTTGTTTTTGACTCTAAATTTTATTATGAATGAATTTTTAATCTAAAGCAATTCATACTACAGAATTTCAACATCAGCTGTAATTTTTTTTTTGATTCAAAGAGTTTTAACGTCAGTATTAAAATTTTCAACATCAAAACAAAAATTAAATTTATCCTCTGAATTAATATTTTGTTAGGCTTAAAATACAAACAATGTATATAGTTGAAAAGAAATATTTACATTATACTTCTTTAGCTCTTCAGTTGTCTTCTTGTCTTTCTCTGAGTGTCTGTGATGATGGTGTCTCTCCTGAAAATGACAAAAAGAAATTATTAAAAACAATATTTTATATAACTTTTCTTGTAGATATTATAATTTGATAATATGATATATTATCAAATTATAATATATCATATTTTCTTTTGTAGAATAACCTACCTAAATTTGAGTAATCACTAAATGATTCAGTAATAAAAAATGATAGCTATGTATCAAGATGCACTGTCCTAAGTATTTTCACTTTTATTATGCACTAGTTTCTAAAGAAAAATAATTATTTTGAATAAAACAATTCAAAATTCACCTTCGATGAAGTTTTTTGTGGTGCTAAACACTGAGAAATGGCAGATAACTGATTTTTCCTTGAAGTGTCTGGTACTACCATCCATTCTTCTCTTTGAAGGGTTTCAGTAGGAGTATACTAAATTAGGGAAGAATAAAAAGTTTTTTATTACAATTTCACATAAAAATTTTATATTATACAAAGTTGAATAAGTCAGGTCTGCCCATATTTTGGACTGAACCCAGATGCAAACATCAGATATTTGATATTGTGATGCTATATTTTCATTTATATAAAATAAAGCAAAGCCATCATAAACTTATAAAGAAAAGTTTTAAAAGTCTAGCTAGCCTTAAATGCATGGAAGGAAAATTGAAGCACTTTGTCATGGATCATGCCTACAATTTCTGCAACAGTAAAAAATGGGTATATCCCCAAAGTTATTTAAATTAGCCATAGCTTTCAAATTACAAACAAAACTCATATTAAAGAGAACTGAAAATGAAATTACATAAGAGATGAATATAATAATGTATGCTTTAGAAAGGACATCAAGTCTTTACAATTAATGCTCATCTCATGATAAGCATTGGGACATTAAGACCATTAACTCGGAATTTCCAGAAACATGTAACTATGTCATGGTATCCAAACCAGAGGATTATAGGTTTGAGATCTGATTCCACAAAACATCCATCATGCACTAAGGCTTTGTGAATATTAAGTCTGTTGTATGTTAAATACCTTTCTTTTGCCGTTGTAAGAAGTTAAGAGAAAATGATACTGTCCCAGATGGTGTTCTTGTCAGTGGCGAATCCAGGATTTGGGGTGGGTGAGGTCATAAAAATTTTGTATTGTCGTGACAATGGTTACTCATGGTTTATGTAAACCCAAACACTTTAACTTTAGACTTTACTCAACTGACAATAAGAATCATAAAGAACAATAAAATATTTTTGATAATTTAAATAAAAAATACAATGAAACAACCAGCCAAAAAATGTCTTTGACAGAGTCAACGCTACAAGTACAAGTGGAATGACTAGAAAAGTAAGAAAATTTTCGAGCCTGTTAAGCCAGAAAGCAATGTTGTCATGTTATTATTATTTTAAAAGGGAAATTAAGAACAAACAGTTATAGCGATTTTAACTAAAATCAAGAATTCTGGATTAGCTCTGGGGGGGGGGGGGGGGGCAGCCCCATAGCTCTACTGGATTTGCCACTGGTTCTTGTTATTCAATCATGATTCAAAATTACAAGGTCCATCATGAACAGACTTTTATGTAACTTCAAAATAAAACATTAATCAAACAAATCTATCAATCAATATCGAAATTTGTTACAATATTAAATTGGTTGCTTGTTGTCTTCACATATTTCTGTAACTGTTTAAAGATAATTTTTTCAGAAAGTATTTTAGATTAATCCAACTTGTGACCAGTGTGGAAGTATTTTGTGCAGAGCGACACATGCTATCTGCAAGTGTCAAAATACAAAAAGACACTGTGATAAATGCACTTATAGATTTTATGCAATTTGTAACACGAAATTCCCACTTTTGCTAGTTCAGCAGCTTTACTGAAGCTTGGGAAATCTACAAGTTTGAATGAGTCATAAGTCAAAGCAGTACTTTTATGTTTGAAATTAAATGGCATGAAAAAAAATTATCACATACCTACATAAATTATCACAAAGTAAATATATGATTTTATAGTACTTTTCTATTAGCTTGAGAGTAATCAAAATACAAGTCAAATGTGCCAAATATTTAAACCAGGCATCATAAAACTTGGGATTTATGGCCAATGTCATGTTGCAAGAGTGTTGTACTTGACATAGGGGAGACCGGAGTACAGTGGACCTAGGGGTACAATGGATCACCCTTATTATTTATTTCTGTTTTTGAATGTTTCTTATTTTGGCACATAGATGGCAAACCTGTAGTGCTGGAAAAAAAAAATTAAACCCCTGTACCTAACTGGCAATTAAGTCATGTTATTTTTGACTGGTGATTTCTAGTAGCTAAAAGTAAATACTTTCAGTGAAGCATATTTTCTTTTCTGGATTAAAGAACTGCGATTTGGAAAAACACTTCCCTAACAGGATTTTGGCACTAGAAAATGATTTCCAGTGCCAAAATCTGCTTAGTGACAAATGTTATTTGGAAAAGCACCAATTTCAGTCATTTAAAATGATTTAGTTTTGTCACAATATTATTTTATAAATATTCTTAATGTAATTTAATATTATACCAAGGATTTGCAAAGTAAGAGATAAATGATGAAAAAAAAAATTATCTAAGGAAATAAAGTTAACATAAGTTAATAAAAGATAAGTCTATCAATGATTTTGTAAGCCATTTCCATAAAATAAGGTGAAATATATTGACATTACTTTATTGTCTAATTTATTCCTCATGTTTTCAGCTCGTTTTTCTATGACCACTCTTCGATCATATAAATCAGATTCACCAGAAGACTGATTTGGAAGAGGTCCATATGATTCATCTACTTCTTCATCATCATATGATGATGATGATCTTTGAAATGATGATGGTAACACTGGTCCTATAGAATTTCTGATTTCGAAATCTGCCAACTCTTCCAAGTTATTTTCATTTGTTTCATCATATGATTTTCTCCGTAAAAAGTCTGGACGCTGAGGTCCAATAACTTTTGGTGATCCTTTTGATTGTTTTACATATGGAAGATCATTTTCAGATTCCTCTGATTCATCATCATCAGGTTTCACATAACCTGTAAAAATCAAGAATGTTAGTATTTCAAGGGGAGCTGTAGACACATAAAATAATCTACAAACATGGTATGGGCCTATTTGATACTATTTTTCTTTAAATTACCTGTCTTTTATTGATTTGGTTTTTAGTAGTATTCAAACAATTACACTTATAAAATAAAGGGGAAATTGTTCATTTTTATTCAAATTACATGTATTGTTGCTTCGACAATACCATATTAAGGTAAGTGCTCCAGTAGTGGGCCACGTACCAGTAGTGGGCCACTTGAGTTTTTAAGTTGAAAAACAAGAAATTCCAACACTTATTCAATGAAATAAGAATCTGCCTCTGTAGGCTGAAACCCATATCAAATAATCAAAGGCACAGCCTTTTATTTCCCTTTAGTTGAGCTAGAAAGTTTGTTGCTGAGATTGGTCTCTGAGAGAAGCATTTTTTAGCTTATTCTTAGTGATTTCCTTAAGAGGTAACTCTTCATTCAACTATTTTTTTTTAACATACATTCTATTTGTTTTAAAATGAATTTTATTGATATTATTTGATTATATGATGAATGTATTATAAAACTATCTTTAAATAAAATAATATTGATAATTTATGGATAGTGAAGGGTGGCCACTTTTGGATCAATGTTTTTACTAAATGCTCAGTAGTAGGGCCTAGGGAGGCCAGTACTAGGGCACATGCTTTCTCTCAAATAGACTGGTTTTGTGATGTTTAATAAGAAGGTTACATCTTGTAAAGTCTTTTATTTAATTAGATTTGCTTTATTTTTATCCAGAACACAGTAGTACCATGCCCTTCTGATACACTAATCGCCCACTACTGGTACACTAATGGAACATTCTGACCCAATTCTTAAATAATAAAATTTTATAGTACTGTTGAGGAAAGAAGACTGATTTTCAGAGGTAGTTGGGTTCTGTGAGGGCAGACAATAATACACTATCATTGCTGGACCATAAAAATATTCCATCACCATTTAAAAGGCTCTTTTTTCTGGCTGCAGAGGCAAGATGAGTAAAAGAAAAAAAGATTTATTCAACATAAAATATCAAGAATTTAATATCCATAATACCCCAAACAGAACTTAAAATGAAAGATCGATAATTAGCATATACCTTTAATAAAAAATTGGCTGCTAGAGAAAAAATGTAAATCTCATGTGACTAGAATCTATAAATAGAAGATTTCACCTATATCAAGTCATTTTTATTGCATTTTTTATAGTGTATAATGTTAATGTATTGTTATTATTACTATATATAATGAATTTATTCTTTTTTCTTTGGCACAATCGACAAATCTGGGTGGCCCACTTTTGGTATGCCCACTACTGGTACTTCAAAAGTTTGCTATGCCCACTTCTGGTGCATAGGAGTGATCTAAGTTTTTAATTTTTTAAAAATTATATTACAATTATTTTGATATTTCAGGTGATTATTATTTTAGATACAAGTTTGAACAACCATAAAAAAATACAGATTAGCGAAACTTCTCAAAAGTTTAGATGATAATTGAGGAAATACCCTTAAGTGGCCCCACTACTGGAGCATTTACCTTATACTTTTTGAACAAGCTGATATACCTCGTATTGCTCAGGATGAAAATACTTTCATCTCTAATACTTTTAATGCAAAAATATTTTTATATAAAATATTATAATACATGGAATCATATATCATCTGAAACTTTTTCAAAATTAAAGTCAGAATAAAAGTTGAACCAAATAATTTTTGAAAACTATAGAAGGCTAATTTTTTCAAAAAGTTATTAAAATTTTTTATAAATGATATAACATTTAATTTAATATCACCCAACTCAGAGGTAAATCAATAAAATGGTTTAGAATACCTGTAATATTGTCATTTAACAGGAATGGCAACACTAAAGATAAAATATTTTTTCTATACATGGAAACAGTTTTTAATTAATAAAAAATTAACTATTTACTTAATTAACTGCCATTCATTAAAACCTTCCTTATGTTTTATAGTATTTGTGATCAAAATTTGAAGAAATTCTATCGTATAGTTTGGAATTTAAAGACATCAGCTATACTGAATGCTAAAGCTTTCTCTTTCTTGAAAAAGAAAAGAATCCATTTGAGGGCTGAACTTGGGACCTACGGACTCATTGGGTGCTTTCCCAACTCTGCTATTGGGAGCCGTTGTTGGTTGGTATTTCTACTTTTTGTCCAAAAAACAAAAACCAAACAGAGGAGATCGGGGTACAGTGGACGTAGGGGTACAATGGATCACCCCCTATTATTTATTTTATTTCTGTTTTTGAATGTTACTTATTATGGCACATAGATGACAGGCCTGTAGTGCTGAAGAAAAATTTAAAACCATGTGCCTAACTGACAATTAAGCCATGTTATTCTTGAACAGTGATTTGTAGTTCTAAAAGTAAATATTTTCAGTGAAGCATATTTTCTTTTCTGGATTAAAGAATTGTGATTTGGAAAACATTACTCTACATAATAAAAAGATAAGATATTATATTAATATATTTAATACAGCTAAAATAACTGAATATAAAATTTCTTATTTTTTAAAATCTATTTGCCATCAAAGTTCCACATGGGATACAATGGACCACCCCAGTTCTGTATCCCATATGCTTTTAAACGTTAAACATTATATAAGAATAAGCTAATTGTTTTATTTTAATGAGTATTAACCATTGAATCATACAGTGTACATTTTTTAAGTGTAATTTATGTATTAAAATCGCTTCGATCTTGGCGACTTCGCTTGCGTTTGGTTCACTTGGCGACATTTGCGCCAAATCGCTTCGCTTGGCGACTTGGCTCGCGTTTGGTTCACAACTGGCGACATTTGCGCCCGCCTAACGGAAAAGTACCGGAATTTCTTTACCATGATGTTTTTGTAAAAAAAAAAAGTTGCACGTTTCACACCATTGACAAATGTTATTCAGATAGAAACTAAATCAAAAGAGAGTAAGCAAAAGAGATCTAAGAAAAAAATCTACAGCAGTGAATCTGGTGACACTTCAACATCTTCTGTTGATTTCAGTAACAATCCAGGACCTAGTGGCTGTGATGCTAAAGATAAGCTTCAAGTTCGACCTGGTGCTTATGTACTTGTGAATGTTTCTGGAGATAACTGAAGCAAAAGTAATTATCAATATGTTGGAGTTTGTCACCAATATGATGCTGAAGATGGGAGAGCTAAATGTAGCTTATTTTAGAGCAACAGATGAAAACTGCCAGCTGTTTCGATTTATGGAGGAAGATATTTCATATGTAGATTCACATCAAATAATTAGTGTTTTGCCTAATCCCGATATTGTAATCAAAGGGAACAGAGTATTTTACCATTTCCCTTACTCAATTGATGTATTTGAAAAAGCATAGTATGTGCTATATTTTCTTATCCACCATCTTGTCAAGAGTGTAACCTAGTGAAAAAACTTTAAAATTCAATGAAATAATTTTAAATCTATTGTAACTTTCCTAGAATTTTAAAAATACTTTTATGAATAAAACATTATCACTAACTATAATCTCCAGAAGTGATTTTCACAAATAATTTATAATAACAATTGAGAGTGAAAATATTTATAAAGTAACACTTATGACACTGAATATTTAGAATTTTTATGAAAAGTTAATAAAATCCCCTTTTTCTTTTTGTAACATTTTCAAAGGACGGTACTTTTCCGTTAGCCGGGCATAAATGTCGCCAAAATTTGGTGGAATTCTACATTATTTGGCGATTTTTCGCTTGCGCCTGGCTAACGGAAAAGTACCCAAAGGACATATTTACAAGTAAAATTTACAATTTTTTGGAAAAATAAACAGTTTTGTGATTTCAGAAATGTAGTCATGTTGTCCAGTAACACTCATGATACTAAAGCTCAAATATTCACTTTTCAAGCTAAATATCTCTGGTTGTAAGAAACTTTAAGCTCAAATATAATTTGTATCATAAAAAAGGAACTATCTTAAAGCCTCTAGTCTAAAAAAATTGAGCTTTTGATAACTTTTAATTTTTAAAATTTTAAATTGCTGTTTTCCCAAACTTTTGGAAAATGACCCAGATGCTTCAAAGTATTTGTGAGCAAAACTTGGAGAAACCTACTCAATAGATTGTATTTCTAAAATTAGCAGAAGAGCTTGAACTATGCATGCAAAGAGGAAACATAGTTTGTAAATAATAAAAAAATATAACTGTTTAATTAATTGTAACAAAACCTTCCTTATGCTTCAAAGTATTTGTGAATAAAATTTAAAGAAGATCTACAGAGTAGTTTAGATTTCTAAAGGATAAAAAAAAATATTGGCATTTCAGTTTTATTTAAATATATATTCAAGTTAGGGTTATTACGTAAGTAAAACTCTAAATAACTTAGTACTTTATTTTACAGCAATAAAACAAGCAGGAGTGATCTTCCTCTAGACTTTCTCTTATGCTCCTTAACCCCCTTAACGATCGCATAATTTTCAAGAAAACTGTTAAAAAAGTGCCTATTTTTTAATTCAAGAAAATTTTATAAAAATAAGTGTATGAACAATATATGTACTCATTTTTAATTTTTGGAATTTTTTTTTAGCTTAAAATTAAGAAAATTTAATTTTTCTGAAAAACCAACAATCAGGGTTATTGTGACAACCAACTATCTCCAATTACAGTATAAATAGTCTGGTACTGCCATCTGCTATGAAAAAAAAGAAATACATTTTTTCTGGGTATAAGAAATGGATTGTTTTTAATCTTTTTGGTGCGTTACTTTTGAAAACTCCAGCCTGGAAATATCACGGCACTTGAAATAGCAACACAAGCAGCATTTTTATTTTTAAAGTGATTTTAAAGACATGGTTTGAATGTCTTAAGGTATCTTTTTAGTGAAAAACAAAAGTCAAAAGAGCCTGTATCGTAAACAATTTTAACTCCAATATTTATGATTTTGGAGGGCGATTTATCAATATAAATCAATATTATTAACACAAAATGGAAAAATAATACATGTTATAAAATACAGACATGACACAAGCTTGGAACAAAAAAAGCTGAACTTCATAAATAATGAATTGTGCCAAACATAAATACAAAGAAGTAAAATAAGTATGATTGATTGAACAATAAAATAAATAAATTTCTACAAAAAGTGCTCAAGATATCAACAATGTAGTAGAATTATTATATAAAAGAGAATGATAAAACCCGATGCCAAAAATGCTGAAATTCGCATTTCTGCGGAAATTTGTCATGTCTGAAAATAAAAAGTACACGCTTAATTCATCATTCTCCTTCAACTTATACTTATTATTTACAAGTTAATATGATCTCATTTAATGTTGATGCATTTAGTGTTTTAAAAATCTTTCTTATGTAGAATAGGATTTCAATGTGTTTATATTTTGTGGACAAATCCAAGTAAAATTCTTATTACAATTTGCATCATAGCTTTTAATGGTATAATAGACTTTAATGCGAGATAATTATGTATAAAACATGGACTGAAAAGGGAAGTAACCATCAAGTCATCAAAAATATTATACTCTGAACAACTAACTACTACATTCCCACGAACTGTTTAAAAAAACAAAATATAATAACTTTATTCTTTTTTTAATTTTATTAATGAGATGATAATTTAATCTCTTTACTTGCGCATTCTACTTCACTAAATGTTCATGTTATGTTATGTTATGAACATTATGTTCATAACAAGCAGGAAAAGGTATGATTACATTACTAGTAAGCAGCTAATAATTTGGTTACAAAACATTTTTAACAAAATAAGTACTTAGATAATCAAGTGCATAAAAATTGTTCAAAAATACATCTTGCACAATGCATAACTGCAAAAAAACACCCCAATAATTTAAATATAAATTAAAAGAATGAATTATAACGCTGTTCCATAAAATTTCCCTTTTTTTTAAATATTTGTTCTAGAGGAAAGTTGAAAGAATGTTTTGAGATATTACCACTGCATTTGTAATATTTTAAAGGAATGTTTTACAATACAGTGAAAAGATATGCATCTCAATAAAATCTGTAAATTTTTGTAATTAAAATTACTTACCTGGTGGTAAAGCTGGGCCGTAGAGATCCATAAAGGCTATAAAAAATGTAAAGATTCTACTCTAAGTGAAGATGCAGGGAATGAAGTGGATTATTTATCATAAAATATTATTTTGCACCTATTAAAAAACACTGCTGCCTCAGAAATTAAATTAAAACAAGAATATTTTGAAAAACTTTTTTGCACATAAACTCATGTAATAGCATAAATATACTACAAGATTTTAAACGAACAGATATTAAACGAATCCAGAAAAACAAACAGAACTATTCCCTAAGAAGTTGGAGTTGAGGAGTTTATTTTAAGATTTATGCTTGCCAAAGAGAAAAACTGTCTGCTTGCTGTCGCCAACACCACAAACGTACGCCAAAGACCGTATGCCAAGGATCGTTAGTGAGCGAAACTTATGGATCCGCTGGAGAAATTGATGAGAGTAGAAAATGGGAAAATGATATGTCTTCTGGAAAATTTAAATTTATCTATTTACTGTCTATGTAAAAATGTATTTCATTTGTTTCTAAAAGAGCATGAAAATATACATTTCCGAAAAAAAATATTTAAAGAGTTTTCATATCTGAAAGTCAGTGTTTCCAAAAAAACTTCCTAGTCCACTGAATTGCAAACAAAACGCAGAACGCAAAATAGTGCAGAACAGGACAAATTTAACTTTTCTATGGCGAAAAATAGCTTTTTTTCCAAATCACATACACGACTTTTCAGCAGTAGTCATGCAGCGGTATATCAGTTAGCCAATGATGAGAGGCTGCTCTATTAAATCCCCCCCTCCCAAACAGCATACATTCTGGCACTAACGGTCTTCTGTAATAGTGCAGTGTTAGTGTGTTGCAAGTGTAAAGTGTTTGTGTTATCTTTGATGTTAAATGCGTGAAGACATAAATATTAAAATCTTTTAAATCTTGTTTAACAGTTATAATGAAAGAATTAATAATATATTCATTGGCTTTCTTTATAGCTATACAAATTCAATGTAAGTAAGAAAGTATATATATAGTTGTTTTCTTTTGTTTCTCTTTCTATTGTTTTTTTTTGTCAACCAATCTTTCACCTGACCGATCATTAGGGGTATGAATCATTTGTTCTGTAGGAATATAAAAATAAGTAATTCATTATTTGTTTCATGGATAGAACGATAGTTATTTCAATAATTTTCATTCATTTTTATTTGCTAAATATTCGTTAATCCTATTTTACTTCTGTTTTTAAATTTCATGTAATTTATCTGAATGAAATATCTAGTTAAGAGGTTTTGTTTTTTTTATTATACACTTGCGGTTCTTGTTAGAATCACTTCATTCTTGCATTTTTTTG
Organism: Araneus ventricosus; assembly: GCA_013235015.1. Taxonomy (NCBI): domain Eukaryota; kingdom Metazoa; phylum Arthropoda; class Arachnida; order Araneae; family Araneidae; genus Araneus; species Araneus ventricosus. The sequence goes on along the minus strand of BGPR01000027.1, from coordinate 2,044,866 downwards.
TAATGTATTATGTCTTTTTATTATAATTTCTTATTGTTTTCCATTATTTTTCAAAGGAAGATTTAATGTACAGAAATGTCAATAAAAATTTAAGCAACATTGATGCCAGTATTCACGTTTACACATTAATGGAAAAAAGTGCCCGAGCTACTGTATTTAAGTAATAACATTTTTCACTGCAGTATCAATGCAAGTGCTCATATTTCCATTGATCTTGCTGTCACTGTTGATATATCAACATATCATGATTCTCTAATATAGAAAAGAATGTTAAAAAAAAGCATGACCTGTTTGTGTTTAAATGTCTGTACTAGAAAACTTGGTTGAAATCTATAAGTTAGAACACAGTGTAGTTAAAACCGTGCCAAGTCGCCAAGCTAAAGATAAACAAACATGCATCAGTCGCAGTTAAAGGTTAATCGTTTCGGTTGAAATCTACAAGTTGGAACACACTCTTATTAAAACAGCATGGCACCAAAGCAAAATGGATGCTAATGGTAAACAAACGTGCATCAGTCAAAGTTAAAAGTTAATCTTTTAAATTTTAATCTTTTTTCAAACCCATTGCATTTATGGTTTGTCGTTGCACTATCTCCCATTTTAAATATAGAATTTCAAGAGAACTATTAGCTTTCCTAGCTCATTTAATGTAAGGAGTCTGTTACTTTTAATTATTCTAATGAAGCAGGAGAAATTGTGCTCGCGATGCCTGCAGCATCTGAACTGGGTACCGGGCAAAATTTTTTAACTTAAAAAAACATCAGCGGCTTCGCTTTCAGCAAAGCGGGATCCTAGAAGCTTCGCTAGCTTAGTGAATGTTTGGTATCAGCTTTTAAGTACTCTAATGAAGCAGCAGAACATTTGCCCTTAGTAGCATTCAAGACAAGTAATAGTAAAAAATTAAAACTTATTCAGTTCTAATATTTGCACTTGGGAGGAAACGCTCTTAGTATATGAACAAGAAATGAATAATGCGGCGCATCAAGGAAACCATCGCGCAGGTGAAGACAGCATTCCAAATGATGAATTCCAAAATATGGCCAAGTAACTTCAAAAATTCCATGCAAACAATTTTTATTATAAGGCAAAGAAAAAATCTCTCAATTATATGATCGCAAAAATATATAATCATTAAATAAACTCAAGTTCTATTTGTCATTTTTTTACTAATTGAAATCATCCTAATTAAAATATATTTTATTATTTAATTAAATATTTAATAAATATTTTAACTTATTTAAAAATCCGCATAGTATGTAAGCAACTCAAATCACGCGAAACGCTTGCCATGACATAAGCGATCTAGCCGATGGGTTGCCAATGGAACTAATCCGCTTGATTTCTCAGGTAACCATATTGGCGATGAAATCGCGTGTGTTCCAACTTGTAGATACCAACCAAATCTTATTTTCTAATTAAATATTTAAGGTAACTGATAAATATAATTTAGTGTTTGAAAATGTTTATATTTTGTATAAATTGCTGGTTTTTATTTTTACTCTAAAGTTTGGGTGTAAAATTTTATAAATGGACATTTTTAATTCTTATTGCTGTAATTAGAAATACAGTAGAGTCCTGCTTGTCTGGACATCTTGTTAATCTAGACGGGATTTAAAAAAAATCTACATTAGTTCTTATTAACTCTACATCAGTTCACAGGTTAAAAATTTAAGTCTACATATACAGTAGTATTAAAACTAATCTTAAGCTGTAGGAAGAATTGTATGTATTTTTGAAAAAAAAACCCTTTGATTTTTATAGTTTTATCCATCTAAAACCTGTATTAAGTGCATTTTAAGGCAAATTCTGTTTAATCCAGAGTTTTGGTGATCCAGACAGGGTCTGGTCTCGTTTAGAAGGAATCTACTTTATATAATGGCATTCCATAATGTTATGACTATTTATTATTGCCTTCTATTTAAACATATTAAATTTTTTTTATGTTTTTAGTTCCCATTAAATACCAATGTTGTATTTACTTTCTTCGAGGCTTTTATTGTAAATGCATGCAAATAATTTGACTAAGATATAGTGCTGCTTCGGTATAAATAAATATTTAAAAAAGTTCTTGGAATTTTGCAAATAATAGCCAGATGTATTGTCTCTTTAATATGTTTTAAAGTTAATACTTGAAAAATTATCTTAGTTTATAGATATTTTATATTGATATATTAATTTCTGTTTCAGGGGCATTAGCTGACAGAACAAGCTTAAAAATTTACAAAAATATCCAAAGTGATATTTTCTGTTTTCGTAGATTGAATGCTACTCATCAAATTGGATGTGCATGTAAGTTTAATTCCTTTTTGTAACTCTTAAATAATAATTCCTATTTACTATTAAATTTATTTTTCCTTCAACTTGACAGCAGCCTAAATGCCTCCAAGTAAACACCGAGTCCAACAGCTTTATGTATATAAATTTATGAAAAATCTCTCAATTCGCTGCACAAGTTAATATACTTGATGAACTTCCAAGTACTGCTGCCATCCTAAGGGTGAAATACCTTCTTTAATTTTATTTTGTTTTAGCCCATAGTGGTGGGAATGTTGGTGTCTTGTATCTTGTCGATGATGATGAAGAAGTAAGGAATATTACAGCACATCCTCCACCAATGCCTTTTGTTATTGGTATGCCAATAGCATTATTTAAGATGTAAGTTATTTCAGTTGTTTTATTGAATTAGATTTAGAATTTTTTAGTAATGCAAAAGTTTGACTTACTTGCTTTTTTTCTTTTCCATAGGAGAAATATGAAGGACCTTAAACAGACTGGTAACATACGTGGTGTTTTGCTTTTTAAACCTGCAACTTCGAAGTCTTTAAAAAATTTCTCTCCAGATCAATCTTGTCCAAACAGAAATTTTGGTATGTGGATTCCTTGGTTCCATAACATTTTTATAAGTCTATTTTACTCAAGGTGTTAAGTTTTTCTAATCCTTTGTCGTTGAAATTTTTTTTTTTTTTTTTAAGTAGGACATTAGATTATTTGAGATCTGAGAATTGAAAGTGAATTTAAGTACATTTCAATAATAAGTTTTATTTAATTTGATATTTTCTGATGTAGTTATTCAACAGAGATAAGATGACCAATTGACATGATCCAATTTTCTCCGGTATTTTTCTAAAAGTAGGAAGACATAAACAATATTAAAATTATCAAAATATTTCAGTACTGTGAGATTTATCAGAATTGATGTTCTATATTTGATTGACTTCATTGCAAGACATTGTTTATAGTCTATCTTATTTATTTCAAAATTAAAAGAAAGTAATGATTGTATGAAATACTTAATTTTTTTTATGTAAATAATTGGTATATGGTATTAAACTTAATCGTTACTAGTGAATTTTGGTTTTTATTTATATAATCAATACTGTGCAACGGGAAATCTTTGTCAAAATGTTTTGTATTATTCATGTTCTAATTATATCTGCATGTTCACCATAAATCTTTTTGCAGTGACAGCTGTTTAATGCTCAAATGAAGTGCAATTTGATTATTTTTTTTCTTTTTTGCTTTGGTAATATCCGTAAAAAAAAATCATGAGCCCTATTTTGGGAATGCATTGATTTGTCCAATCAGGCAATAGTTTATTCCATCTAGGTCCCCCCCTTTCCCCAGGAATTGTAGACATTGAGCTTTTTGCTTTTTTCCTTTAAGTTTTAATAAGAAAAAGATGCACATCCCCATGTTAATGGCCATGACTGAGTCGTAAGTAAACTTTTTAAACTCATATAATTGAAATGAATAAATTTTTGGTTAAGGAGACTGGAGAAATGTGAATAAAATAAGAATAGCATAAAATTATGCATTGTTTGTCTGAAAACAATGATCATACATATATAATTTAGCTAACTTGGTTAATTAAATTTTGAAATGTTCTAGTTTCACCTGTTTTTGCATGTTGAATGTGAAAAATGTATGAAACTGTTAATATTTGGGGGAGTGGATTTGTTCTTGATTAACACGTATGAACACTTTGAAAATTACTCGTAAATCAAATTGTTTCATTTGAATAAGAAAAACTATTGTTAGGAAATGCAATTGTGTAATATTGTCTTTCATCCCTTTTTTAATATTATAAACAAAATAGTTTAGAGACACATTAAAGGGTAAAAAGAAAAAGCTTATAATCATTGACAACTTAAGCTGACAGTATGGCAAACGCTCAGTGGTGAATCCGGAGATTTCTCCGAGATACAGCTCCCCCAGAGCTAGACCAGAATTCTTTATTTTATTTAAAATACTACAGCTGTTTTTTCTTAATCTCCCTTTAAGAAAAGTAAAAACATTTCTTCCTGGCTTTTGACTGGCTCGAAAATTTTCCCATTTTTGCAGTCCTTCCACTCATGTTTGCAGCGTTGACACGGCAGAAACATGTTTTTGCTAGTTATTTAATTGTGTTTTTTGTTAAATTATCGAAGTATTGTGGTGTTCTTTATGATTCTTACTGTCAGGTGAGTAAAGTCTGTAAAGTTAAAAGTGTTTTGGTTTGCATAAGATTTGACATTCATCGCGGCACGATACAAAACTTTTTATACCTAAACCCTCAACAGACCAAATCCTGGATTTGCCACTGCAAACACTCCTTCATACTTCATTACATCTGGATAAATATACCTGAACATGATTTTGAAATATTTAAAAGTAATTTATATATTTGAGCAGGATTTAGATTTTAACACCAACGTGAAGTATTCTGTGTAATAAGATTCTATATTTAAAGCAAAAAGTTGTTTAGTTTCATGAAGTTCCTTTTCTAGATTGTCTATTGTGTTGAGATAAAGCACTAAGACTATAAAGGGGATGGGGGTGAACAGGCATAAAATGGATGTTTTGAAAATTTTTATTTAAATTGAGCTTGTTAAAAATAAAATATGTATTGCTTTACTTTGACTTTAGGGTTCTATACTGAAAAGATGAATGTTGAATATGCTGCATGTAAGAAAAAAGAATGGAATAACCTTCAAGGAAATGATGCTTTAGGGATGATGTTTGAAGACTGGGGAATGCCAATTTTTATCATCACAAATAAAACCCACATAAAAAGCATAAAAAAGGTATGAAAACATGTGTTAATTGTATATTTAACTGCTTTATGCTTTTTCACAGTAATTGTGTTTTTTTCATTCTTTCTGTTTTACTAGACTGTATGATCTGATCCTACAAGATACACCTTTATTGTTAACCGAACAATCTTATCCCCTCCTCCCCCCTATTCTAAGACATGGACTTGTCCTTGGCGAACACCTCTTTGAGGTCAATTTATTTCATTCTAAAGCAGTAGGCATAGTCCCGAAACAAATTACTGAGGAAGGTATTTTGTAAGACCCTCCAAGTGTGATATATACATGTTTGCCTATGGCAGTAAAGGGCTTAATATCTTGTTACTCCATATACTATTGTTGATGTATCAATTAAAGATGTATGTAAATTTATTGCCAAATTAACAGTGATTACAAAAAAATAGAAAATATTTCTTACTAGATTTTGTTTTGCTGTTTAAAGAATATTTTATGAAATGGTATACAATAGGAAAAGAGTTCAGTACATTTCAACTTGATGTTTTGTTCTCTATGACCAAAGAACTTTCATTGCTTTTTCATTGTGACAAACCATTTTTCCTATAAACAATCATCAAAGTTAGTTTCCAATGTTGCTATTTCAACAGTAAAATTCTTTGAACTGAGGTATAGACCAGTATTAATAGTTTTCATTTTTTAACTATAGGTATTTATGAAATTTTTAAATCTACTGATTAATATATGGAAAACCTCTATTTTTAGTTATGTTAAGAACTTTTGAATTGTCTGTGCCTTCTGTTGGTATTTTTATTATGGTTTGAAATGTGAACAGCAGTGAGTGATTGATTGGAGGGAATTCTGGGATTTTTAGCTGCAAAGGCTAAACACCAGTGATATTCATTGTTAAGATAAGTATAGTAATTTGTTGGAGTTGTTTGTTTACTCAAAGTAAATTTAAAAAAACAGCCTTTCAAATTTTCCTTTTTATTTCCATAATTGTTACATGAAACACATTTTTTTTAGATTGTGATATAGCTACTTATTAAAGATGAGAATGATTTGCATTTTCAAAATAATTATTTTTATGTTCGCTTATTATATTTGTATTAAAATATCTTTTAATAAAAGGATTTTCTTAAATGTTATATTTGAGTATTGACATTTACTTGATAAAACTTTGCAAGATGTTGTATGTTGTTTTCTCTTGAGAAATTTCAGTGTCATTATTCGATGTTTTGATCCCAAATAAAAAAGAATACATTGAATATTTCTTGGTTATTTTTATTGTTAATATCATTTGTAAGTAGAGCAGCTTTAATGTGAAATAAAATCAATCAGTTGGTTTAAAAATTAACATTAATTTAAAAAAAAAAGCAAGAAGATTTCTTTTCTTCAAGAACATTTCAAAGTGATAATATTGAATCAAGAAATGTCCACATATTTGTTGGATTATGAGACTTGGGTAACTTGTATTAAAAATATCATCAAGCAGTTTGGAAAGGTCCAGTCGCGGTAAAGCAAACAAACAAACAAAAAACGAACCACCCAGTATTATTTTACCATCGTTCATAGGAAATTAAAACGAAATGTACCAAATTTCAGGAAATAACATCTACTAAATGGTTCCATGTCTAAAAATTTCATAAGGGGTTGCCTACACATTTATAATTGCACTAACTTTAAAATTTTCAATAGCAACACCCATTTTTGATGACACAAACAGATTCCTCATCACAAAATACCCCAAGATAACAATTTTGGTTAATTGACCATTGAAAGATCTGAAGATATTCGACATTTTGTGTTCGCAATATAAAAGGAACTGTCTCCATATTTAGATATTGAAGCTCGCTGCTTGTATTTAAATGTTGGTGGTAAAATTTGAACTTAGTTCGTTCTTTAAATGTCATCTTAAAAGTTACAATGTATTTTTTACAATTGATAAATACTAGATACATTACAAAATTCTGCAAAAATGAAATTTTCTCCAAAAAATATGATTTTGATCCATATGTATTACATTACTAAATGAAAGAAACATGTTTGTTACCTTTTTAAATATATGGACGCATGCCTAAGTGCGTCGTTTTACAGAGGAAATAGAAAATTCAATGTAATTTAAAAACTACTTTTTCGAATAAGCTGAAATTTTGCATGGGCTTATTAAATAGCCTTCTGCGTCGAATACTGTTAAAATTTGGAGTATTGCCAGTCAAAAATGTTTAAACATCAAATTTAATTAAATTTTTCCTGTTTTCAAAATTATTTTAAAATCAAAAATATAGGAGCAGAATGTGTATTCTACTTCATACTGATACGTCAAAAGTTCTAGGTCAATAACAATACAGGGTGTCCAGGAATTGTTGGACAGTTTTAAAAAATTAATAATAATAAAAAAAAACTATTAATTTTTCAACTACAAATTTTTTTTAAAAATGAGAACGCATTTAAAAAAGTTTTTATCAGATAGGTAACATGCCGTTTCGGTGGTCCAGGGGGTCGTAAATTACTAAACATCAAAAATTTGTTTAGAGCCATTATCTGCAGAAATATTAAAACTGGAAGAAAAATAAAAGCATGCTTTTGTAGGGAATTTTACACTCTGTAATTTGTTAATTCTTGAATATCTGAAAAACTCTTCAGTTTTCACACTACATGTGAATTAGCAAATTAAAGAGTGTAAAATTTCTTACAAATACAGTAATCTCTCATTTATGCGTGGGCGCAGGGGACAGCGGAAAAAACGCACATAAATGAGACGCATAAGTGAAAAATCACAAAAGGGAGCTTAAAAGTGAAGCATCAATACAGTGTACATCTATTATTAATTAATACTATGTATATACTACTGAAAAATGTAAATAAGATTAGTTTAAAAATGCAAATACGTGTATAACTTCCGTTAATTATTTTTAAGAACACAAAGAAAATGGAAATGATCCAGATTTAAAAAAATCTCTCAGTGTTGATTCTGGGACTTTAAAATGCTCCGCTATAGCTTTTTTCGAGGTGCAAGTATTTTCTTTGAATTTTTAATGACATCCATTTTAAACGAATGCGACAATTTTGTTCTTTTCGCCATTTTAAAGCGTAACCATGTAACCAAAACTCCAAAGATAGTTCTGTCGTTAGCGATCATTCGACTTTTACTGACATCAATCACAAGAACCCCCACGTTCACCCCTGTGTATAAGTTAGAGGAATGTGTTCCTGGAATTTGAACAATAGGGTAAGGGTGAGGGAATGCATTCCTAGAAGAACAAAAAGGGTTTTTGTTCTGCTGAAAAAAAAAATGTTTGAGCTAAGAAAATTTTTGCGATGCGCATAAGTGAGAGGTGCTTTTTTAGTGCGGCACATAAATGAATAAGAGTTATCATTGTTAAATACCCCTGGCCAGGATCGTGAAAAAAATGCACATAAATGAAAAACGCTCATAAAAGAGAGCGCATATAAGTGAGAGGTCACTGTGCATGCTGTTATTTTTCTTCCAGTTTTAATCTTTTTGCAGATAATGGCTCTAAACAATTTTTTCATTTTTAGTAATTTACAACCCCCTGGACCACTGAAATGGCATTTTATCTATCTGGAAAAAAACTTTTTAAAATGCGTTCTCAAAAAATTCGTGGTTGATACATTTTTTTAATTAATTTTTGAAAAGTGTCCAACAATTCCTGGCATACCGTATTATATCTCAAGAAATCAACCTAAATTCAAAATTTTATTTTAATTTTAGAGACTCAAAATTTTTGCTTATAATTTCTAAAAAATAGAGCTAGAATGATGAAATTTGGTATCCAAGTATAGCTTTTGCGGCAGTTGTGAAATCCATTGAAAAAGAATGGGCGTTGTCATTGGAAATTTTAAATTTAGTGCAATTATAAATATGTAGACGACCCCTTATGAAATTTTTAGATATGGAATCATTTAGTAGACGTTATTTGCTGCAATTTAGTACCTTTTGTTTTAATTTCCGATGAACAATGGCAGAATAATGCTGTTTTTTTTTCCCCCTCGACTGTACATACATTAGCTCAAAATTCATTCTGACTCCATGTATTGAGTGGCCAAAACTTAAGAGCGCATATCCAATCACTGTAGTTTTATATTCATTTGCAGAACAAGAATGCTGTGCATCTCGCGTTGCCTGATCATGTGTTTTGTAATAAATCGGTGGTAGCTCATGTTGCCAGATAATAATAATGATTTTTTGTGTAATTCAGAAAATTGAAGTGATTTAGATATGTTAAACAGACATTTAAATTTCTAAATTTTTTCAAATGTTTTGAAGTTAATATTTGTGAGCTTGACAAAATTAATTGGTAGATTATCATTGCTTATGCATTTTTTTGAATTAGTTGCTTTGTGTTTATAAACAGATGTCTGTTTGCAGAATAGGCATCTTCATTCAAAAATAAAAATGTAGTAAAACCAAAAGAAGTTAAACTAACAAGGGGAGGGCACGACTTGGGAAATTCAGTTCAGGATGAAACTTGGCAGATTAGTAGCTTATCTTTAGGGTGGTCACCCATTAATCTAATAAAGTTCAATGGCCAGCCAATTCAGAGAAAATAACCTCAAACTTTGGGCACAGCTTGTATACCAATAAGTGATCACCAGTAGTTAGTGGCCAAATGGCTCAGGTGTCGGCGCACTTGCCTATCATCCGCTTGGTCAATGGTTTGGTCCTCGCTGTGTTTTTTTCCCTTGAGGTTTCTTTCATTTTTATTTTTGCCAAAATTATTTCATATTAAATGAAAAGTTAAAGAAATATTTTTTAATTTAAACATTAATTATTTTTATGCATAAAATAACTGTTCATTCATGTGATATTTGAATTATATTTAAAATTTAGTTTATAAGCAGTAAAATAAGTATAAATACATTTTTAATGGTGATAAATAAGAACTGTAATTAAAATTTTAATCTTAAAATCATTAAAAGTTTTAAATTATTAGGTTTTTATATTTACAAATACTTCATTTTTATTTTATCTTGATAACAAAATAGAGCAGCTGGTAATCTATTAAATGCGTAGGCAGATGGTAAAAAATTTCAAAGATTAAAAAGGGACAAATGTGTAATTGTTTTTACTCACTATCATATGAAATTCTTCTATAGTACTACTCTTATTCCTTTAGAAACTCTGAACAAACGTGGTTATTGACTGTGGATTTTGAAGTGTTTCATATTGTTTTTTGATTAAATTAGCATGATACAGATAGTTAAAATATTCTATGAATAAGTATATTGCTAGTGTATCGAGAGGTTGAAGATGGAATCTCACAAGAATCACTTAAAGAATCTTTGTTCTTGCGAACAGTTGTCATTTTTTAAATGTGCAACATGTGGAATATTTTTTTCCAATGTTTTCATGATAATTATCATTCTGGTTCTTGTATGTAATTAAATGTAGAAATATGAATTACTAGTAGTAAATTAAAGATAAATTTAAAATTAATTAATAAATGTAGATTGAATTTCTAAAATTTATGAATGATAAAGCCTAAACAAAACTGTTTCCTGATATGCATCATTATAATTATCATTTATCACCATAAAAGATGTGTTTATAATTATTTTACTGCTTATAAATTAAATTTTAACTATAATTCAAATATCATGTGAATTAACAATTATTTTATGCATAAAATAATTAATATTTAATTAAAAAATATAAATTTGGAAAAGAAAAAATTACAGCGAGGTTTGAACCGACGACCAAGCGGACAGAAAGAAAGTGCACTGGCATCTGAGCCATTTGGCCACTAACTGCTGGTGATCACTTACTGGTATATAAGCTGTGCCCAAAGTTTGAGGGCCATTTTCTCCGAATTGGATGGCCATTGCACTTTATTAGATTAATGGGTGAACACCCTAAAGCTATGCTACTAATATGCCAAGTTTCATCCCGAACTGATTTCCCAAGTCGTGCCCTCTCCTTGTAAGACATATTACAATTGGCAATGTTACTTGTTTTGCAATATATTCTGTAATTTTTGAAATTCAAGTGATTTAAATATGAAAGTTAAACTGACATTTCAGTTGTTGAATAGTATTTTTAGATTATTATTAGTAAGCTGCCCAAATCAAACTTTATGTGTATTTTAATAAGTTGCTTTGTGAATGTCTACAGATGTTTATTGTTTTTATTTGTTTCAGTGCTATTCAGATTTTAATAATGGCACTGAAAAGAATTGGCCACTCTGTTCTGTGCAAATGTCCAGTGTTATGCTTGCTGCCAAAGACAGTGATACTTGCATGCGTCGAAATAAACTCATTTCGAACTTAAATGAAGGTATGATTTTATAATTTTTCTCCCCATAATTAATTTTACTTAGAAATTAAAATGAAATATGGTGTGAATTATTTGAAATTGGGTGGAGATAGGGCTGGTAGCTTGGTTACAGTCTTAGCTTCAGGACTGGAGGATTTCAAGTTTGAGACCTGACTACACCAAAGATCTTCTGTCTGCCTGGGTCTGGTATATATGTTAAATTCATCAGAGTTAGAAACATCTTCCTATAGTATGGTGTAGAAGTTTGGAGAGGGGGATGATGATGTAGGCATTGTCCTTGTCATATGAACATGAGGTCCATTTTAGATGAGTTAAAGGTATCAGGGATGAGATTCTTCCGCTTTTTGATGTATTTCCGCTTTTTTGTTATTTTGAAGAAATTTTGCTTTGTCTTTTTTCTCTCAAAATTCCGTTTTTTTTTTACCGCAAAAATTTGCTTTTTCTTCCGAAAATTCCGCTTTCACACAAAGAAAAGAAACCTTCTTATCTTCCGTTTTCGAAAGAAAATTTTGGGAAAATATGCTCGACCGTGCGGCTTAACTCCACCGGCTAGGAAACTAGCTGATTTATCTTCTACTGACGAATCAACATTATATCGGCAAGCTCTACAAGGATGAACATTCCAACATTTAGTGCCATTCAAAGTATTAAATACCACCTTTTTGCAGGAAAAAAAAAAAAAGATTTTTTTGGCATGAACATGTTGAAAAAAAAATTAGTTGAAAATTTAAGGCCATCTTGTAGGGCGTACCAAGACGAAGAAAAAAAAAAGGAACAAAAACAAATAAATAAACTACATAAAAAAAAGAAACTCCTGTCAAAAGAGGCAGCTAAAAAGCTGTGTGCAAATTAAACAAAAAAGCGGAGAATAATACATAAATAAAAAAAATAAAACATGATTTACCTAGGCATTCTAGAGATAGTGTAGTCCCGACAACTATGCCAGTAATTAAACAGAGAGATACTAATGAAGACTGTGCAGAAACTTTAGCCTCTACTGAAAATAAACTTGCAGAGGATGCAAACACATCCTTTATTGAAGAAACATCTGTCAAATATAGGAGTCCTCCAAAACAAGGGGTGAAGCATGTTAATGGAGATCTGTTACCAATAAAAGCCACACAAATAAAAAAGACTCGAAGGAAAACCATTTCTTTAACAATTAAGGAAATGTTTCAAAGGATTTCAAATAACAGTAATGCTAAATGAATCTGCCATTGTAACTGTACAATTTCTCGACCCCTCTCACTTTATAAGGTGCAAAATCATTGTGCTGTTGTTACTTTAGCAAAAATGTAGAAAAATAAAAGAAATAAAACAGAATTCAGTATATGATATATTATTATAATTTATAAAGAGCTAATACACTTTACACAATTGCATGAAGCAAAAGAAATTATTTGTCCTTATTTATTTATAATTATTTTTTGAGCTAACTTTTATCAAAAGGCTATATTAAATATAGTTCTTCTCAGACTTCTGTTGGGTGTTTGCATCTCAGGTGGTAAATATGTTTTAATGTCTAATCTTGCATTTTCTGATGCCCCTGATGATGTGTTAAACTTGTTTGTTAACTTTTAATGTGTATGATTTAATAATAATTTAATATTCTTTTTCTTATTTATACATACTGAATTATAAATAATTCAGTTATTAATTATTATAGTGTAATATTTTCATCATGTTGCGTGTTCTGATGTTTTACTTCTTAAAAAATCTTTCGCGTATAAATTATGGTACAAATTTTTTGCTCGCGTATGATTTCAGTCTTTTTGCTTTTTTTCCAATCTCATCCCTGAGGTATGAGGTTTGTCTCCTTTGGCCACCATGTAGCTTCAAAACATGGCAGTTTCATTAAACATAACTTTTTCAAATTAGAAGTCAGGGTCTGAGAATGATACAATACTTACTCTTTTCTATGCACATTTCAAAACAGGAAGAAATGTTGCAGCTTTTAAAAGAAATTCCTGTAAAATTTTTTAATTGGATAATTAGGAATTAATGTATATAATAAAAACATTCTCATTACAGCAGTGAAATGTATCACCAAAGCATAAACACACAATAAAAGAAAGTTTCAAAAGTTATGTTTTAGTATTTGATTACCAGTTTTGTAGGACTTTTGTTCTGTTGTTTATTCATGTAACTTATTTATTATTACGGTGGACTTTTACATATTTCATTAGTTAGGAATAAAGATTTATGGTTCCCATTTTGCCTCAGTTTTTCATGGTAAAGGGAAACTGAAATGTTTTTTTTGTGTGTGTGTGTGTGTGTGTGTGTGTGTGTAGAAAGAGTATGCAGGAGTTGATCCAGGTTTTTTTAGGGGCTCATTTTTGTGGGGAAAAAAATTGTGTGTGTGTGGGGGGGGGAAATATTTGTGTGAAAAATAAAAATATTTTTGTAAAAAAAATTTTTTTTATCATGTAAAACCTTCAATTTTAGCAGTCATATTTCTATATTTTACGTTTAATATCAAAAGTGTTTCATTGAACCAAATATATGCAATCATTTGATATATTACTGAAAAAAAAAAATACTCGTATATTTTTTTTGTGCAGTGCCTCATTCAAAAACTAAAAAAAAAAAAAAAAGTCATTAAAAAAAAGGGGCCGTTTTTAGGAAGTGGAATTTTGTGAAGGGGCCTCAAAACAGCCCTAATTTTCTCTTGGATCAACCCATTGTATGGGAATAAACTTTACTTTCAATTTATTATTCATTTAGGAAAATATGGCCAATATCTTCCAGGAAATGAAGATTTCAGCTGATAAAACATTTAAAGTCACTAGTATTATAAAATTATGTAATTAATTGAACTAGTATTTACGTATTATTATAGAATTAATGGTTGCAATTATTATTTTTCATTTGTGCAGCTAAAAGCCTAAAATACATCCCCATGTTGATGGTAGCCATTCATTGCTTTAAAATCATAATTTTGAATTTTGCCATTGACTGAAACTTTGTTTTGAGGCATTCATTACATTACATTGTTTTGAAACTTACGTAAAAGAATGTTGTAATAGGTACAGACCAAATTAACCATAGTCTTTAACAACTCAGGTTGGCTGTTTTAAGAATGTAATGTGTAAATAATCCGGAATATAATCCTGAGTGTTTGTTAGTACGGTAAAGCAAAGTTTTTACGTTTCTCAAGGGACTGACCTAAAACGATGTGTAAATGAAAAGACGGATAATCGAAATTCTTCTAAGCAACTTTGATTATTACAAACTTAATGCTGCTAATGCAAATTCAGTTAAAATCAATAATTATAAAGTCTTTTAAGATAGTAGTACTATAATTTTTAAACAATGAAATTTTAAAATTAAACATTTGTCAGAAAAATGAGAGAAATCATACCTTTATTATATATCTTATATTAATTATACATTTCTTGTACAATTTTTATGCATGGAGGTAGACGTTTAATTAAAAAATCTTTAATCATTGTCTGATTTGCTGATTTTCTGTGAGTATTAAGTACAGCACTATGATTGAATTAAGTGCATTGAATGTTTTTTCACTGTTCTATTGACAAAAGAAATAAATTCGAAGGTTTTCAATAGGGTGCGTTTATCTTGAAAGGGAAGTGAAATAACAAGAATACTTCATATTTTTTTCCTCATCGCTTACATGAGCACCAGATAATTTGTCTTACATTGATTCATCAATTGTGAATAATTTCAGAGTCATGATATCAGTATCACAGTTCACATACTAGAAAGGAGAAAATTTTGACATCTTAGAAAGGGGTAAAACGATGTATATCTGAAGCTTTGCATCATGTAAACGAAGCACTTTATCATTACAATGAATACGAATAAATCATATTTTAATGAAACAACATATAAATGAGAAATGTATAAATGGTGCTTTACTGTAGTTGATAAATTTGAAAGAAACAAAATGTTGTATGTGGTGAAATTAAATATTTGAGACAATAGTTGTTTATTCATGGAATTTTCTATTGCCCTAAGACACACTTAAACACATATTATATCATTTACCTATGATTAGGCTGCTTGTTGTTTTCCATATACTGTCCACTTAAGATTTCACTGATTAATGTGACTAAGCTTTAATTTAACTATTAAAATATAAATTTGTGTGTGAATAATTTTCCTCTTTCATTTTTAATTATAATATCTTTTTTTAGTGAAAACATGCGATCCATTAAGTGATAAAAACATTGTCAATACTTTGTTTCCTACTAACAAAAGTGAAGAAATTGCAGATACATCTTTTATAGTTGTCAGTGCTCGAGTAAGTTCATCAAGATTTATATCTTAAATCTCTCTTGTAAATATTTTGTAGCATTAATTTTTGATGTAGTTTTAATTTTCTATTTAATATCTGTACAATATCTTTCTTAGCTAGATGCTTTCTCAATGTTCGATAAGTTGGCTCCAGGTGCTCACTCTACTGTTACGGGTTTAGTCACACTGCTCTCAATAGCCAAGAACATGGATAGTTTGAGAAAGAGAATTTCTGAAAAAGAGGAAGCAAAGAATAAAAATGTCCTCTTTATTATTTTCAATGGAGTAAGTTTAAATGTATTATTTCTTATCATTTCTGCACCTTTAAAACCTTTTCTTTCTTGTATACAAAGTATATGTAAAGAAAGTATTGTATTTATCGGACAATTTGATCTTCGGATTTTCATGAATTCCAGTGTTTTAGACAGGGTTCATACGCTCCTTGAAAATTCCTTGAAAATGATTTTCATTTTCAAGCACTATGGAAACTCCTTGAATTTGGGTTTTACTCCTTATAAATTCCTTGATTTTCAATTTTTAACATTTCTTTTATTAAAGATGTGTACTACGTTTCACCGATAAAAAGGATTCTAAATCGCTGCCGTATCAATTACCCAAGTTTGCTTAAGAAGGAGAAATTAGAAAATAAATTTCATTATTCTTAAAATCAAATAGGCTTAGAAAAACAATCAAAGAAAAATGTCAATCTGTTAATGAAATAAATGAACAAATTAATGCTGAAAAAGCAGATCTTCAGAATTTGTAACATATTTTTTCCTTGAACACTAGATGAAAGTTTTAAATAAATTATGCCCTTTCAAAAATTTATTGAATTTCTGTTATTGGTTTTTATCTACGAAAGAAAAGTCCTCAGTGTTTATTTGTTCTGTACAATGTGTCATGGTAAAAAATGTTAATGTTTTTCTTTTCAAATATAATTCTACTTAAAATAATTGCTTGCAATATTGTATAACATATTTGATGTTCATCTCCTAACAGTACCCAAAATTTAATAATTGGTTTTAAGTGCCAAGCAGTAATAACCAAAACAATAGAATGGTGCAAATTGAGAATGTTATTTCTCTTGGATTATTTTTGAAAATTAACTATTTCTTTTCTTTTTTTTTTGTAACATCTGGTTTGTTGTAAAGGGCATGTATTGGGATGGTGGAATTGAAGGAAAATAGATACTATTAATGAATTTTAGTTAAATTGGTTTTAATAATCAAGAAATTTTGTTAATTTTTTTTTCTTCATATACTATTTTATAAGGAACGAAAATGCCAAAAAACAGTTTCTAATATTTAAAATCCGTGTCTCTCTTTGCACCTCTATATTTTAAATACTGGATCACTGTGCTCAGTGATCTCATAAGGTGCACAGTGAGGCCTGAAAATTATTTAAGAATTTAAATTCTAAAAAGAAAAAAAAAATGGAGATAGTTTTTTATTTGAAACATGATAAATCATGGTATGTAATGAATTATTTGAACTTTTGGAGTAGTAGTTGTATAATTTTATAAAAAAATTGTGTGTCTAAGTGTCACCACTCTACTTTCATATAAGTAGATTTAACATGTCATTCTTGGATAAATCAACTTAGTAAAAACTTATGAAGGAAATAAATATAAGCACATTTATTTGAGTTATTAGGAATGTTTTAAGTACCCTAATATAATTTTTGTGTGCTTTAGAAAGGGAACTCTTTTTCATGCGTAAATATTGACTCCTTGAAAATTTTGAAAACACTCCTTAAATACTCATTGATTTTTAATTTTAAAAAAATCGGTAAGAACTCTGTTAGATATCTCAGTCCGAACATTCCATTTTTGAAACTGCCTGTACATATGTAAGCACCATAATTCAAAAAGGCAAGAAGCTGGATGAATGAAATTTGTCATGCAGTCTTTACTCCAAAATTATAGATCTTTATATAATTTTGCACAGAATCCATCATCAGGAAAAGATGCTTTTCCTATATACATACTCAATGTTTTACATTACACATAGAGTTGATAAATTGTTGGGGTTTCTGCACCTCCTAACTTTCAAATAAAAAGCTTGATGAAAGATGATGTGATATTGATAAAGTACAACTCAAATTATGTATGGCATCTCCATAATTGTTGTGCATTGCATTGTGGGCCATTATGATGTCAGAGTTAAAAATACAAGTGTACAATAGAAATTAATGTGCATATTGTTTTTTCATAAGCTTCTGCATCATACTTTACACCACTTCAGAAGCGAGTACTAGAAGATTAATCTAAAAGCTCTCGTAGCCTTCTATTTGCTGTCTTCTTCAGAGGCCCCTGTCTTGATTCATATTTTAAATTAATTTATTTATATACCTATTTTATTGTTTTATTTAATCAAAATATTTATCTAACATTTCTTTTCTAGGAAGCATTTGATTATATTGGTTCAAGTCGTGTCGTCTTTGATATGCAAAAGGGACTGTTTCCAGTTCGAATACTTGATGGAATTAAATATCAGCCATCTTTGATTAATTTAACTCACATATCTCATTTTATTGAGCTCAGTCAGTTAGCACCACCAGAAATTCCTGCTTCACTTTGGTTGCATACTGATCCGGTGTCTACTAAAAGTTCAGATGTGTCTGAAAGGGTATAATTTTTCTCATTGATTATTATTTTAAATAAAAGAAAAAAATATCTTATAAATTGTGAGTTTTAAAAAGTTTTTAAAATTAGTATTAAAAGCAGATAGGAATTTACAGGCTGCCTGCCCTCAAGAAAAATCATCATCAATTTTCATCATGTGCATGTTTAATTTGAAGAGAATTCATAAATAGAAAAATTATTAAACATTTTTTTCTGCTATTTGAATAATGTTAAGACATTTTTCTTTCTCTTTTTTTTTTAAATAAATGTTTTCTAAAATGCATTTTTTTTATGTTTCTTTTTATTGAATTGATTTGTTTAGGTATTGTACTGTATGGTTTTTGATTTCGTTGTTTGAGATATTGGAAAATAGGATAGTACTTAAAGGTATTAGAAATTTCCTAGAAAAGTGCAGGAAAAATTGTGGACTTAACATTCATGCCAAATGCAGTAAAATGGTGTAAAATTTATGGTCTTTTGGCAACTTTTAAGGATAAGGTTTCTGCACTTGGTCCATTTAAGCATGGCTTTGTGGCTTTTTACTGACAGGGAAATGATATTTTACACCAATATTTATGTTTGGTAAAATACTGCTGTGAAACTTGTAGGAAAGTACTAAAAATTTTGATAATTGTAAAATTTCAGCGAAAATAACAAGAATCTTTTATGTAGTCAAAATTTTTGTCTTTGAAATTTGGTAGATACTCTGATTTAATCTGAAAATTCTATGTTGCTACCATAATTTGATATGATGCTTCATGTAGTTTTTTTCTTAGGTTAAAGAACTGATTGAGATGTTTAAATCTGAAGCTGAGGCTGTTGGATTAAATGTGTCTGAGGCACCATCAGATTTACCACTTCCTCCTGCTTCATTTCAAAGTTTTCTGAAACATGACAAATCCATTCCTGGAATAGTTATTGCTGATCATGACAAAGAATTTATTAATAAGTAAAAATTGTTTATTTTTTTCATACTTTTAAAACTAAACAAAGTATCTTAAAATCAATGGACATAAATGACCAGTGATTTTGAAATGAAAACTTTTTTAAAAACTGTCATGTTGATTGAAGAAATCTGAAAATGTATTAGTCATGTATATATCGATGAGAATCTACATTGTATATTTAATGGTAATGAATTTTTAATGATTCAACTGAAATTTTTCAATGAGAATTGTTGCTATTATTTATTTTACTACAGTTTGGAAAATAATACATTAAATAAACTTCAATTCACTGATAATGTGACTATGTATTCCATTTTCTTATATTTCAGGATTGTCCTATCACATGCTTAAACAAATATATACATCTATGATTTGTGTGCTGGTCTGCTAATTAATTATGCAAATGACCAACTCGATGTCTATAAATAACATCTTTATTAACATAACAAAAGCGACGTCGGCATCTAAAACAAAACAAGGAAGAATTCCAAACTTGAAACTTGCACTGAATTATTTCACAACTCCGCATTTATTTTTTAGTCACGTTCAACTCGATCTCGTCAGTTCACGTCTCTGGCTGAAGTCTTGATCGCAGCGCCACAATTTGTTTTTTTGATAAAATTTTTGTACACATGCCGATAGTATATGCTTGAATGATGTTCAAATCAATTTTTCCATTTAATTTCTATTTCAAGAAATTTAACCCCTATCCAGCCACATTAAGTTTGGCTGACTTCAGTGTCATTCTCATCCCAACTTTGCCCAGAACTTTAATATGTATAAAATTTTTTTACCGTGCTCTTCCTTTTTTTTCTGTTCCTTTATCCATGATTTTTGTTTGCAATCATGCTTCTAATGCAACACACAATAGAATATTTTGCCTGTATCGTAAGCCATAAATATTTTACAAAATCAAATGGTTTTTTCAAAATTCCCTGTTTGTATTTAAAAAAAATCTTTTCATACCAAATGCCAGATTTTGAAGTTATTCGCGACTGAAGAACAAATGCAGGATACTTTTTCTCTCTCTATTTTTTTTTTTTTTTTTGAAGTTAGCTACTGTCAAGCTTTTGCAGTTTCTCCTTTTTTTGCTATATTTGTTCAATATTATAGTTTATAATTCACAGTTATTTTAAGTCAGTTTTCAATTTTTGTGATCATCATGTTTAAAATATTGCAATTTAAGTAAGATATCTATAATGAAATGATGTGTTTTCATTATTTGCCTTTATCACTCATTTCATGTATATGCACATTATTTTGAACTTTTATTCTGAAAATCACTTCAATAGCATATATTAAAAATTATAATTTGGATAATTACATATTTTTATATTATTTTCACTGATCTATGAAATCTGTTTATTTTTCACATTGAGTTCTTAATTAATAATTTTGATGCTTAATACTGTTTTTATATTTCTGTTCAGGTATTACAACAGCATATTTGACACGAATGAAGCCCTCAATGTTACTCTTTTGACACAAGTCTTGACCAATATCTCTACTGCAGTTTCTGGAACATTGTACCAGCTTCTCACTAAAGAAAAATTGAATGAAACTCTGGATTCTACTGAAAATTTAGTAAGTTTGTTGTAGAAAAAGCATACATGTTGCTTATTTGTTGTTTTGAAAAGCATTTAAAACAGTGTGTAATTTCATCAATTGATGGTGCCCCTGAACATTTGTCATTTGTAAATATTGTTTAATAAGAATATTTAACTGTAATTTTATGTTATAGTTAGTGTAATTCATTCAAAGGTCGGTTATAAAAATTCCAGTAGTAAATTTAACTTTTTTAAAAAATGTATCTTGAATAACTTATTAGCTCTTTTGGATTTCTTAATGTATAATTTGTATTTTATGAATTCTGATATTGCATACAAAATTTAATTAAATTTATACATTCTGATATAAACAGAAATATGAATTTATAAGTTTTATTCTACAAGAAAAATAGCTTAATTCATGATTTTATGTTTTTTCTTGCTTGGTGTTTCTTTTTTGGTTTTCAAATTGAATTCCTTTTTCCTATTTTGTAAGTATGTTGTGTTTGTCATTTTGTTTTTATTGTTGCTGTAATAAATTGTCTTTGTAATTCCAGATTTGAGTTTAAATTAAATTGCACACAGTGCATTTTGAGTAAAGATTATTTATATGTTACAAAAATTGAAAAGAGTAAATGGAAAGAAGGAGACTTCCTGAGTTTTTTAGATGGATTATTATAATATCATCAGTGAAAAAATTTAATCTGTATTCTATACTGCTTTGTTTTGTTGTGATATGGCCTGTAATGCACAATGAAACAGAACAAGATGTTTTGTTTCTTCATGATTCCTTAAGAAAGTTTGTTATTCTGGTGTGAACTCATCATTGCAAAATTCATTTTTTGTGTGCCTATGACATTTAACAGTCCTTTGTTGAGATATTATTGCCATTTTCAACTGCAGAAGTTGTTAGTTTGGCCATGTTTTAGGAAATGTTCTTGGAAATATGTTTCAAAACTTACCTGTCTAATTTTATTTCATAATTCAAAATTTTTATATACATTAGGGATTCTTTTAGGTTTTATGTGTTATTTTTCTGTTGCAGGTTTCTGGTCTCTTAGAATGTTATTTGCAAAATGCTTCGTGTCCTTTATTCAGAGAAATAGCTGATCCTGATATGACAGAAAGACTTCGTATGTTTCTATTTTATATTTCTTGTTAGTTGCATCTGATTTAGTTATTGATAAATTATTAATTATTGCATAAAATTATTTATTTATAATAGAGGCTGCCTAAGCATATACAAATTTATATGGAATAAATAAATGAAAATAGAAAATACATTTTGCAGAATCCATTTTAACCTTTCTTATCAAAAATTACATAACTTATTAGCTAATTGAGAATCATAACTTTACCTGTATTACAGAATTTTCATTTCACTCATTAGTATTGTATAGGTTCCTTTTTTTAAAAAAATGTATGCCATGCAAAATTATGAATTTCTTTTTTATATTAATAATAAACTGTAATATGTTAATAATGAATTAAGAGAATAAAACTTGAAATTTGTAAATTCCATTCTATCATGTGCCAGCCTCAATTTTGGTCCACACTTTATTTCTGTGTGAAGTTGATAACCATGTTGTATGAATCCATGTGATATTTTTAAAAATCCACCTTAACCCATTAATGCCCAAATTAAGTAAAGCATATATTTTAATAAATTTCTATTAAATTATATTTAAAACACTAAGTTAAGTGTGAAGTAAAATTAAAATAGGAGAAAAAAATTTCCTTTTGGTTTTCTTCCTTTTTTTAGAAAGCAAATATAAAAAACTTGGCACAAAAGTATTTTTTAAAACTTTTTTTTGCATAAATATTTAAGATTTTTGAAATACAGTAAAATATCAAAAAATAAAAATCACTTTCTAATTCCTTACCATACCTAAATTAATCAAAGGAGAAATAAAAAAAAAATCAACACAATGCCACTTTGACATAAAAATTTGGCTAACTGGTAGTATACACCTGCTGAAAACTAAGTTTGATAATACCTATTGACTTCATAGACAAAGAAAAGAAACAATGGAATGCATTTGGTTCAGTCATGAATGTGAAATGTAACTGTCCTATAAATAGGATGCTGGGCATTAATGGGTTAAAGTGAAATGCATATGATGTGATGAAATGCAGTGGTGAGCATGAAATTGAAATTTGTCTGCAAAATTCAAATTGACAGCATAAATTTTTGTCCATGCCTTGTTTTTGTAAAGTTGATGACAATGTTGTACAAATCCATTTAATAATTTTAAAAATCCATCTTAAAGTGAAATTATGATTCAGTGGTGAGCATCAAATTGCAATTTGTCTTAAGTCATCATCTGTCAACCTGTTTCATGATTGATCTTTGTTTTCCAATTCTATATTTCCAATTTGAAAAATATATCTGGATATGTTTAGACATTTGGTGGAGAGTTGACCTCCTAAAATAACAGCTGTCATGTTGCTTTTTCTGCTGCTCTGTTTTCTTGTAATCTTTACCATTACTGATCTTTTTTAATGCACTGTTCATTAGAGCAACAAATTAAAAATGCAAATAAAAGGGGGTCTCCAATTTTCTCTCATGTGGCTGCTTGGCATATTCCTCATAAACTGCTAGCATGCATTTTTTTTTTTAACTTTCATTTTTGTAAATGTCATCAACCATCTAACTAAAACAACATTACGTTGGCAGATGATAATATTTATGGACTTCATAAAAACATCTTAATAAGTAGAATATTCAAGACTTTTTTTTTGAATATATGCCATTTTTAATTGTTTCTTCGAATTTTCAAAACATTTCTAATATCATTGAGGCTCGTTTTAAAATCATTCAAGTATTTAAAGCAGGGAATTTGTTTTGGAACTAGTATATTTATATATTACAAATATAATTATTATTCCAGTATGTGTATAAAATGTAGCATTTTCAAAGTATGAAATAGCTTTTTAATTTTTAGGAATTCCTGACTGATTTTGTTTGGTGAAATCCTTTTGCATCTGAATTATTCATGTTCTCACCAATTATGGCTCCACTAGCTCAAAAACATCCAAATATATTTGGGATGGTTGATTTTAATACAATACCTCTAACATTATTATTACATAGTATATGACAATTTTGGGTGCACATTAAGTATTGTTTGAAACGTGGTTATATAATGGTTCTCTCACATTGCAAATGATTTAAGCTTCATATTATTGCTCACTTCTAATAAGGGTCTAACACCTGTAGTGTTAATTTACTTTAAAAATTTCAAATACTCTTTGTGGTGTCTTCTTGTGGAGTAAAACAAGTCTTACTTATTAGTTCCAGTCTTACACTATTCAGTCCAACACTTGCTTCCTCTTTGCAGTCTCTATGTTAAAAAAAAAAACAAAAAAAAAAAAACAACCTTAGTTCGATTGTAAAATTTGTTAAGATATTGCATGTAATGTTATTTATTTTTTTTACTGTGATTTCTTTCAAGTAACTGGGTAGTTATTTGTTTTGCTTTTGGAAAAAAAAGAATCTGGTGATTTATTATCTATAATTATGGAATATATTGAATTCAGATAACAAAGATGTTTTTAATAATTTTGAATTATTAAAAACAGTATAACGTTTTTATAGGATTCAATTCTAAATAATTTAAAGGTTTGATTTCTAATAAGTTGATGACTCTTTTATTGAGTCTTTTACTAGTTTTAATAAATACACTTATCAGATTTTAGAGCATATCGTGTATGTATATGCTTGTCTAAATGTTTCAGGTGTTGAACCTTACCCTCTCTACGTAAGTGTTGATAGTGGAGGACATACTAAAGCAAATGCCATCACTATTTTCACCAGATATTTATTGGCTTACTTGACTGGGGAGAAAGAACATGACCGGGACAGGAAAAACTGCACTGGCAATGTTCAGAATCAGGTAATAACTTTCTTTCCTCCAAATCTCTTAATCAGATATTTCTGTAATTAATCAACAGTTGTGTTTTTATTGCATCCAGTAGATTACTTCTAATGAAATGAGAAGATGTATATGAATGATTTATTAATATAAAATTACTTTCTATGAAAATATTGCATCATTCATTATTTTGCTACTTCAAATATTTATTTTTTAAAAATTCATCCCAACAAATTGTTGTAGATATTTTGTACCTAGCTATAAGTATTGTAAATTTTGGTTATTTTTATATGCCTTGTGGAGGAAATCAATATATTACTGGAATCTGATATCAGAAATCAAATTTCCTGCAAAATTGAATGAGAAATTTACTTGAAGTTTTATTTTCCTTTTGCTTTATTCATATATTGTAGTTAAAATATAAAGAGGAGAATGCTTTTTTTTCTCTTTGCTATATACAAAGCAGTAAAACTAGTGCAATCTTTTGACTTTATTTTCAAGGTTATAGCAAAAATATGCTTAAAAATCAAATGAAAACAATGGACTTTGCAAGCCTCTTCAAAATCCTGAGTTAGCAATTTCTTGTCTGTTGCATTCCATAATAAGGATATTCCTTGTTTCATAGTTATAAAAAGTCTCTTCACTAATTTGATACACTCTGTCCGAGATTTGGCATCCTTGAAAGATGTGTGCAGTTTTGCATTCATCATTCCACAGTAGTCATCAAATTAAATAATCTGAATTTTTACGAAAAAGAAATTATCTATAAAGGTCATATGGAGACCACAACAAAAGCCTTTTGCATGCTTTTTGGAATGACTGCTTCTCTTCAAAAATTGTCAATACCAACAACATCTCGCACACACATATCTATAATTTGAAAGGTGTGCTTCTTTGGTTGTTTTAAATTTTAATTTCCAGGATTGTTTAACTTTTTCATAATTTATATTTAGGAGTTATAATTTCTATGTATAATTTGTATTAGGATAGTTAAGTCCAAAAGCTCAATTATTTTGATTAGATAACTTTAACTGTAAAAATATGGACTTTGAAAGTGAATAAACCATATTCTTTATGTTATCAAATCTTTAAAACATTTTACCTACAGATTTTAATAAATAAAATATGCAAATAAATAAATCTTTTTGGAGTAGAATATGGAAAAAAAATTCCAATATGCCCACTTACATTTAAATGCTGTATTTTAATACTTGAATATTTCTGTCTAAACTTATTAAATGTGAAAGTCAAAATTTCATAAAATCACAAATATAGTAGTCTCTCTGTAATCTGACACTTTGCCAATCCATCCCCTCCAGTAGTCCAACATTTCCAGAAGAGTGAGTGGAAAGCTTTAAATCCAGAAGTCCTCTGGTGTGTTATCTGTATGATACTGACAGACTACTGTATATGTAAATTCAAAATTTTTATGGTGACTTAAAAAAATGCTTAATTTAAACTAATTCAAATTGAAACAGTATATATTTTAGGAATATGTAAATTCTGCATTGATTTACAAATGTTTGTTTGTTCTCATAGATTTATCATTATGATTGGATGGCTGGATCTGAAGAAAATACAACTGGAGTATGCATTAAATCTACTGTTATGTATACAAATTTAAATATGTTTAACCATAATTTTGATATGCTTCATGTAATTTTTCTTGGGTTAAGGCTGATTGAGATCTTTAAATCTGAAGCGGGCTCATTTAGTTCAAATGTGCCTGGGCGCCATCAGGTTACCGCTATACCGCTTCTTTTCATAAAGAACATAACGACAAATCCATTTCCTAGGATAGTTGTACTGATCATGATAAAGGAATTTATTAATAGAAGTAAAAATTGTTTCTTTTTTTTCCTTGCTTTTAAAACTAAGCAAAATTGTCTTAAAATCAATGGATTTAAATGATCAGTGATTTTGAAATGAAAGCTTTTTTTAAAACTGTCTCATGCAGTTGAAGATATATTAAAAATTATAATTTGGATAATTACATATTTTTCTATATTATTTTCACTGATTATGAAATCTGTTATTTTCCACATTATGGTTCTTAATTAATAATTTTATGCTTAATACTGTTTTATATTTCTGTTCAGGTATTACAACAGTATATTTGACACGAGAAGCCCTAATGTTACTCTTTTGACACAAGTAGTCTCTACTGCTCTGGACATTTAACATCCATCTTCTAAAGAAAAAATTAATGAACTCTGGATTCTACGAAAATTTAGTAAGTTTGTTGTAGAAAAAGCATACATGTTGCATTTGTTGTTGAAAACATTTAAAGTTGTATGTAATGAAGCCCCTAGACATTTGTCATGCATTTGTAAATATTGTTGCAATTTGATTACCACTTTCATGGGTTTTTTCATCAATATATTAACTCATATTTTAGGAGTTTTGTGTATTAAATTTGTAATGTATCTTCTATGTTTCTATTGTTACAATTTGATTTCCACTTTCATAGGGGTTTTTCATCAATACCAATAACTCATATTTTAGGAGTTTGTTGTATTAAATTTGTGTCTTATCTTCTATATTTCTATGTATAAAAGGCCCAATGTTGTGTAATAGCTGTGTGCCTTTCACGTCACGTCAGACCAGATCTCAGCACTTACAACTTTAAAATTGCTTTTACAGGTAGTCCTAATGGTAATGATAATACCTTAGAGCCGAAATTTAAATTTTAATCGAGAAAATTTTTTTTTATTTAATGTTTTGTGTTGTTTTGGTTGATTTTACACTAATGTTCTCAATGAATGGTTTCCAGATAGGTATGCGACAAAAATAGACACCTGTTGGAAAGAGCATCGATTTCCATTCTAATGAAGTTAGTTTTGAATTTCCTAGATAGTACTGAATTTTGAAAAATTTTTAAGAAATAGTTAGTTAGATCTGAAAAACTTTGTTTGGAATTTCAATTCCTTGCATCCATGGGTTCTAATTTTTTGTTATCAATTTGAAATTTATTTGGAAGCAAATGTATGCGTTTCTCAGTAGTTTAGACAGAATGGTTAAGTATGAGCTGTTGGTTGAATTTTTAATTATTTTTTCCTGAAGTGTTAAAAATTTTAGCCTCAAATTCTCTTCGCTTGTTCAATGGTTCTAATCTCGAGTCAGCGTGTATTATTTTCCCAACATGCATTTCGCCCAAATCTTGTGGCGATATAACCCCTTTGCTTGATGTGAATAATTCTTTTATTTGTTTTATACTGTTTACATTGATTGAGTATATTTGGTACTAGAAAAAAAAAATTTGGAAGCCCTTCGAGGAGGGCGCCATTTTTTTGTCTTGACGATCAAATTGGCTGGATTAGACCAATGATGGCAATTTTTCCTTCTTCTTTTTGATTCTGGTTGAAAGGGCTTTGGAATAGGGGATGGCAACGCCGTGTCTGAAAATCCCAAAAAGCCCTTTCAAATCAAATCAACGGCTGATATCTTTAGTTAGAGGAATAGAAAAAATGAAATATGATTTCAGGTGCTATTTATAATATGGCCAAAGTTTAATCTGAGTGAAAGATTTAATCTCTCTTTTTCTTTTCTTCTTGATTCATTTTGAATATATTTAAATACTATAGAAATTATGTTTGTATCTTTTCGACATATTGATGAAATCGTTTTAGATCATTGGTTTTCATTCTTTAACATTTACCTGGTTTAGGAATCAATCTTTTTTAAATCCTAAAAAACTTTTTCGAAAATATCGGTTTATTTTTTACTCTGTACTATCAAATGTCATTATAGAGAAAAATAAACAGGAAAAACCAATAATTTTGTATCTTTGTTTTGTTCAAAACTTTTCTGCAGTATCATTATTAGGCCGGTTTTTTTATCATTTTATTTAGTCTGATTCATAGGCAAGCGCCATTGAAGCGTACTACTAGTATATAATTTATCATCTAATGGGCTGAATTTGCAAAAATGGGGCATTTTGACTAAAAATCGTCACGACAATTAGTTAAGTTATTCAATTAGAGTCCTTACTTTTTTGTGTTTTTTAGTGGTCCTTGATAGTCCTTGATTTTCTTTTAACAGCGACGCACTTACCTAAAAAAATTTTTTACTTAAAAGAGATATATTTTGAATTTCTATCACCTGAAAATAAAATATTTTCAAATAAAATATTTTTTGCCTTTGGTTTTTTTCACGGGGAGGGTGGAAGCGTGTCCCACCGTAAGAAGGACTGTAGCATTCCCAGACTCCCTTCCGTCCATTAGCAAAGTTTGCTTTTGACCTTAGTTTCACTTGGAGGTCTCAATTGGTTATTTAGCACATTTTCTTTTTTAACAGCTGTAGAAAATGTATATTGTGATTAAGTGGAGATCTTTACCATTCTACATATTAAATGGAGGACCTCTTTAATAGTATTTTTATGGATGTCACACCAGAAACTATGAAGAAAGCAGATACACCAGATGCTACAAGTGAAATGTTACTCCCCTCTCCGGTTTATTTATAGGAATCAGCAGAAATTCATTATCAGTTCATGTCGATCACTCACTTCTATTACAAAGTAGAGACACTAATAAACATGACTGGACAGACATAATGAAGCACTACTGTGAAGACACAGTTGAAATTATAACAAACCAGCTGCTACAGAGTATCAAGTTCAAACGCTTTTCTTTGAGTATCATTTACTAACAGAGCCTATTTACAGCTGTGCCTTGAAATCTGACGTTTTCTCAAAAAGCATCAAAACTGATAAACAAGTAGGGGTGGGTGGGCAGACATATCTCCTTTTGCAGTTATGGGACCTTCAATTTTGGGGAATGCAGAAGACTTGAATATTCTCTTTACTTTTCGTTCTTTTTATTAGATAAGTGTATTTTTATCCGTTTATAAAAAAAATTCTCAAAAGACCTTCTTGCTTTTAATTTCCCTCAAAATAAATTTGAATATACAGTTTTTTTTAAAAAAATTAGCATTTAATTACAGATTTTTTTTGTTTAATATTATTTAACTGTCTTGTCTTATATAAATTTATTTTCTGTAACTTATAATTATTCGTTGAAAAGAGTAGTTATAATTATACATTATTATATAAATCCAAGTTTATCATTCAAAGAAGAAAAAAAATAGGACGAGTGTGAACTTTTAATGCTGCCATCACAGGCTGACAACCTTAGATCTCTTGTGGTGGGTTAGAAATTGTCCACCTTTTTTCATCTATAATAATTGATAAAAAAATTACTGAAATTGAATAATGATTCACATTTGAGTAGACATTGAAGATTTCCTTTGCATCTAATATTTGTTTTTTGAGAATTCATTTCTTTTTTTCTAGAAATTTAAGAAAATCATTGTAATAGGGCATGATTTAAGTATTTTCAATGATTTAATTGAATTCTAGTTATTTTCTTTAATTTTTTTATGAGTCTTGATATCAATAAATCAATTTTATAGTAAATACCTTATACAAGTTTGTGAAAAAAATCTTAAGAAGGTGGGACAGAGGGTGTCCCACACAGCCCTCAAAAAGAGTTAAGGGAGATATTATGCAGACCCTGGTATGGTGAATGAATGCCCATTATGGCCAATGTGCAGATAATTTTTTTTGAGTTGATGGGCGTATCTCTGAAAAAAGAAATTAGGAGGTACATGAAACCTGATAATGGAAACTCAAGTAGCAAAAATGATGGCCGCACCCATATCACAAAAAAAGTTTTTAGTTATGAATTGTTGATAATTTCAGAAAAGAAAATTTATCCAAATGAATAGACAATTAAAATTAATGTATTTTGTATTCTGTAGTGAACATTTCAAAAGTAGTTTGGCAGTGAAATTTATTTACAAAGATGGTTTAGTTATCCAAAGATTATTTGAAAAACCTTTTTCTTCTTGGAATGTGTCATATGTTATACTTTTTTCTTTCCTGTTCTCTATGAGTCAAAACAAAGCAGCTGTTTTAGTCTTACAAGTCTCCAAACAGATTTCCTAAAAATGCTTTTTTTTTCATTGTATGTATTACTTTTAGTCATACATTATACAATAAATGTCTAATAACTGTTTGTTGAAAGAGTCAATGAACCTTCAAGTCAGAGATCAAAATATGTATTGATAAATTTGTCTTGAAGTTGATTTCTTCTATGTCTATATTCTTTCTTTGATTTGTTAATTTAATATCATAAATCATACACACCATTAAAAGTAAAGTCAATGTTTTTTTTATATATTTAATTTTTGGAATTTAGTACTCGCATATAATACTGTTATATTTTCAAGTTTTATATGAGTAGCATTCCACATAATTAAACAGCATTGCTTTATTGAGTTGATCTCATATTTACAGCATCTCAGCTACATCCACGCTGAACTCCCTGTTGCCATGCTATGTTCCATAAGATCATCAATGATACAAATGTGTATCGATATAAATATCGATATATAATATACATACAAATTAAATAATAAATGTAAAACCAAATATGCAACATCTCCCCTTTTATTCTTACATAACAAAATCTCTCAATCGAGATGGTGGTCTTACAGTACGACCCTTTCTAGTTATGTATGCCCTTTTCAGAATGTTCTCTGTATCCTGACTATGCCTTTCCCTTTCCTCACTATCTGGAATTGTAATATCATCCCCTCCAACAGCAACTCTTTCTGGACCAAACTCATCATACAAGGAGAGTTGAAAGGGATTTTTACACTGTTTTAAATTAAAGGAATTTCTCCTTAATATTCTACCCTTTTCTGAATGATCTAGGAGTCTTATATTTTTTAATTATCTCAGCTGGTTCCCAGTGTTGTTGACCCAAAAAAGTACACTTTCTCCTTCGTTAAATTCTGGTCTCATGGGCCTGTTTATCATAATAATGCTTACTCTTATCTCTTTTAAGTTTCAGATCAGTTCTAAATTTTTTTATTACTCTTGGTTGTAATACTGAATTTGTTGCAAGCAATCTAGTACGCAGACATCTACTCATGAGCACCTGTGCAGGAGAAACATTCGTTCCACTAATCGGTGTATTTCTATGTGCTACTAAGGCCTCACTTATTTTATTTGTTTCAGTCCCTGCTTTACGAAGAATGGATTTGGCAATGCCCACCATTTTCTCGGCAAAACCATTTGATTTTGCATATCTAGGACTACTATTCACAATTTCAAACCCCCACTCTCTGGAGAATTTTTTCATTTTAATACTGGCAAAAGGCATATTATCACAAACTATTATTTTAGGTATCCCATGAGTGGAAAAAACTGCTTTAAGTTTTGCTATTATTTCATCAGATGTTTTGTTTGATAATTTGATAATGTCTAGCCATTTTGACAAATAGCAGCCAATGATGAGATAGCTATTACCCCCATGCTCACAAATATCTGTTCCAATTTTTTCATATGGTAAATTTGGCACTTCATGACATATCAAGGGTTCTTTTACATTTCGTGGTCTGTATCTTTCACAAGTTTTACATTTAGAGACCATGCTCTCAATATCTTTGGCTATCCCCGGCCAAAATAATACCTGCCTAGCCCTAGCCTTAGCCTTCTTCATCCCACAATGAGCTTGATGAAGAATGTTTAACATTTCTGATCTCAAGCTGACTGGCACTATTACTCTGTCATTTAAAAATACTAGTCCTTCTTCCACATATATATTATCTCTAAATTTATAATATTCCCAAGCTTCAGGTGAAATATTTTGCCCATTACTAGGCCACCCTTCATTCCAAAATTTTAAAACATGAGAAAGACCTACATCAGAGAGGGTTGCCTCTTTAAATTCCTTTTTTCTAGATTCACTAATCTGTAAATGTTTAGTTAAACTATGCACTAATTCCATCATCTCAATATCGTCTTTTAGGGGCTTTACAATGTATGCCCTAGACAACAAGTCTGCTATGTACATATATTTGCCCGGTAAATATGTAAGACTTAATTGATATTTTAACAGTTTTATTTTCATTCGTTGCAACCTAGGAGACATTACACTACCTACACTTTTACTCATTATAGACACTAGTGGTTTGTGATCTGTTAACACTTCCACTTGTCTGCCATTGCTGTGAAACTTGTAGGAAAGTACTAAAAATTTTTATAATTATTGCAAAATTTCAGTGAAAATAACAAAAATCTTTTATGTGGTCAGATTTCTTTTCCTTTGAAATTTGGTAGATACCTTGATGGATTTAATTTGAAAATTCTATGTTGGTACCATAATTTGATATGCTTCATGTAATTTTTTCTTAGGTTAAAGAGCTGATTGAGATGTTTAAATCTGAAGCCGAGGCTGTTGGATTAAATGTGCCTGAGGCGCCATCAGATTTACCACTTCTTCCTACTTCTTTTCAAAGTTTTCTGAAACATGACAAATCCATTCCTGGAATAGTTATTGCTGATCATGACAAAGAATTTATTAATAAGTAAAAATTGTTTCTTTTTTTTTCATACTTTTAAAACTAAGCAAAGTGTCTTAAAATCAATGGATTTAAATGATCAGTGATTTTGAAATGAAAACTTTTTTTAAAAACTGTCATGCTGATTGAAGATATATTAAAAATTATAATTTGGATAATTACATATTTTCTATATTATTTTCACTGATGTATGAAATCTATTTATTTTCCACATTGAGTTCTTAATTAATAATTTTCATGCTTAATACTGTTTTATATTTCTGTTCAGGTATTACAACAGTATATTTGACACAAGTGAGAACCTTAATGTTACTCTTTTGACACAAGTCTCTACTGCCGTTTCTGGAACATTGTACCATCTTCTTACTAAAGAAAAATTCAATGAGACTCTGGATTCTACTGAAAATTTAGTAAGTTCATTGTAGAAAAAGCATACATGTTACTTATTTGTTGTTGTGAAAAGCATTTAAAACGGTGTGTTGATGGCGCCCCTGAACATTTGTCATTTGTAAATATTGTTACAATTTGATTACCACTTTCATGGGGGGTTTTTTCATCAATATATTAACTCA
The DNA here is from genome assembly GCA_013235015.1 of Araneus ventricosus. Lineage (NCBI taxonomy): Eukaryota > Metazoa > Arthropoda > Arachnida > Araneae > Araneidae > Araneus > Araneus ventricosus. Next base: position 2,011,353 of record BGPR01000027.1, on the reverse strand, counting down.
TATTTTTAGGAGTTTTGTTGTATTAAATTTGTAATGTATCTTCTATGTTTTCTATGCTTATAAAAGGCAATGTTTGTGTGTGTGTGTGCCTGCGTGCGATGTCCAGACGAATCTATCGCACTTACAACTTTGAAATTTGGCACACAGGTAGTCCTAATGGTGACGTAATGCACCTTGAAGCCGAAATTTAAAAATTTAATCTAGAAAATTTTTTATTTAATGTTTTGTGTTGTTTTGGTTGATTTTTCGCACTAATTTCTCAATAGAATGGTTTCGAATAAGTGTACGACAAAAATAGACACACCATTGGAAAGAGCATGCGATTTCCGTTCTAATGAAGTTAGTTTTGAATTTCTAACGTAATTTACTGAATTTTGAAAAAATTTTTAAAAATAGTTGGTTAAGTCTGAAAAACTTTGTTTGGAATTTCAATTCCTTGCATCCGCCGTTCTAATTTTGTTATCAATTTGAAATTTGTTGAAGTAATAAACATAACGTTTCTCCGTGATTTAAGACAAGAATGGTTAAAATTGAGCTGTTGGTTGAATTTTAATTATTTTTTTCCTGAAGTGTTAAAAAATTTTCGCCTCAAAATTCTCTTTACGCTTGTTCAATCGGTTCTAATCAAGGTCGCGTGACGTATTTTCCCAACATGCATTTCATGGAAATCACGTGACGATATAACCCCTTTGCTTCGCGTCGACAGATAATTCTTTTAATTTGTTTGTTTTTATACTGTTTGACAGTTGAGTATACGGCTGATATGAAAAAAAAAAAGAATTTGGAAGCCCTTCTAGGAGGACGCCATTTTTTTTTGTCTTGACCGAATCAAATTGGCTATAGTTCTAGACCAATGATGGCAATTTTTCCTTCTTTTTTGATTACGGATTGAAAAGAACTTTGGAATGAATAGGGGATAATAGCCTTCGTATCTGAAAATCCCAAAAAACCCTTTTTCAAATCAAATCAAACGGCTGATATCTTTAGTTAGAGAAGACTAGAAAAAATGAAATATGATTTCAAGGTGCTATTTACATAATATGGCTTAAAAGTTTAAATCTGAAGTGAAAGATTTAATCTCTCTTTTTCTTTTCTTCTTTGATTCATTTTGGATATATTTAAATACTATAGAAATTATGTTTGTATCTTTCGAGGCATATTGTTCCATTTGAAATCGTTTAAGATCTCATTCGGTTTTCATTCTTTAACATTTTACCTGGTTTATAGGAATCAATCTTTTAAATCCTAAAAAAAACTTTTTCGAAAATATCGGTTTATTTTTTACTCTGTACTATCAAATGTCATTATCGAGGAGAAAAATAAGCAGGAAAAACCAATAATTTGTATCTTTTGTTTTGATTTCAAAACTTTTTCGTGTCATTGTGGGCGGTTTTTTTTATCATTTTGTTGAAGTCCTGATTCCATGGGCAACGCCGTGAGCGTACTGCTAGTATATAATAATTTATCATCTAATAGGCTGAATTTGCAAAAATGAGACATTTTATTTAAAAATGCGTGCGACAATTCGTTAAGTTTATTCAATTAGAGGTCCTTACTTTTTGGTTTTTTGAGTCCTTGATAGTCCTTGATTTTCTTTTAACCCTTTGAAGCGCACTACCCTAAAAAAATTTTTTTACTTAAAAAGAGATATATTTTTGAATTTCTATCACCTGAAAATAAAATATTTTCCAAATAAAAATATTTTTTTGCCTTTAGTTTTTTCACGAGAGGGTGGGAAGACGTATGTCCCACCGCCCCTGAAGGGACTGTAGCATTCCCCGACTCCCTTCCGTCATTCGCGCCAAAGTTTGCTTTTTGACAGTTTCACTTGGAGAATATAATTGGTTATTTAGCACATTTTCTTTTAACAGCTGTAGAAAATGTATATTGTGATTGAAGTGGAGATCTTTTACCACATTCTGCATACAAATGGAGGACCTCTTCAATAGTATTTTTATGGATGTCCCTCTATTTCAAAGCTTCAGAAGAAAGCAGGCCACCCAGATGCTACAAGTAAAATGTTACTCCCCTCTCCGGTTTATTGTATAGGAATCAACAGAAATTCATTATCAGTTCATGCGATCACTCACTTCAGCCAAAGAAGTGAGACACTAATGACCGCGACTGGACAAGACCTGTAATGAAAACCACTGCTGTAAGAAGACCACCGATTGTAAATTATCGCGCAAACCCGCTGCTGGAAGCTATCAAGTTCAAACAGCTTTTCTTTGAGTATCATTGCTAACAGAGCTATTTACAATAGCTGTGCCTTAGGAAATACGGCGTTTTCTCAAAAGCATCAAAGAACGTAAACAAGTAGGGGGTGGGGTGGGCAGATTCAAGGGAACTATCTCCTTTTCGTTGCAGTTATGGGACCTTCAATTTTGAGAGATACAGAAAGACTTGAATATTCTCTTTACTTTTCGTTCTTTTTATTAGATAAGTGTATTTTTATCCGTTTATAAAAAAAATTCTCAAAAGATAACTTCTTGCTTTTAAATTTCCACTCAAAATAAATTTAGATATGCCAGTTTTTTTTAAAAAAATGCTTGTTTGCAATTGCAGATTTTTTTTTGTTTAATATTATTTAACTGTCTTCTGAAATATATAAATTTATTTTCTGTATAATTATTAAATTTGAAAGAGTGATTATAATTATACCGTATATAAATCCAAGTTTATCATCCAAAGAAAGAAAAAAATAGGACCGAGTCGCGAACTTTTGTGCTGCCATCTACAGGCTGACAACCTTAGATGCGCGGTGGGACAGAATTGTCCCACCTTTTTTCATCTATAATAATTGATAAAAAAAATTACTTTTGAAATACAGATAATGATTGGAATACATTTAGTGAACATTGAAGATTTCCTTTGCATCTAATATTTGTTTCGAAATTCATTTTCTTTTTCTAGAAATTTAAAGAAAATCATTGCCAATAAAGGGCATGATTTAAAAAATTATTTTCAATAAATTTGAGTGAATTCTAAATGGCACTGCAATTTTTTTAAAAAATAAAAGGTCTTGAAATATCCAATAAATCAATTTTTATAATAAAATACCTTATGCAAGTTTGTGAAAAAAAATCTTAAAGAAGGTGGGACAGAGGGTGTCCCACCGCCCCTCAAAGGGTTAAGGGAATGTGTACGAACCCTGTAGTATGGCGAATGAATACTTAGTATGGCCAATGTGCAGATGATTTTTTTCGAAGGTTGATGGGCTATCTCTGAAAAAAGTCGGGGAAATTTTTTATGAAACCTGGAAATGTCAGGGAAACTCAAACAGCAAAAATGATGGCCACCCTGTTCTAATGAAATGAGAAAATGTATATGAATGATTTATTAATATAAAATTACTTTCTATGAAAATATTGCATCATTCATTATTTTGTTACTTCAAATATTCATTTAAAAAAATTCATCCGAACAAATTGTTGTAGATATTATGTACCTAGATATAAGGAATGTAAATTTTGGTTATTTTTATATGCCTTGTGGAGGAAATCAGTATATTACTGGAATCTGATTTCATAAATCAAATTTCCTGCAAAATTGAATGAGAAATTTACTTGGAGTTTTATTTCCCTTTTGCTTTATTCATATATTGTAGTTAAAATATAAAGAGGAGAATGCTTTTTTTTTTTTTTTGCTATATGCAAAGCAGTAAAAACAGTGCATCTTTTGAATTTATTTTCAAGGTTATAGCAAAAATGTGCTTAAAAATCAAATAAAAACAATGAACTTTGCAAGTCTTTTCAAAATCCAGAGTTAGCAATTTCTTGTCTGTTGCATTCCATAATAAGGATATTCCTTGTTTCATAGTTATAAAAAGTCTCTTCACACTCTGTCTGAGATTTGGCATTCTTGAAAGATATGTGTAGTTTTACATTCATCATTCCACAGTAGTCATTAAATTAAATAATCTAAATTTTTACAAAAAAGAAATTATCTATAAAGGACATGTGGAGACCACAACAAAAGCCTTTTGCATGCTTTTTGGAGTGACTGCTTCTCTTCAAAAATTGTCAATACCAACAACATCTTGCACACACATATCTATAATTTGAAAGGTGTGTTTTTTTTAGTGGTTTTAAATTTTAATTTCCAGGATTGTTTAACTTTTTCATAATTTATATTTAGGAGTTATAATTTTTATGTATAATTTGTATTAGGATAGTTAAGTCCAAAAGCTCAATTATTTTGATTAGATAACTTTAACTGCAAAAATATGGACTTTGAAAATGAATAAACCATATTCTTTATGTTATCAAATCTTTAAAATCGTAAAAACATTTTATCTACAGATTTTAATAAATAAAATATGCAAATAAATAATCTTTTTGGAGAGAATATGGCAAAAAACAAATTCCAATATGCCCATTTACATTTAAATGCTGTATTTTAGCATTTGAATATTTCTGTCTAAGTTTATTAAATGTGAAAGTTAAAATTTCATAAAATCACAAATATAGTAGTCTCTCTGTAATTTGACACTTCGCCAATCCATCCCCTTTAGTAGTCCGACATTTCCAGAAGAGTGAGTGGGAAGCTTTAAATTCAGAAGTCCTCTGGTGTGTTATCTGTGTGATTACTGACAGACTACTGTATATGTAAATTCAAAGTTTTTATGGAGCTAATTAAAAAAATGCTTCATTTAAACTAATTCAAATTGAAACAGTATATATTTTAGGAATATGTAAATTCAGTATTGATTTACAAAGGTTTGTTTGTTCTCATAGATTTATCATTATGATTGGATGGCTGGATCTGAAGAAAATACAACTGGAGTATGCATTAAATCTACTGTTATGTATACAAATGCTCTATCCCCTGCATACGTACTTAATGGTAAAGTTCTTAAAATATTGTATCTACTATAATTTTTATATTTTTAACTTATAATTTTTAAGAAAAAAATTATAAGTTAAAAATACAATTTATTTTAATGCCTAATTATTTTATCTCCTAATTAGATAGCACATTCTATTTTGGGAATTCAAGGATGGGGTGTTTGATCAAAACAAAGTTTATGTCCTTATCCTCTGTATGTGTGAGGGAACTTCATAAGATAAACAATATAACAATCATTGTAATCATCGATATAAAGTTTGACTAGTGGTGACAGGTTCTGTAATTATGCACACAAGTTGAATGAACTACATTTTTGATACAGTCAAAATGTGATATTTGCATGCCATAATATCAAAATTGTTACTGGTAACAACTGTTAATTGACAGTTATCATAATCTGATGGGGATGCAACATTGTCAAAATTAAGGTATCATTTTAAAGCTATTTTCTAAACTTATTATTTTAAGCTTTCAAATTCTTTTACAATCATTGTTGTACATTTTGGCACTGTGGTTATTTCTTTTGTATTATCTTCTGATAATAAACCATTAATTAAATGTGAACTGCCACATCAAGCTCTGGATTGAATGAATATATTGAAATAAACAAATGCATGGCTGCACCTTTTTTAGATTATTATATGATTTGGGATTTCTTTTTTTCAATCTTGGATTCAGTATTATCTTTGCATCCATATTTATCATCAATTATGGTTGACAAGTTGTCATCACTGGGCACAATTTTTGGAACACAGTCAGACTCGCTTTGTTTTAGAATATTTTTAAATTATTTTATATTTTATTCTGTATGCTTTGGTACATTTAGGAATAATCTTAGGAGTATTGTTGAAATTTTTGACTATTATTAATCAAATAATGAGGAACATAATGGTTTGTCCCATGTTAAGTATTAGCTGATTTAACTCTCTCCGAACAACAACTGAAAAAGTTCTTATTCATTCATTCAATTATTCTCTTTTTGCATTAATTAATATATCACTGTAAATATTAGGTAAGTTTTCTTGCAATTATACTTCTAACTTCTCAAAACACTTTAAAAGTCTTATTTGCCCAGAAGTATTAACAACAAACCCACTTCAATCCATTCATACTGGAATGAAACAAAGCAGCAGTGTTAGATTGATGTTTTGAAGGAATGAGTAGCAATTGCTTATGTTTTGTTTTCCTTCACAGCACAGAGTTGCAACATGTTTATTTTTTAAAAGTTAAGCATAATTATATCAGTGATGTCCTTAATAGTATATTTAAAAACAACATCTGTGGCTTCATTGTGCTTATTTTAAAAAATAAGAATAAATGTGCAAAAACAGGCATTTTTTTGAAAACATTATGAACACAGAATAAAGAAATCATGCTAATTGGATAACAAATTTGCTTAAACATGGAAGTACCAATATTCAATTTGAAAAATGATATAATTTTTATAGAATTAATAAGCGATTGTGACCAGGCACAAAAAATTTTTGATCAATAAAAGCAATTGGGTATTCCTGAATCTTGAATGAGTTTCTGCAGTTAAATTAAATATTTCCTTTTTGGCCTTGCAATGATGCAAATACATAGTGATATGCTCTTTAAAATGTTCAATAAGACCTGCTCTGACTTCTTGGTTTCCTTGAAACCTCTATCTCATACTGCAGGAGCATATATTCTTTACTATTGTTAAAACTGTGGATTCCCAAGTTATAATGTTTAGTTTATAGTAAGCTCGCAGTTGGCTTAAACTTAATAACATCTGTATATTTCCCCTTTTTATTCCATGGTCAATAAAAAGTGGCACTATCTGCTGTTGCAATATAAAGATAGTAACTTGAGTGCTTTGGCAGTTGAACATTTTAACAATGAAGAAGCGTACAATACATGAGCCATTTTCAGAAAAGAATAGACTTTCTCTCATTAGCTTTTGAAACCTCAATTAATAAATTAGAAGAAATATAATGAAATATGCTTTTTTCAATATTTTACATGGTTTAAATCAAGATAATTTTCTTTTTTTACTCAAACGGAAGTTTACAGAAACTGCATTGCCAATGTCTTTGTTCAGGGTCCAGACCCACAGTTTAAGAAGTCATGGTTTAGATTATACGATGTGCATGTTATTTGCTTTGAGTATTGAATTAATTTCCTCTTCTATTATACATATAAATTATTGGTCTACTGAATTTATTCTTTTTGTTATAACTAGAATTTCTAGTTGCATTCTCAAAGTTTTATTTTAATTTTTAGAATGGAAATCTACCGAATATTCCACTTGGACAGAAAGTGTATGGCTAGAAACAACAGCCCGTATATTTGTCCAGCCTGGTAAAACTCAAGAAGCATGTACTCTAGTCACTGGATTTGTGATATTTTTTCTGTCCATTGTTTCTGTATATTTTATTAATGACCGAGCTTCTATTATCTTCAACACCCGACCTTTGGTTGGTTGCTAGGAATTCGCCACAAATCACATAGCTTTGGATGAATTTTGTGGGGAGAATGGTTCTGGTTACCCATTGCCAGCAGACCTTTAAGCCACTACAATCTGTTGAATATGCTATAGTACCTTTGTAAGCATAGCAATGATGTGTAACATAAAATGTATTTGTATGTGTGTATATATGTTTGTGCATTTTCAACTGGTATGTCATCATTGTTATAAGTACTTATTTAAATTATCTCAATTTTTTTATTTCCATAATTTAATGTATTTATTTTAAATAAAATGTTGATGCATTGATTTAATACTAGTTGTTAATCACGAAAAGTGTATATCATTCTTTTTTTTTTCTTAACCTTGCTTATTTATTAGTATTTATAAAATTATTCTAATTATGTGTGTAATAAAAACTGTGTTTATATAAATTCATCTAAAGTGTAAACAAAATTGTATTTTTCATTTGTTTCAATTTAAAAAATATTATAATTTTATGTAGAATTTGTAAACAAACATTATTGCAATTATTGCACTAAAAATTAGTAACTACATGTTATGATTGTTTAATACTTTTAACTTCTGGTCAGTACTAATATTTTACCTTTTGTCTTGCATGTTTTCATTAATTTTTATTTCTGGTTTGGAAAGAGAATTATATTCAAATTATTTATATTTAAACTTATTTTATCTTTTTAGAAAATTGATTTCAAAAAAATTAAATAGTCACCTAAAATTAAATGCTAACATCTTGTTTTACATTATCAGTCATTTGTGAAATAAAACTTTATGAAATATTTTCTTACAAGATTATTACAAATCCTCAGATTTTTTTATCACGATTTATGTTCAAGACTGCATTTCATTTATTATGCTATTAAAAGTTATTCTGATTCTTAAATTGGCTATTGGTGACAAAGCTTATTGATTGATCACATATGATCATGAAAATATCATTTAATACTTCTCTATAATTTATTTTTCCATATTTTTTTTGAGGTACAGAGGTACTGGCATTTATACTGGTTGATTAGTGCATCTGTGGCAAAAAAAAAGTACTTTTACAGAACATTTATTTTATATGTAACTGTCAAAAGTCACTATAAAAAAATCGTCTGTGTCAGTACATATGTATTCGTCCTAAAGCTTTGTGATTTGTGGGCTGGGAAGTGTATGTAAATTTTGATTCATTTTTATTTCAAATAGTTTATAAACTTTTTCCTTCACCTGTAATTTATTGTCATGATGAATTTGTAATCACATTTGTTTTATAAAGTCCTTTTTTTTAAATTTCATTTTGTGCTATCATTCCTATGCATTTTCTGAATTTTTTTTCTGCCCACCAAAATTCTAAAGAATGAGGAAATGCAGTAAATTAAAGAAATTTCTTTATAAACTAGTAACAATTCCTATCTAGTTTAACTTATGTTAAGAAAGTACAAGATTTTCATAAGTTCAATATCTGTTGCCTATTTTCAATTAATTGAACCTGTAATTAAAAAAAGTTATAACTATTACATATTATAATTGGCTTTTTAACTAAATTTTGTATGAATTAGAAATTGTTTCAATTATGTGAATATGAGACTGTACATTATGTTATATTAAGCGAAACTACACATTTTAATTGGTGGTCATTTCATACAAAACACATGAATTTATTAAAAAGTATAGATTACTTGATCAAATTATTATGAAGTTACTTATAATTTTTTTTGGGGAAGGAATAATAGGTAGTTTTCCCATCTGAAAATTTCATCTATGTAATTTTTTTTTTCATTGAAAAAAAAAGTTTTCATGGATGAACCACATTCATTTATTTTAAACACTAGCTACGTGACCCGGCGTTGCACGGGCTATCTCGAATAATGCGTCATTCCTTGATGGAGAGAAAAAGTGAGGTCATGTGACACATACCCAACATTCTATCCTAAATAAATAAAGAGAAAAGAGCGGTTCAATCATTCCGTCCGCGTAAAGGCTTCAAAATATACTTTTAAAAAATCGCACAAATAATCTTTATTTTGTAAAATTACGATTCCGGAATTATTTTTTGTCTGACTTTAGCACGGAAGGAATGAGATAACCCAGCGTTGATCGGAATCCGTATTTTTTCATATGCCCGCCTCCAGTTTATATGCATGTGAAGCAAGATGCACTGAGTACATGAAATCTAAAAGTGAAACCTCATAGAAAACAATAGTTTTAGTAAAAACTATATGAGCGATTTAATTTTCCCTGTTTCTTTATATCAATTACCAAAACCCACACAAAACTCTATCCACATTGACTTGTTGCCATTCAGGTTTCCATATTGCAACAATACATTTTTTTTATTTCTGTCAGCGTCACTTTTTTATTGTTGTTGTAACAATGTTCTTTAAAGTAAACGGCTTCAACAATAAAATAAATTTTGAATTGCGCTGTAATAATGAAAAGTATTGTTATAAAGTATCCGAAACAATGAAAAGTATTGTTGTAAATTAGTTTTTAATTAATATCTTTTTCACTAATTAAAATTTCGGAATATAAATGGCCGAAACGGCTTCCCTGGATTATTCCCCATCTTTTGGTACTTTCTGCGCGCTTCTCCGTTCGGCGGTTCGTGAGAAGATAGAAGGACATACATACATACATACGTTTGTTTACCTTCGAATTTTAATAGAGTAGACTAGCTGTATGGCCCGGCGTTGCACGGGCTAAATCGAATAATACCTGAGGTCACGTGACACATGCCTAAGGTGTGTTATAATATTGTTGAAGTGTGTTGTATTAGTGTTTTCACCTCCTGCTTCAGCTGAGTGTGGATGAGAGGTCCTGTGATAAATTTGGCCATGAATTCTGAAGCAATACGCTCCTCTCCCTGTAGACGGTATAATCTGTGCACCCATTGAAACACTGGTACGACCACATGTTATTTTTGAAATGCACTGATAATTCAACGGAGCCATCCATCAATCCTTTCATTTCCACTGGATAAACTGAAACCTGCTCAATTATATTTCCATTATGACAACAATGAGTGTAAATTCCTCTGGTATTCTTTTCATCCAGGAAATACAACCCTCCGCATTTCAGACAGAGATTGTCCATTTCTCCACAGTTGTGTTCTTCAGTTCAGAACAGTTCTAGCTGCATAAAAAGTTTGTATCTGATGGTGATTTTGTCCTTCAATAATATTTAGACGGCGTTCTCTTGCATGTTGTAGCATGGCTGACAATCGGCTATTTCTTTGTTCGTCTGTTCCTTCGGCTCTTCTCTCCTGGCCACGTTGTGCCATTATTGCCAATCGGCTATTTCTTTGTTCTTCTGCTCTTCTTCTCTGGCCACGTTGTGCCATTACTGCCAATCGGCTATTTCTTTGTTCTTCGGCTCTTCTCTCTTGCCCACGTTGTGCCATGTCTGAAAATCGGCTATTTCTTTGTTCTTCTGTTTCTACCACTCTTCTGTCCTGGCCACTTTGTGCCATAGTTGACAATCGGCGGCTTCTTTCTTCTTCAGTTTCAACAACTCTCCTCTCACTTTTTCTAATTGCCTCCCGTCCACTGGCAGCATCCCCTGCAATTCCTCTTTTTCTTTTAGGCATCGGAAAAAGCGAGAATTAAGCAAAGCAAAAATAGTAACTTCCAAATATCAGCATAAAATAGAAGCTTCCACAAATATTTAAACTTGATCAAATCAATGAATAATGATTAAAATCACTAACATAACTAATCTTCATCTTTCGGCACATAACTTTACAGAAACAAAACACCCTTTTTAATTTCGTTAAAATGATTTTGTTGGACGTTATATCACGGGATAAAAAAAAAGAATTTATACACTTTCAACAATACATTTTTTTTATTTCTGTCAGCGTCACTTTTTTATTGTTGTTGTAACAATGTTCTTTAAAGTAAACGACTTCAACAATAAAATGTATTTTGAATTGCGCTGCAACAATGAAAAGTATTGTTATAAAGTATCCGAAACAATGAAAAGCATTGTTGTCAATTAGTTTTTAATTAATATCTTTTTCACTAATTAAAATTTCGATATTTAAATGGCCGAAATGGCTTCCCTGGATTATTCCCCATCTTTTGGTACCTTCCGCGCGCTTCTCCGTTCGGCGGTTCGTGAGAAGATAGAAGGACATACATACATACATTTGTTTACCTTCGAATTTTAATAGGATAGACTAGCTGTATGACCCGGCGTTGCACGGGCAAAATTGAATAATACCTGAAGTCACGTGACACATGCCTAATGTGTGTTATAATATTGTTGAAGTGCGTTGTATTAGTGTTTTCACCTCCTGCTTCAGCTGGGTGTAGATGAGAGGTCCTGTGATAAATTTGGCCATGAATTCTGGAGCAATACGCTCCTCTCCCTGTAGACGGTACAATCTGTGCACCCATTGAAGCACTGGTGCGACCTTATGTTATTTTTGAAATGCACTGATCATTCATCGGAGCCATCCATCAATCCTTTCATTTCCACTGGATACACTGAAGCCTGCTCAATTATATTTCCATTATGACAACAATGAGTGTAAATTCCTCTGGTATTCTTTTCATCCCGGAAATACAACTCTCCGCATTTCAGACAGAGATTTTCCATTTCTCCACAGTTGTGTTCTTCAGTTCAGAACAGTTCTAGCTGTATAAAAAGTTTGTATCTGATGGTGATTTTGTCCTTCAATAACATTTAGACGGCGTTCTCTTGCATGCTGTAACATGGCTGACAATCGGCTATTTCTTTGTTCGTTTGTTCCTTCGGCTCTTCTCTCCTGGCCGTGCCATTATTACCAATCGGCTATTTCTTTGTTCTTCTGTTTCTTCGCCTCTTCTCTTTTGGCTACGTTGTCCCATTACTGCCAATCGGCTATTTCTTTGTTCTTCTGTTTCTTCGGCTCTTCTCTCCTGCCCACGTTGTGCCATGTCTGACAATCGGCTATTTCTTTGTTCTTCTGTTTCTTCCGCTCTTCTGTCCAGGCCACGTTGTGCCATAGTTGCAATCGGCGGCTTCTTTCTTCTTCAGTTTCAACAACTCTCCTTTCACGCTTAATAATTGCCTCCCGTCTACTGGCAGCATCCCCTGTAATTCCTCTTTTTCTTTTAGGCATCGGAAAAAGCGAGAATTGAACAAAGCAAAAATAGTAACTTCCAAATATCAGCTTAAAATAAAAGCTTCTACAAATATTTAAACTTGATCAAATCAATGAATAATGATTAAAATCACTAACATAACTAATCTACATCTTTCGGCACATAACTTTACAGAAACAAAACACCCCTTTTAATTTCGTTAAAATGATTTTGTTGGACGTTATATCACGGGATAAAAAAAAAGAATTTATACACTTTAAACAATACATTTTTTTTTATTTCTGTCAGCGTCACTTTTTTATTGTTGTTGTAACAATGTTCTTTAAAGTAAACGACTTCAACAATAAAAAGTATTTTGAATTGCGCTGTAACAATGAAAAGTATTGTTATAAAGTATCCCAAACAATGAAAAGCATTGTTGTCAGTTAGTTTTTAATTAATATCTTTTTCACTAATTAAAATTTCGAAATTTAAATGGCCGAAATGGCTTCCCTGGATTATTCCCCATCTTTTGGTACCTTCCGCGCGCTTCTCCGTTCGGCGGTTCGTGAGAAGATAGAGGGACATACATACATACATACATACGTTTGTTTACCTTCGAATTTTAATAGAGTAGATTTTTCTTTCAATTATAGAAAAGTACAATTATAAAAAAACTTATGAAAAGTAATCTGTCCATTTCTCAAAATAATGCCAGATATAGCAGTTTTGCATTCTTGTAAGAAATATAAAATTTATATACATAATTAAATAAATATTTTTAATTTCTACGTTCATTAAAAACACACAAATATTTTCAAAATTTACTCCATGTTTCAATTAAATGGTTAATCAATTAATGGTTTCCATTTCAGGGTTAAGGTGCATATGTTTTATTGAGATTCCAATAATAATTTGACCTTTTAAGGCCCACCATTTTGTTTCCGCTGGTAGAACTTGAACTTGTGTTACGGGATTTGAAGCAAAGGCTATTATCCCCTACTTCCAATTAGATGCAGTGCTAATCGTTCCAAAAAAATTCCACTGGTACTTAGTGTATACATTTAACCAGTTACATAAAGAAATTACTAATATAATAGCTCAGATCCTCCGGTAACGCTCCGACGTCAGCAACAATAAAACTTGTGCCATAGCACTGCAAGACGTTAAACAGTATTATTTCATTGTTAGAGAACCTGAATTGTAGTAATTTTAAATTTAAAAGAGTAATTGCCATTCTAATTTTAAATTTAATAGCTCTAAAATAGTGAAATAAAATTTTCTATCGATTGATATAAAATTTATTTCGCTATGATCAATAGTTCCTGAGAAATTTTAAATTATATTAATCCTATATTTCAAATTAATTTCCGTTTTTTAATAGAAAGTAGTAAATTACATCAGTGGTATATCATGCGTGTGATATGGTTTGGATGCCAAATTGTATCTGAATGCAATCGTGGCGATGTTTTCTTGCCAAAAATTAAATTAGCCACCAGCGACGTGAATCTACCATTCGTTCTCAACTGCCACCAGTTCCCGTTAATTCCAACTTACACGATGACTATCGACAAATCGCAGGGGCAAACTTTCGATCATGTTGGAATTTGCCTCGATGAGCCTGTCTTTTCACATGGACAACTAGCTCTATGTTGCACTTTCAAGGTCTAGGATTCCCAATCACCTTAAAATTTACACAAAGACATCTGAAGTACAAGGAAGATTATTAAACAACGAAAAATACTTCACACAGATTTTTGTTTACCAAGAGGTTTTTTGAATAAAGAAATATTTAAATAATATGTAAATAAAAAAAAATATTTCCTGTCATAAAACATGTTTTATTTATTTTCAATCAATGTTAAACATTTATCTCGCATATATATCTATTTAAACACATCAAATTTGAAGGAAAATTTCTCGAAGAGGCAATTTGCACCCGTCAAACCATGACGGGCGATTTTCTAGTTGCTTAATAATTTTCTTTATGAATAAAAAATTTTCTAGAAATCCTTTGTAAGTCTCGTGATTTGTGGCAAATGAATCCAATAACTAATTTTAAATAACTTGCAAAATGACACAAGTTTACAGTGTTTTTAAACATGCAAATAATTCAAACCCAAAGAGACACAGTATATGCTTTTAGGGTCAGATAGGGGCTCCAAATGACCAAATACACCTTTTCTATTTTTGATGTTCAGCTTATAACTCATATTTTTTCTTTAAATTCCATGGGTAAAAGAATTTTCAGATTTCAGTTTAATTGCATATCAAAAAAGATAACTTAGCTGCTTTAAAAGGTTGTTTCTTCAAAATAAATAGCTACTTGGAAGGTTATGTTCTGGGAATTGTCATCTTTATATTTTTCTTGGCTAACAACTGAAAGTTCAGCTGAACATTTTGATGTAGACAATGATTTTTCTTTATCACTGTTAAAGGAAAACATATTAACAGGAGTTGGAGATGAACTACAAGCAGAAAGAAAATGGTTCATAGGACGTAAATAATTTTAATAAGCTAACCAGCAAATTGCTCTTAATATCTTAACATGTAGGTCTCAAGAGGGATTTTCTGCCCCCAAACTTCACATGTACTTTTGATTAATGAGAAATAATATTTTGAAGCCTACACAGGCTATCTAATGTTTAAGGATGTTTTACATTCTGTCATGTGTTTTAAATCAAAGATGAGAAAGTTAATGAGTCTGTTTCACAATTTTGGAAATTCTAGTTATATATGGAATTACAATCACCATATATATAATATAAAATTGTTCAGCAGCAACAGATTATTTTGTGTATATTTTTAAAATAAAACAAAACATTGCCAAAATGAAATATTTTATTAAAAAACTTGCAAACTTTTTAATAGTTCATTTGAAAATAATTATATTTATTTATAAATCTTTGTACAAAACTTGCATTTCACAACATTTATTAATTTCCAGTAAAACAGTCTGCACTCCAAACTCCTAAAAGATAGAAAAGGAATTACTTCTACAAACTATATTAAAAAAATTTAGCAAGTTTTCAGATTAAGAAATACTTTAACACTTTGTTGACCGGCAATTTCATACAAAAATTTATTTTGTTGACCGGCCATTTCGCACAAAAATGTGTGCATGGCACCCGCTATTTGATATAGAAAATATCTCATGTCACCGGGGCAAAAAATGTAATTGAATAAAATTCGAAGTGATTTTCAAAACATTTTATTTGCACAAAACAATAACCCATCAATACCAACAATCCAAGAAACTTTTTCATATCGTTCGTTGTTACTTCCTTCCACTGTAAAGTTTTGGCTGAATTTTTATGCAAATCTTTCATTTGGGTGTGATATAGATTTGTTTGAGAAACAACTAAATTAAAAAATTCATCATCAAAAAACGAATCGATTACATCAACGATGCTTGGTGGATCACATTCGAAGTTCGGTACTCTCGAATTTCTCGAATAATCTTCCAAAGACGGAACAATATCAATATCATTCCACTCTTCATCACTATCTGCTTCACTATCGGAAAGAATTCTTCTTTGTCGTTTTGATGGTCTAATGTCTGAATCATCACTATCAGAATCACTGAACTCGAAATCACTCGGACAATCCGACAAAACATCCGCATATAACTCGCTAAAAAGTTCTTCCGACATGGTTCAATTTTTTAAATTTTTACAATGCAATGGAAACAGAAATCAGAAAAGTAATTTTGATTTTGAAAAGCCAACATGACAAAATTTTGCATTGCAAGTTTTTGAAAAAATATTTGCATTTCATGAACTTAGAAAAAAATATCAAAGTGCAAAAACGAGTTATCTCGTCACCGGTCAACAACGTTCGGGCATGAAAAGACGAGTTATCTCGTCACCGGTCAACAAAGTGTTAAAAATTGAAATTCAAAAAATAGTGAGCCAATAGATCTAAAATGGTAAAAATTTATTGCGATATTTATTCTTCATAAAGCTTTTGGGGTTTATCTGAGAATAATTTTTCAGCTTAGCACCTTCCAGTCAATGTCTGGTTGGAATTAATGTCCTTGCAAAGCTTTCTTTAGTTCACCAAACACAGCAAAATCATAAGGTAAAAGGTCTGAACGATAGGGGGTTGATTGAGTGAGCAAACATTGTCATGGTGGAGAACAATGCTGATGGAGAATTTTAAAGGTTCTCTGGATATGACTGCAACAATGAACTCAACATTTATTTTTGCATAATATTCATCTTTTACTTCTATACTCCAAGCTCACTTTTCTTTTACTGACTCAACCAATGTTATCCAGTGTCCCTTTCATTATATGAGCTCTACTCTTTAATTGATCTTTCCACACTTCAGTTGCATTGCCATTTTGTAACAGCCTTTGACTCATTATTTAATGAGCAACTCTTATAAATTACATACATACCTATTATAAGAATCATATCCTTCCCAGAGCTTTCAATTTTTCAAGTAATTCATCAACAGATTCTACTTTAGTACCAGCTTCTCGAGTGGGTGGATCTTCTACACTTATTACTTCAATTCGTGATGAAACATCAACACCTAAATCTGAAGGTTTCTTCACAGCTATGGGTTTTTTCTTAGCTTTCTGGAAAGGCATTTAAATATATTTATAACAACACTTAATGCAGGAAAATATAACGTATATAAAAATTAAACTAGAAGAACACTTGGAGAAAAAAAAAATTCTATGGTTTAAGCAGCATAAAATTCAATAGCATTACAAATTGGTAAGCATTCTACCTACCATAATATTAGGCAAAGTAGCATATCTTGGTTCGTTTAGTCGCAAATCTGCGCTCACAACAGCTGGAAGTTTCACAGAAATATTTTCTAAGCCACCATCAACTTCTCGAGTCACTTTTAAGTTACCATCATCTTTTTCTATCTTGGATGCAAATGTAGCCTATAATGAAAATTTTACTATTACAAAAGTAAAATTTTGTAGTTTAAAAACAATTTGATATTAAGGAATGTGGAAAAACAATATATATAGACAAAAGAATAATGCACCTCTTTAAAATATGTATGTGAAATATAAACTTGCTGTAGGTGTAGCGATTATTTAAAGAATTTGCAGTTGTTTAAAATTCAAAATAAGTTTTATTAAAGTCTTTACTTATTTTTAAATGCCCCAAGATTTCAAAATAAATTTTTAGGAGTTACCAAATCATGACCATTGGAATTATTATGCGCAAAGGTGACACATTTGAAAGTGAGCATGACATCATAATAAGAGGAGAAAATTGTTGTTAGGGATAATTTATCTAGCAAACTATCCATCAGAGGTAATGGCTGAGAACAGATTTGTACAGATTTTAATTTTCTGAAATCTATGCATAGTTGAGTCTTTTTACTTTCATCACATTTAATAAAAGAAAACAATAGTCCCTACTCAGCCCCTGTAACTTTAGTTTTTAAATGTGACAAATTTAAAAAGATTCAACTATGTTTCAGAAAATTAAATGCTCTGTAGCCATCCAACTCTGAACCATTACATCTTTTCTTTATGATTTCATATCCACGAGTGAAAACATCACTTTTTCCAATGATTGTGATCTGGAAACTATATATATATATATATATATATAGCAAATATTTACCTACATTACTGTGAGAAAGACTTTACTAATTATAGCCACAGTATATTTTTCCGTTATATAGATGATTTCATATTATTCAATAAAGAAATAGACCTTAAGCCACATATTAATTTCCATCCTGATTATTTAAAACTTATAAAAACTAATGACAATGAATTAGCTGCAGAATTTCTAGATCTAGATATAAAAATTATAGATAATAAAATAGTAACAGATATCTTTGATAAAAGAAATGCATTTAATTTTCAAATTAATAAATTTCCTTTAATCTTAGCATTTCTGTCTTCAAGAATTTAGTGAAAAATTATATAAATAGAAATAATAATTTAGTAACAGACAATGATAATAGAATTAAGAACATAAAATTTTTTAATTCTTATACAATGGTTTATGGAATACCTAATAGTTTTTTAAGAATTTATATAGATAAGAAATATTTAGGTCATTTAGAATAATGCATTCTTATTTGTATTTTATGGAATATTTTATTTCTTTGCTGGTAGGTTTGTGTTTATTCATATTTTACATGTAATGTGTAATTTTTTTCTAATTTGGTTCTTGTTTTACTGGTTTCAAATTTATTACATAGATGGCGCCAGGATTTTTAATTTGAAATATTCCTTATAATAGACAGTGTTTCCAATTTTCAAATATTTTCTAGATAACTAAGTGTATTACATTTATTAACTGGTTTTGAGATTTTTAATTAAATTTCTTACTAATTCTTTAATTTCATAATTAATTATTTCATTTGGTCAATTTTGAAGTTTCATAGTTGGAAATCTTGTTGTGGCAATATGTGATGTCAGGATAAGTGGCGGTATTTATTAAAATGTGGATTTCTGGTAAGGATAGGTAGAGACACTGATTTTTTAAAGCTTAATGAATAAGTATGGGTATTTTATTGAAAGTTGTATTTATTGTTTTTAATGTAATATATTGTTGTTTTACATATTTTTATCTTGATTTTTAGTCCTTTCCATATATTTATGTTTTCTAGTTAGGGTTAGAGTATGATTTTTCTTCCTAAATTCTTTCATTTTAGGGTAAATTACCCTGTCTGTATTTTTTTAACAACTATAGTAACAGGGGTGGTTTATACAGCAAAATTAATTTAAACTGGCTTAAGCTTGTCCACAACCAAGCTGCTATATTAATTGTTGAAAACTCCATATATGGATTGCCTTTTTTCAATAAGACAGAAATGCTAAGATTACTATCCCAAAAAGGAAATTTATTAACTTGAAAATTAAATACATTTCTTTTATCAAAGATATCTGTTACTATTTTGTTATCCATAATTTTTATATCTAGATCTAGAAATTCTGCAGCTAATTCATTGTCATTAGTTTTATAAGTTTTAAATAATCTGGATAGAAATTAATATATGGCTTAAGGTCTATTTCTTTATTGAATAATATTAAATCATCTATATAGCGGAATAATATACTATGGCTATAATTAGTAAAATCTTTCTCATAATAGTGAAGGTAAATATTTGCTAAACTATTGCTAGCTGGACCTCCTTGAGGTAATCCTTTAATTTGATAGAAAATCCTATTATCAAAAAAGATATAATTTTCTTTTAGAACAAGATTAATAAGATTTTTAAAATTATTAATGTTAATATCTATTTAAGATCAAAATCTTTATGTATATTTACTAGGGTATTGGTCAAATCTTCAATATCTATACTATTAAATAAATCCTGGAAGTCAAAAGTATGTACACTAGTTATTTCTACACCTTTAATTACATTTAATATCTCTACACTATTATTTACTATAATTGTATCTTTTTGCTTATTTCAATTCTCTATCACTGTCTGTATGTATTTTTGCAAGAGTTTGCCAGTTTTTGCAATATAAGTATTGCAGCCATTAGTAATGCTTCTAAATTTAAGAGGACTCTTGTGAAATTTTGGTGTTAAAAAGATGTGAGGATAATCTTTTTTAATATAATTAATACCCAGTTTTTTATGGAAGGCTTGAATTCTATTAGAAATTTCTCTTTCACCTAATTTTGTCTCATTATAAATATCACTGTATATATATATATGTAATAATCTCACTTAATTTTATTTCAGATTCTAATATTATATATTTTAAAATCTTAATGTATTCCAAAATCACTTTTCTAAAACTCCAGTTTCGTTCTTTTCCCGCGCTGGAGGTATATTAAATATCTCATTTTGGCATATTTATTACCAAAACAATATTTTAATTGTTTCCACGTGCACACAACTCGCGAAATCAGCGACTTATTGCTGCCATGCATTTTCCCTAAAACACTTACGTAATATACTAAAAATAGCTATTATTCCCTTCACTTTGATCATGTGTCTATCTGTAAAATCCCTACCTGTGAAAAAGCAGGGATTTTCTGCTCAGTTTTGGCTTAAAAACTCAACTGAAATGTATGTACATTCCGTCACTCTCCCATAATAAAATGAAAATTAGAATATAACTCGGCCTGTTTTTTATTTAACGACTACAACAACGAATACATTTGATATATATATATATAAAAGAATTCCATTTTAAAATATTGAACTAATGCCTTTCACTGTCTAAAGACCATGTGATAAGTTTTGTCAATAAAACCTATTTTGGATTTTAAATGACTGCAAAATCCTATGATTGCTACACCTACAACCAATTTATATTTCACAAACACAACACACAGCTATTAATTTACTGAACATATTACCATGATAAAACAATGTGAACATCTTGCATAATGCATTTTGGGCACACAGTGGAACCTTGGCAATCCAAAATTTCAGATAATCAGAACATTTTTGAAAAACTTTTATTAAAAAATGAAGGAAAAATAACAATTACGAATCAGAAACAAAGCTAATGTTTATTCCTAACTTAAAAGAAACATTTGAATTGGTATTTAAGAATTAACGCAGAACCTTAATTACAAGAAATAAAAGTGATTATCTTTATTTGACATAAGTAAGTAAACATGCTTGACAATGAGATGTCGTGCCAGCACTGCATGAGCATCACATTGGTGGGTGTAGTGGCAACGTGCAGCTCTACATAGCATAGTGCCAGTTCAAATGCACAAGCAACATCTGTATATGATACAAGATCTGCCCGACATTTTCTTCTTCACTTTCCTCAGGATTATCTTGGTCTTGATCATGGAAATAATGTTGTGTGGAAACAGTGATACTGTATTTCAATAAGAATTAATTCATTCACATGACATACAATTCAACATTATGTAACAATTTGATAGCGCAATACATACAAGATCAGTCAAGTGAACACTGATTCAATTCAGGCGGACAAGACAACAGACAAAACCAAACCCAATAGGCTCTTTTTAGTGCTTGTTGTCATAGTAACCGTGAATTACAGCTAGCTCTTTCCGTACTCTTTCACAGAGCACCTGAAGTCAATACTCTATGGCATTTGGTATATCAAGAGTATTTTGCCAAATTTCCCAGATAATTCAACTTTTCCAGAATCCAAATAGAGTTCACCTCCAGTTAGTTTGGATTCCTGAGGTTCCACCATATTTCATGAGTTAATAAATATGTATAAGATTTGTAATTGAAAGAATTTATCCATAATTCAAATTAGATCCTTCTTGAAAATAAAATAGAAATAACTTAAAACCTAATAATAATAAAAAACTATATACCTGAGGCCAGTCTAAAATTGCAGCTGTCATTTGAGCTGTTTGATTGGCATCATCATCAATGGCCTGAAAGAAATATTAAAACTTCTGCATAAATAAACTTTTTTGTTATTTCGAAAAATGTTGATAATTAAAAGAGGACACAAAATACAGTGCTACAGTAATTACTTATGTTCTAAACTATTTCATTTCAACATATTATCTAAAATACAAATTAAAAACCCACAAGTTTAGAAAAATACTTTATCACTAAAAAATAAGATTTAGATTCAAGAAACAGAATTCAACCCAGATTAAATTGCTTTTATTTGACTAAAAAATATTAATTAGACTTAGATGATTTTCTTGAATTGTGAGACATTTAGTAGTTTGTCAAATGCATTCCTATTTGGTCATCAGATAGACAGTGTTTAGGAAGGAATTTCCATTCAAGTCTGAATCTACTACAATAGTATGTAAGTGAATGTGCATAGGAGTTTCAAAGCGATAGTTCCATTTCTCATTCAGCAAAGTATGTGAATTCTACTCACAATGGTCAGCCTCATTGAAATTTTTATTTTAGAATACTTCAAGCTATGGCTTGATATAAAATGACGATACATTTTTTTTTGTTCAAAATGGCTGAATTTTGAGGCTATAAGAAACAAGTTAAAATATGGGTAGTTGACTCGGACAAATCTGAAATGTTTGAAGAGCTGATGAGAGTTCCTCCTTTCTTAACCAATTTAATTATATTATGGAATAATTACTCATATAAGAGATTACTATACTATTTGCTCAAGAAGAAGATTTTTGGTATCCAAGAAACTATATTTTGTCAATTTGTGTTTTTTAAATCATAAAATTGGACTAAACTAAATAGAACTAAAAGATTTCCATGTAATTTTCTCATACACTGAAGTATGTAAATACTCATTCTAGAACAGACATGACACAGGCTTGGAGAAAAAAAAGCTGAACTTCATAAATACGGAATCATATCCAATGTAAACACCAAGAAGTAAAATAAGTATGATTAATCAAACAATAAATTTACACAAAAAGTGCTTGAGATATTAAAAATATTGTAGAATTATTATTTAAAAGAAAATTAATGGGTGAAAAATGAATTATGTATAAAGTTTTGTTAAAATAAAAACAATGGTAAAAATTATCTCACTAAAAAATATGGCCACGTAAAAACCTTTTTTGATTATACATAATCATTAAGACTTGTTTCTCATTTTTTGTATTAAGACTTGTTTCTCATTTTTTGTGCTAACGGTTCAAACTTTCTTTTATGCTTCAGTTTGCTATTTCCTCCATTTTCTAAATTTTGCTCTCTTTCTTTGATTGGGGGTTTTTCTTTATTTTTTTTCTCATATCAAGTTCCTCCTAGTACCATTTGCCTGATGACCTTAAATTTTTGCACGTTACTATCAACAGCATCAGGCAAAAAATTTTTTTTTCTAAAATATTCAAAAGCAGACTACTTTTTGCTCATCATTTTGTATTTAACACTCAAAATTGAAGGATATGTTTCAATATACATTCTTCCTGATCTTTTATCTATCAAATCTGACATTATTTTGAATGTGCACATGGCTCACAGTTTTTGTTTGTGTGCGCACCCCCTCCCCTCCTCATTACTTAAATCTTAATGCAAATTTACATCGATCCCAAGAATGAAAAAATTCTATGCCGAAAACGCTGAAATCAGCACAAATGTGTCATATCTGTGTTGATAGACAAACGTTAAGCAGAAAAAAAAAAAAAGTTAAAAAGAACGTGAAAATAAAATGACTTCCTTCACAGAGAGTTAATGATCTCTTATTCTCACGAAATTCGGATTGGAACAAATTCATGCATGATTTTCTTCCATCCAATCGGAATGAATTCTGATTGGATGGAACGAAAGACGTTTGGATGAAACGTGAAAGAAAAGAATACAACCTTCAAGCATTCCTCCCAATGCTAAACTTTGACCCCAAAGCGCGGAATAATGTCAACACATAACTCGGGTGCTGAACGGCTTTCGGCAGGATTACGCAATACCTTATGAATTCGAAACTCTTTTGCTTTAGAGCCATATGCAAAATTTTCACAAGGTGCACAGATTTTGGTTGCGTGAGCAACCCCCCCCCCCCCCAACACATTAACAAAATTTTTAATTCAGATTTGCATTGATCCCAAGAATGATTAAATTCGATGCCGAAAAAGTGGAAATGTGTCATGTCTGCTAGAAATATCTGTAATTTACAGTTTTTCATATTTTAGTTACAATAATTTCTTTTCTAAAATTGAAATTAATTTAGACCGCTAACTAGATATCTAATTTTAAACTATTGAACATTAGTTGATTTTTGAATAAGGGAAAAAGTTTTCATAGTGTTTCCGATTCTTTTTAGGTTATTCCAATTTATTATTTTTCTCTTAAGGAAAAAAAATAGGACTTGAAATATTTCCTGTATTCAATTTGACTTTTCCCTTTGGTATTTAAATTGCACTGCTATAGTGGCCATATTGAAATGTTTAACAATATTTATCTTAGAATACGCTCAACTAATTTATAGATTATTTAAGTGAGATATCTATTTAAATTGAGAAGAGTTCTACAAACCTAAGTCTTTTAAGGCATTAACAAAAAAGAAAAAAGTCCAAGAAATATTAGAAAAAAAAAAAAAATCAAGCATGGATCAAGGTGTCCAAGTTTCTCTTACTGCTTGCATATACTTACTTGTTTTCCCAAAATAACGAGGTCAACTTTTTCTTGCTGTGCTAAAGCAGCAAGAATCTTTGATACATGAAGAGGTTGCAACGTCTCATAGTCTTTACCATCAACTTCAACATGGATCCCTTTGTCAGCTCCCATAGCAAGAGCTGTTCGTAAAGTTTCCTAGAACAAGAACATTTTAATTTAGTTTTATATTATAGTCAGTGGCAATTCAAGCTGATAGTATGGGGAAAGCTGCAATATGCCCAGTTAAATAGACATGAATATAACCCTAACTATTTAAAAACAATTGATATATATTTGAACAAGTTTTCTTTATAGCATATAAAGTGCTATAAAGAAAACTTGCTTAAATATATTAATTATAATTGTCATTTATTGGTCAATAGCTGATAACCTGGTATTGCTCGGGATCCACATTTTTTCATATGCCTCCCTGAGTCTCTTTTTCTCAAATATTTTCACTAACATTTCCCAACAAAAATAAATCTCCTTTGAATCCTCTCTTGTTAAATTAAAACTTTCAAATTGCAGAAAATAAGCTCTTTTATATATATATATAAATAGATAATCGATGAAACAAAAACTCCTCATCAGAATAAAACTTTTTATTCCAACCAACTTCCTTTAATACTTCGTTCGATAACTACTTTTATTAAGAATTTTTTGTTGCCATTTTGAGAAAAATGAATTTAAAATAGACAAAAATAATATATAAAGTAATGCTACAATTTTACAAAATTGTCTGCAATTGATGCTGAAAAGCGATAAAAATTCATCTTTAAAATAAATTTTTTTTATTACAACCTACTTCCTTAATACAGATCAAAAAGAATACTATATAAAGAGAAATAAATAAAATAAAATTGAGAAAAAAATGAGAGAAGACAGAAACATAATGTGTGTATGTGAATAATACTGGAGAAAAAATTGTTTGCAAAAGCAAGGCATTTCCAAAAACTTTAATGCTGGACTTTAAAAAGATACAAAAATTATGGAAAATAGGCAAATACTTAACATTAAATCAAAAAATCTAATTCAAATTTTAAAATAATTTTTACAGTATTTGCTGCCTCTTCTGCTAATCCATTACTGTGTCAAATTTAGTCCTGGTAAATAAAATGGTCTGGGCATGTTTTAAAAGAAGAAAAAAACAAACATACATGCATATTAGGGCGGTCCTTAAAAATCAACTTTTGAAATCTTGATGGGACACCATCTCATTTTGTTTTATGGCCTAAAAGGGTCAAATGAACTGATAATTTTTGAAAAAACATTTTTTAAAACTGGAGATGGTCACTTTTGGAGCTATATGACACATATATAGCTTTCAGCTTGAACTGTCGCTGACTATAACGCTAGAAGAAAAACCTAAAAATATTTAAGCAATTCTATTAAAAATTTTTAAGAAAATACATTTAATAAATACCAAGTTTGTAGAGAATGGAAGAATAAATTGACTACCTATGTAGAAACAAAGCATTTGATTAGATTTCAAGTAACGAGCTGCTGTTATGAGAATTTAATTCAAGTGTTTATAAATAATGGGCCCAAACTCAAATGGAATTGCATAGAACTTTGAAACTATGCACTTTTGACTGCATTTTAGTATCAAGTAAAAATAAACAAAGCCTATTAATTATATCATCTGATAAGATTTATCCAATAGCTAAATTAATATAACTAGGGAGTTACACCCCTGCTCTCTCCGCTCCCCAACCCCCAAGAATCATATTATTCTTTAGTGATCACTGTGCGATCCCAGCTCATTTGCCATACAGTTATGCATTTCTGCCAGTAATAGGAAATTATAAATACATTAATTACTGATGGGAAATTTAAATTATCTGAAATTGCATGAACTCCTAAAATTAATTTCTCATTAATGAAATTAAAATCTTCTAGTACCACAGAAATATATATGTAAGAAAGTTTCCCCAGATGTATACCGACTCACTCCAGTTACAATTTAGTCAAGAACAGTACAACATTTCTTTCTGGGTTCACTTATATTTTTAAAACTCAGAAAATGTGAGTAATTGAAAGACGAAATAGTCCATTCCTTAACCTTTTAATAAAAAGGACATATTGAGGAGACATTTATTCATTTGCCTAATCGAAACTGCAAGACAAACTTATTTTGTTCAAACTATTTAATTCAAAAAATATCGTTGTCTCAGACTTTCCACGATGTAAACAAACCAAACTTGTGAGCTGTTGCCAAAAGGTGATTAAGAAATTGGACCCTTTTTTGTCGCCACATAAGAAAATTTTATATAGAGATTTTTCATTTTTCCATCAGTTATTAACCAATTAACGCTCAAGTTAATTTAAAGCATAGATTTCAATATACAGTCAAAGTCGCAAATCCAGACCTTTTTCATTCCGTAACCCCCCGCCCCCCAAAAAATCCTAACTTTTATCTAACAAATCGGTGCCCAGAATCAGCAGAAACCGATCGTAACCATCTGGGGAGGAATTTAACTACTTGTACAACGATGTGCGACGAAGGTATCGCGCGGGGGGGGGGGGGGGTATTGTAACAAATCGCGGAGTTACAATACCTTTCTCCTTCCCCTTTCGAGCACACAAAATGAACTAGTCCAGAATATAAGAAATGTTAACAAATAAGATGCGCGCGCAACTCCTCTCCCCTTCTGGCTCGCAGAGGATTTGCAAAGAGACTTTATTTCGGAGTCGGACATAATGTCAATACATAAAATAAAAAAGAAGTTACTTAATCAAAAACCCAAAACTAATGAAGCAACTCACTTTAAATGAAATGTTTTGTAAAAATGTTAAAATTAGGACTGTGCCGATTTTCGATGCATCGGACAATATCGATATTACGCAATCATCGCCGTTCCGATGTTTATATTGTCGTTTTTCCCGAAGCATCGGAAATTCCGATTTACCCACGATGTGTACGATGTTTCCTGATGCATCGTAGACATTGATGTCCACACGCACCGCGAAGAGCAAATCGTTCTCGATCGCGCAACGATGACCGCACACCCGAGGCATTTCCCCGATCATCAGTGATAACCGTGGCGTATCTTTCCCCATGTTTCTTCCATCGTGACTCATCAAGCAGAGACATACGGTGCGAAGTGCGGATCGTTGTGCTGACATGATGAATCCCGATGTGACCGCGAATGAAAACGATGAAAATAACTCTTCTCGAGAATTGAGGAAGCGAAGTGTTTGTCTGTTGTAGAATCTCTCAGTCATCGAAATGTGCATTACTTCGTGTGGCCTCGTGCTTTCTTCTAATCGTGTAAATTCTCTGATGTTGTTTTAAGTCCAAGGGTATAATTATCAATCCTGCCGTTCATCGTTTGTTTGGTTGAAGAGAAGATCGTATTAATTGTTTTTAATATACGATTTATTGTTGATAACTAGACAAATTACAGTATTTTTTGACACTTTATTTGTTAGGTAACTGAGGATTGAGTTTATTATAAGCATATAAATGCCTTAATCAACCACTCAAAAGTGTAAGAATGCAAAATTAGGCAATAGTAAGCGCGAAACATCGATGTATCGAAATATCGCGATGTTAGAGTGACGATACATCGCGATGCTAAAACTTTAACATCGCCCAGTTCTAGTTAAAATTAAAAAGAAATAATATTAATTATGTTTATAAATCAAAGACAACAAGTAATAAATAAGTTTTTAAAAATTTAAATTGAATTATGCGTCTTATGATGTTAAAATCAGTTCTTAATATTGAAATGAACTAAGATCCGGAATTATCCCAAATCCAGAATTGCCGAAGTCCCGACGATTCCGGATTTGCGACGTTCGACTATATTTCTATTAAATTATATTTAAAACACCATGATTAAGATAACTGTAAAGTAAAATTTTAAGCATGGAATTTTTTTTTGGGGGGGGGGGGGGTGGGGTTTCTTTTCTTCGTTTTGTAAAAAATATTGAAAGAATGTTATAAAATCATTTAATAAACTTTTTTATACATCTATTATAGATTTTAAAATATAGCAAAATATTAAAAAATAAAGATTACTTTTTAATTCTTTCCATTACCTCAAAAATAAATCAAAGGAAAAAACAAAAAGTTTCAAAATAATGACATATTGATTTCAGAATCAGGCTAACTGATGGTACATGCCACTTAAAACCTGTTTGGGAGTTTTGGAATACTATTATGTATTCCAAAACTTGTCAGCTTATCAGACAAAACAAAAAGAAATAATAGAATATATTTGGTTTAGCCAGAGAAGGGAAATTAACTGTCCTAAAACTAGGATGCTAAGGATTAAAATAAATTAATCTTATGATAGTGGCTCTGATTTAACATAAAACAGATCTTTCAAATAAGGTTGAACACAATAAGGTGGAGTATCTGCACAATATAGGTAAAGTATTTAAAAGTTATGTAACATTTGAATCCAGAAAGATATAAAAAAAAGTTTTATAAATAACTTTTGAACTATATATATATATTTTTTAATGTTCATTAAAAATATTTGAATTAAAAACTAAGCCACTTATGAATAATAGTAGGTACTTTTCCGTTAGCCGGCCGCAAGCGAAAAATCGCCAAATAATGTAGAATTCTGCCAAATTTCTTACAACCATTCTCTGTTGTCATTCGCTTCGCTTGGAGACTTTTCTCGCGTTTGGTTCACAATTGGCGACATTTGCGTCCAGTTAACGGAAAAGTACCCAATAGTAAAATCATGATATTATTTAATATACACTTTTACTTACAAGCACTTGGAGACTGTTAAATATTAATAAAAGACAATTAAGAAAAAAATTACTTGACATGTTGTTGGACCACACGAAACAGCTATAATTTCACTGCACAGTTTCTTCTCTTTCATGCGCACAGCTTCTTCAACAGCTATTTCATCGAAAGGATTTAAACTGTGTTTCACTCCTTCAGTCACAACACCAGTTTTATCAGGCTTGATTCTTATCTGGAATATAAAACAAGTAATGATTATAAACCATATTTAAACTTATAAACATGTTTTGATGGAGTTTATTTGAATAATGAGCAATAGATAATAATAAATGCAATAAAATCACTAGATATGGCATTGAAGTACAGGTATCGAGGTTATGAATAGCTTAGAAAGAGTTGTCCTATAAGAAGCACCTGTGTAAATGATTCATACCAGCAGAATAAGGATAAATAGACCAGTTTCCAGTGAAAAATGTATGTCCTTCCCTCACTAGGGTGATGACTGTTTTGTCCAGGTACATAAGGAGACTCTCTTGAGCAGATGCAGGAAAAAACCAATGCAGTCAAATACAAAGTTATGTCAAAAGAGGGGAAGCAAACTTAACTCCTAGCATTAGGTTTAGTTTTCCGCTAGTTCTATGCCACGGTCAGGTTTATTTAAAGTCAGTTTCATAAAGCCAAATAAAACTTCTCTTTTAGCATTTGAGACATAATCAAGAATGGAATTACATCTAAGAGTTTTGTTATAATCAAAGTAGACAATATCACAGAGAACTTTGAGAATTTGCATCAGCCAAAACAAAGATCTGTGCTTTCCATTCTTGGTTGAATTCTTATTGTAAAATGAACCAAAAGACATAACTGCATGGATTTTATATATAACATAACTTAATTCAAAACTAATGCACATCTAAACCTTCAGTTTCTACAACAAGAACAATTTGATTTCTTAAATTAGATAGTTAATTGTGACTTTAAAAAGTTATTAAATATTTGAAATAAGAATCCGAAAAAAAAAAAAAAACATTTTCCAAGTTTATCTTGGAAAATGTCTATTTTGTTCTTAAAATTGTGAGATGAATGAAAAAAAAAAAGCTGTATAAAGATTGGCATATTTTGTGAAGATTTCTTTTAAATATATGATGCACAAAGAAGCATTTCACATTACAGTATTTGTAAATTAAAAACCTATTAAGTTTGACATGATTAAAACATTAGATAAACCTGAATCAAAACTATCATCGCAAGTTCAATACAAATTTCTTTTGCTAGGCATTCTGTTATGATAAAAATTATGCCAATGACAATTAATATTTTGATCACAATTTAGGCGAAAAAAAATCTCAAGCATTGCCAGTTATGGATTTCCCACTTAGTATATGCTATTTTGGTTGCTGTTGAATTAATGGAAAAGTACTGAAATTCAGTAAATATAATACCCGATTACAACTTTTATGTTTTATGCACATAAAACAGAACTCTTTGATTAATATTATAAATTTAAAAGAGTAAACAATATTTGGTTTTTGATTGATTTTTTTTTATGGCACAAGGCCTAAAATTGGTCAAGTTGTGACAAATCATCTGGTTTCTTTAAGACTTTAAACAAAACTCATAAGAAACTAACCCATGCCAACAGAGAAAGTTCAGAAGTATACATATAGATGAACAGCACAAGAAGCATAATTGTAAGCAAAAAAGTTTAAAATTTGTTTCAGATAGAAGATAACAGAAAAAGAAAGATTTAAAAAAATTAGAGAGAGATAAAAATGACAAAACTTGGTCATTAGTTAACAGATAATTTTATTGCCTCAAAGTCTTGAATTCTATACAGACCTTAACAATGTATGTGTCTAAGGATATAAAATACTAAAGTAGGTTAAAATAGCTTAAACCTGCATTACAGTTCCACAAATAACACATTTTGGTTCGGATAAAGATAAAATTATGACCGCATCAACTTATTTTATTCATATAAACACAAACAATATGAACCTTACATAACTGCATTTTTCTATGACTTGATTTCTCTAACCAAATGTAACAACTCATTAATTGAACAAATTCTTCATATAGAATGATTAGGGAATTTGTAAAAAATAAAATTTTTCTTTTAATTACAAGGCATTAAATTTAGGTCTCTGTAATGAGAATTTATTTACTGTAATTAGTTTATATCGATCTTTTCATCTCACATATTTCATTAACTCGCTTCTTCACAGTATACTAAGTAACAACAAATATTTTATTACATTATTTGAGCAAAGCAAGTTTTTGCCTTAGAAGCTTCATTACCAAAATACTTTCCTGTAAGCATAAAATAACAATCTATTGCATAAATAGCTATTATAATAAATTTTTTGGACAAACACCATACATAATTGCATGCAGAACAAAACATCTACAAAATAAAATTAAAGGAAACTGCATTTTTACAGACAAATCTATTATTGATTTTTAAGATAAGGCTGACTCAGAAAACGGTTAAGAAATGCAGAATATTCTGTTCTGCGAAAAAATGTTAAATATATTTACCCTGACTGCATAATCAATTACTCTTTTGCAACCAACTAATATGCGCATAGACATTTTAAAAAGTTTTTACACTTGTATATAAATAAACAACTAATGTTATTGATCGACAAATCAGATTCCTAGCAGAACCAACCAAACCAGCACAACACAAGACATAGACAAGACTATATATATTGTGATTACGATTAACTCAGATCAAACTACGATATCAAAACGATGTTGAATTTTGTCTTTGATAAGAAAAATTCCTTGCAATGCACTAAGATACTTTTAGAAAAGTAAAAAAAAATTTTTTTTGAATAAATTTTTCTGTTTAAGATTTTAGATGTATTTAAATAAACTAAGAATATAAAAATATTTAATTTGCAACTTAGTAAAGAACACTGTGATAAAGAAGATGCATTATGGTGGCGCGAAAAAGCCAGTATAACAAAACAAATGTTGTGTCCTCTTGTCGTCTGTCCGATACTCCGATAGTAGTCAAATTATTTTTGTTTGTAGTTTTTTAGTTATAGTAGTTTTAATTTGTAGTAAATATATGTTAGTTTTAAAAGTGAAAAATTAAAGATTATATGCATGCTTTTTAAGCTGACATTATCCTCATCTGTAGTAAGTAATTTATGATTTCATTATTTTTTGCCTAAAAAATAAGAGAGGTTCTTGTTTCACATCGTTGTTTTTAAAATTTCATCTTGCGAAATTTGCGTTTTTATGATTAAATCGTTCTTAAAGTCAATAAAATAATGCTAGTTTTTAAATTTCTTAGTCATGCTTTAATTCTTAAAAA
The DNA here is from genome assembly GCA_013235015.1 of Araneus ventricosus. Lineage (NCBI taxonomy): Eukaryota > Metazoa > Arthropoda > Arachnida > Araneae > Araneidae > Araneus > Araneus ventricosus. The sequence continues at coordinate 1,978,996 of BGPR01000027.1, read as the reverse complement.
AAAAAAAAAAGTTTGGATCTTCGGATTTTCTTCACGTTAGTTTGTAAGGTTCATTAAAAATATTAAATTGCCAATTCTGTTCCTGTCTAAGAAAAAGATGAAATATAAAATATGACAGAGATTATAAACGTGGCTAAATTTTGTTATACAGCATGGGGGGGGGGATATATGTTGGCGAATATACGTTTTTCAGTTCTTGAGAAATATCTTTTGCAGTGTTATCCGTTTTAAAGTTCTGGCTATGGTAATAAGCCACAGTTTAAGTTAAGATAAATGGCCATAGCATTGATCTATATAAATAATTTTAGTTAAAGAAGGTATCAAAAAAATATAAGTTTTATACAGATAATTTAACATAATGCACATCATTTTTTTCCAGAATAATTTGCATTGTTAGTTTAAGTATGGGTAAGCAGTTTGTTGAAGGATGGTCTGTAGTGCAAGTATTAGGCGAAGGTGCATATGGAGAGTAAGTATTTTTTTAGAATTTTGTTTTGTCATTAATCAACAGAACTTCATATTTTATTTCTACTTGCAATCTTGTCTTAAAAAAATGGTCTTGATCTCATTGTTTGGCATAATTTTCAAAGCCCCCTTCCAGTATTTTAAACTAGAAAAGTTTCACATCTTCTAATTGTTAAGGAGGGCCACACTGGTACATCGGACCCCCCAGAAAAAAATTTCGTTATGACACAATTGTGTTAAGCCACATTCCTGACTGAAAAAATTTGCTTGTTAAACTTGCAACTGAAAATTTTTTTGCAATTCCGAGTGGACACATGTTCAGGAAAATATTCAAATGGTTACAAGGATACTAAAATATTAATTTAGGATTAATGTGAAATTTCGTTTTATCTAGTTAGTTGTTTAAATTAATTGAAAGGTTTTAAATTAAGATAATGAAAATCATTTTGCAACAAACTGAACATTCAAACATGATGTTCTTCAATATTTACCATTTAACTGATTTGTATTGTTTCCAAGGTATTATTATATTTTTAAATATATTGAATGGAATGAAGTCATTCGCAGATGCAGCTATGAACATCAGAAGTGCTCCATGGACAATAAAAACATATTTCAAAAGCAGAAGGTGTTGTCTAATTAGATATAGTAGAGAAAACTAAACAATTAAATAATTAATGGACAAAATGGTCATCATTTGATTAACTATTATTATTAATATTAAAGAGTTTGCCAAAATCATTGTCTCAAGTCTTTTACATCAACAAAACTTTGTTTCACAAAGTAATGCATAGTTTGGGTTTTAATTTACCCAAGTTTAAATTATATATGCATTCTATATTATAATTATAAATGTATAATTTATTATGTTTGCACATATTAATTGTATCAATATATTGTACAGTTACATAATTTAATCATTGTTCATTTTAAAATATGTGTTAAAATTTATACAGGGTGCAGTTAGTTATTAATAATAGTACAAATGAAGCAGTTGCAGTAAAGCATCTTGATACAAGAAAAGAGGCTGCTGCTGCAAGCAACATACAAAAAGAAGTAAGATCTGAAATTTTTTCTTTGGTACTTTATGAAGATAATTTTATTTTCGTTTAAAGGTTTTGAATGTCATAAATTTATATAATTGTAAACATTTAATATTTCATGTGTCTCCCATTTGATTTCTATCACTCTGAATCTTTCCAATAATTATATAGGGCAGCGGTTCCCAACCTATGGTCCACGACCCACTTGTGGTTCACAGATAGCGTATTAGTGGGCTGCAGAATGCTAGCGAAGAGTCGAAGTCAGGGGAGCCTTAAGAATCTTCATTCGTTTTTTGCTTTATAAAACAATATATTACTGACATATACATACATATAATATATATAAATACAGTCGGACCTCTATTTAACAAAGTCGCTAAATTCCGAAAAAAAGCTTGTTATATGGAAAATTCGTTAAATAGAGATTCGCCTTTTAAAATACTTTAAACTACACAAAGCAGAGTTTAAATTCATAAACACTAAATATTATTAAAAAAGTCATTAATCACACCTTTATTTTGTAACTTTATATCTATTTGTTTTATATATTGTAACAAAATTGTCTTGTGGGTGTACGTGAATGCAATCCAATAAGCAGGATTAAAAATATAAAGCTCTTTATTTTACAAATATTGTAGGAAAAGAAACGTAGTACAAGTATTAAAACAGCACTTGTAAAAATTCACAGCAGAGATTACCAATAAATCTCAACACAGTGCTCAAAGGTTTCTTATCAGCTCACCAGCTTGCTTGCTGATCAAAATGCAACTATAACTCTTTTTGGCTTTAGAGCTTGCTTTTATGCTTTTTCAACAGGAAGTGACGTAATCTCAGAAAGTTCATGAAGCCAGTAGAAATAGGTTGAAAGTTTGAGGTCCTTCTAGAAAATTCCTTTTGTTGCCAAGATTAGCATCTCAGGGAAACGACTTTATAGCGTTGTAACATTGCTCCCCTCTTCAAAGACTGCACATCCCGGCAGTCACATTACTTAGAACTATAATCAGTGGCCCTGTATGGAGCTAGCCGATTTATATGGATGATTTTTGGCTTGGCATTGTTAGGCAACGGCCCATATAGTCGCCTATAAACATCGACTATACTACTTCATGCATGGATGCTTAGGCTCAAAGCATATAGTACGATTTAAACTTTAAGCAGAGTTATTTAAACTACAGTAGAAACATTACTGGGATGCCTAACCTTGACCTTTAGTATAGTGATTAACAAACATGCAGTTTGCAATTCAAGAAAGAAACTTTTAAGTAAAATCCAACATTGTTTATTTTCAACAACATGAAAGAAACAACAAAGATTAAAAGTTAACATCAGAAAATGTATAGAAACATTTAAAGTCAAAATTTAATACAACATGAAGAAATGCTATATTGTATCCAGTAAGCCAGTGAAAATCATTTAAACTGATGACTAGCAAAAATTCATGAACTTAGAAAAATAGATGCGAGACTTAAACTGATTACTCAGGCCTTGAAACGATACGACGAGGTTTTCGATAAGTCTTCATATATTAGCCGATTCTGCTTCGGACTTTAAATATTGAAAAACTGCTGTCATGTTGGTGATCTTCAGCTCCAACAACTCTTGAGTTTCTAACTGAAATAATATTTAGCGAGGCTACACCTCAACAGAAGATGGGAAAAACATTCTAGACAAAACTGTAAACAAAACTAGAAACAAGACTACTCTAAACGAAGCTAAATTTGAGACTAAATTCTCCGTAGTTACCTCCAGCTTAAATACTCAATCCAGAGCATGCGTTGTAGATGAATGTCTGATAAGCGATACCTATTAACAGCTGCTCATTTGCATAAACAATAAACATGCAGTCTTTCAAGCACGAACTATGTAAATTGAATTTAATCAACATGCATGGATTCTCAAACGTAAACATCACGAAGCATTTATGCCAAACATGTGGCGGCTGATAAGTAAATAACTTTAGATAAATATAAATATTTCTCTTCCTAATTAAAGTAGAGATGACAAGACTTGGAGCAAATCATCTTATTGCTAACAGGTGTTGGGTGACCTCTGTACTCTGTAGACAACATCGTTCAGTTTCTTCAAAACAGTATATGGTCCTTCCCATTTCTGTTGTAACTTGGGACTCAGGCCTCCCAGTCGCTTCGGATTATACGTCCAGACTAGATCTCCCTCCTTAAAATGGTGGTCTGTTGCTCTGGAGTCGTAACGATTTTCATTCATTCGCTGGCCAGTTTAATTTGCTCTCTGGCAAACGCATGTACGCTTTCCAAACGTGCCTCCAAATTTTTCATGTATTCATTTGGCGAGGAAGGCGTTTTACTCAGTTGTCCAAAGAGAATATCACAGGGCAATTGTAGTGTTCGACCAAAAAACATTTCCGCTGGAGTCAATCCGGTAACCTCATGTTCCGCGCTCCTATAGGCCAAGAGGAAGAGTGGCAAATGTGTATCCCAATCTGTCTGGTTCCTCGAAACAAAGACAGATGATTTAAAATTGTTTGATTAAATCTCTTGACCATGCCATTGGACTCGGGATGCAACACAGTTGTTCAGTTTTTCAGAATTCCTAAAAGTTTGCAAAGCTCGTTAAAGAGGGCAGAATTAAAATTCGTACCTTGATCCGAATGCAATATCATAGGCATGCCATAACATGAAATCCAGCTTCGTACGAGTTCTTCAGCTACAGCTACAATCAGCTACCTGGTCTGAAATGGGAATTTCTTCAGGCCACTTGGTAAAATAGTCCATTAATACTAGGACATATTGATTGGCTTTTGTTGTTACTGGAAAAGGCCCTAGGATATTCAAAGCCATTCTTTCGAATGGTGCACCCATATTATAGCTTTGCAAGTGACCTTTAGTCCTTGTTTTAGGTCCTTTCTGGGCTCCACAAGCGTGGCATTCTCTACACCATTTTTCAACTTTGCCACGAAGTCGATCCCAGTAAAATCGCTCTAGTGTTTTGCTTAAAGCTTTCATGACTCCAAAATGCTCTCCACTTGCGCTGTCACGAGTCTCTCGCAGAACTTTTGGAATTCTACTCTTTGGGAGAATTAGTTGCCATCGACAGCAGCTTCCATCATCACTCTCCCACCTTCGGTATAGAACACTGTCCCTAAGATGTAAGGAGTCCCAAAGAGCCCGGTATCGTTTTGTTGCAGGACTCTCCGGAGCAATTTCTTGCCAAGATGGTTGATCTGCCGAATTTAGTTTCTTTCCCAGAATTGTGGCTTAATAGCAGGATCTTCTAGCTGCGCCTTTTGGATATCACATGAAGACCAGGGATCTACAGATGTCATTAAAACTTTTATGGAGGTATCTGTCTCTATTCCAAACTTTTTCTCGGCATTAGCACAATGTTTGCAGCTTTCTTTACAGGATCTTCGAGAGAGAGCGTCTGCATTTCTGTGAGAGGTCCCTTTGCATTTACCTTTTCTATTTACAGTACAAAGGTAATCATTAAATTCATCATAAATAACCATTTTATTATTTTTCCAAATTACTTTAAATCCAGCAATATCTAAATTTGCTCCTGCAGTTAAGTTACGACGTATATTCGGAGCATAATATATATTAATTCAATTTGGATATTTCTGTCACCATCTTTTACGTTAAGAACAATGTTATCTATACCATTTACCTGAGATGTGCAGTTCTTGTCTCCCACCAGTACCTCTGTTTTAGTAACATGACAAAAAGTTGAAAACCAGTCTCGGTTGTTGCAGAAATGAGATGTAGCTGCACTGTCAATAAGCCATTCTCCTAATTTTTGACTTGTACTGGTACCCTGTGCGTCTTCAGGATTCACAGGTTTACTTGAGAGCTCACTATAGAAAGCTTTTCTTGAAATAAGTGATCTTGACTTCTCTTGTTGACCTTTTTCTTCAATGCATTTACAGTTCTTGGATGAAGGTATTTTCTGATGACAATTTCTCGAAACATGTCCAAGTGTAGAACATCGGAAACATATGGGTTGATACAATGTTTTACTTCTATTTACGGGCTCCAGTACGAATCCACTTCTTGTTCCGAGCGATTTACCGTCTTCGGCCTTTCTGGAAATCCTAGTTTCATATGCATTCGCTACATTCCTATGAAGTTTCTCTTTACGTTTTTGTTGAACTCTGCCAAATTCATTAATCAACTGAAGTTCTATATTTTTAACTGTAAATTCATCTTTGTCAAGCCTGTATAAAATTTGCACAAGGTTATCATAATCTTGAGGTAACTTTCATATTAGTTGAAAGCAAACAAGCTCTTCTGGTAATTCGAACCCGGATTCCTTTATCAGTTCATATTTCTTCTGTACTCTTTTACAATATATGCTGATGGTTTATTCTTCAGCGTTATAATTTAATTCAAAGAATTCAGCAATTAGTCCAGCCAGTCTTGCCCTGGAAGTAGGTTCGAAGTTCTCTTTCAATATTTGCCAAACTTTTACCTCGTTAGTTATTCCTGCTATCAATGGCTGAAACTGACGTTCGACGCTCTGATAAATTGAGGTATAAGCTCGTACTTTTCTAAATTCTTATATCTTTTTTCTTGTTCACTCGAATCATCACTACATGATTTTGGATCACCTTCTATAAACTCCCAGCTTCCTCGATCTAGAAGGAACACTTTCATATCAACTTTCCATGTTGTATAGTTAGTAGCATTTAATTTTGGAAAACTAAAATTTATGTTTTCAAACGTATTCATTTTCGCACAAAATAAATTTTCACAACGGCCCCAGAGATAATAGTTCAATATCATTCAGCATACTTTACTTTGCAACAGCTTAAGCATCATTTGACCATAACCTTTTTGTTGGAAGCTGTTGAAATAACAGACATACGAGATACACTGTCTTTATTGAAAGTCATAATGAAAAAAGTATAGCATTCAGTAGAATAGTTTGTCTACGAAAATATAAAGTGTAAACGCAACTGCTCGAGTTAACTGATACATAACTTACTAAATATCGCAGTAGACTAGTAGAGAGTATCTTATTACACTTAACACATCAAGCTGCATTGGCATCACAAAATAGAAGAAGCTAGAGAGAGTCTTGGAGAGGGTACAGTAAAACCAAGTAGGACTTGTATACCTGCTGTGACGTAAAATACGTCTCGGTGCGGAAATATTTAATATTTCCTCTTTATTAATTAGATAAGATTAAAACATGTCAATTTAATGAAAATTGAAATTTATGTGAAAATAAATTAATAATTTCTAAACATGCTTTCAAAATGAAAGCATTCTATTTGTTAGGACTGTGCCGATTTTCGATTAATCGGAGAGTATCGTTGTCGCACAATCATCTCCGTTCCAATGTTTATATTGTCGTTTTTTCGAAGCATCGGAAATTCTGATTTACCCGTGATGTGTACAATGTTTCCCGATACATCATAGACATCGATGTCCACACACGCCGCGAAGAGCAACTGTTCCCTATTGCGCATCGATGACCGCACACGCGAGGCATTTCCCTGATCATCAGTGATTACCGTGGCGTATCTTTCCTCATGTTTCGTCCTTCATCATTCATCAAGCAGAGACACATGTTGCGAAGTGTGGATCATTGAGTTGACACGATGAATCCCGATGTGACCGCAAATGAAAATAACTCATCTCGAGAATTGAGGAAGCGAAGTGTTTTGTCTGTTGTAGAATTTCTCAGTCATCGAAACGTGCATTACTTCGTGTGGCCTCGTGCTTTCATCTAATCGTGTAAATTCTCTGATGTTGTTTTAAGTACAAGAGTATAATTATCACTCCTGCCATTCATTGTTTGTTTGGTTGAAGAGAAGATCATATTAATTGTTTTTAATATACAATTTATTATTGATAACTAGACAAATTTATAGTATTTTTTGACACATTATTTGTTAGGTAACTGGGTTTATTATATGCATATAAATGCCTAATCAACCACTCAAAAGTGTAAGAATGCAAAATTAGGCAATAGTAAATGCGAAACATCGATGTATCGAAATATCGCGATGCTAAAATTTTAATATCGCCCAGTCCTACTATTTGTATTGATTATTTTGAATTAAATATGTATGCATGATAAAATTTATCAGTGAAATAATTCACTGGTTAGGAAAGTGGCAAAATATCTACATTATCATATATCTTGTATGAAAGAATAATTTGATGCTTTGAAAAGTAATATGAAATAACCAGAAAATAAAACTAAATCTCTAAAAATCTTGTTAAGAAATATATTTATATATAACAATGTAAACAAGAAACAAAAACAAAAAAAATTGAAAAAAAAGGAAGGAACATCATGGTCTTCAGGAGAGGAGATTTTCAAATGATATTTGAAAGTGCTTTTTTCTGTGTAATGACTTGCGAATAAACGCAGGGTGGGGATAACGGCTTTTTAAACATGTATTTGTAGGTTGTTATGAACATAATTTATAAATGAAGTAAGAATCTCTTCATTCAGCGAGTTTCAACTGAAAAACAAATTTTGAAAAGTGTATAATGTTCAACTACTGGTAAGTGAAAATCTACTTTCGAATTAATGCATCGAAGAAGATCAACTTTGCTATATACCATAAGTTTAACAATGAGATTGTGATTAACTGATTTGATATAGCAATAAAATTAGTTTGAATTTCATTGCAACAATGAATATATTGTTGTAAATCATATGAAAAAGTAGTTTTAAAAATTTGGAAAAAAAATTTTAATTGGTATCAACAAAAAAATTAAAAATAGGATAAAAACTTATTTTTTTTGTGATGCTATTTTTGAAAGTTATTGCAGAAAAATGCCAAAATTTTGCTTAATTTTTAATTGATAAAAAAATAGAATAATTCTGAGGTGCACATTCTTACCCTCCAAAATATACACAAAATTTTGTAGCTTGTAGGACAAATGGTCTGTTCTGTTAAGTACCAACAGTCGTACGCATTTGCTTTTATTATTAATAGAGATAAGTACAATGACCCTTTTGCATCTAGTAACCTTTGTACCCTTTTGCATGCAGTATCCATCCCTTCAATTTTGTTATGCAGTGCACATCCAACCAATAGGCAACCTCATCCTTTAAACCCTTTTCAGCACAAATTATTAAATTTTTTGAAATATAATGAAAAACATCATAAATGAGTTTATTTATTGTCTAGACATCAAATTTACAAATAAATAAATAAATAGCCTGCCCCTTTAGCAGGGGGTTCCCCCTCATATGAAGATCCTACTGGGGACAGCCATCTTGATACCTTCAAAAAATAATATTGAATTTTACACAAAATCATAAATTAATACTTTAATGATATTGAAGGAAAAATAGTCTAGTGAATTTGCTAAAATTGTAGTCATCAAGAACTCTAAAAAAAATTCCCATCTCCGAGTCAAGTTTCTAATAGGCATTTTAAATATATAATCAATTTTATAAAGAAAGCGATATTTCATTGTACTGTCATCTATATTCTGAAAAGAGAACAATTTCCTACCTTTTCCTGCAATTTTTCGGGTTTAAAAAGCAGACAGTTTTTTTTTTTTGTAGAAAATTTTTAACTTGGTGTCCTCTTTTGTGACCACCGGACCGAAAAGGGTTAATTAACATATCAAGACAGTGACAAGAACTTCCATCCTATATGAAAATTGAGTGATTCAATAGGTGGCTGAGACGCATATTCATGGTCTATTGTAAAAATTCTAAAGAAAATCATATGCACAACCTCTTCTAATTTATCAGTGTGGCTTTGATGGCTCTGAGAGCAAACTATTAGCTATGCCCACACATTCTGTTGGTATCTTCCCAAGCCTCAAACATCTGAATTCTTTTTTATTTGAATTATCATTGAGTGTGTATGTGACTTATTAAGTTAACATGAAAGAGTGGTGTTTCATACTCATGTATGTAAGTTTTAAGAAATGACCAGTTTAAGAAGGTATTTTTTAAAAATAAAGATATTGCATAGAGAATTTTCAAGAAATGTTTCAGTAGGGGAAAGTGGGGTAAAACCGGATACCTAAGGTTTGAAGGCCTGTCGGAGCTAAACAATTCGACATACAACTTGTCAAATTTTACTGAAATATTCATTATTTATCAGAGTACAATATATCTTTCAGGAAAAGTCTTAGTTTTACTACCTTTTTTACTAATGATTTTTTGTAGAAAAAGTCAAAGTGTCCAGTGGGGTAAAACCGGACACATGTTAACTCTATGGGAAATTAGGGAAACTAGATTTTCAGTGGAAAAGTAGCATATATTTTTATTTTATGTGATAATTTAAGAATGAAACATTTTTCTAAGATTTAGCAATAGTTATAATAGTTGACAATTTAAGAAAAAAGACAATTTTTAAAAATTTAACAATTACAATAGTTGACAATTTAAGAATAAAAACAGTTTTTTAAAAGATTTATCAATAGTTAAACTAGTTAACAATTTAAGAAGAATGACAATCAATTTAAAAATATTTGCAAAATTTGTATCTAAATTAGTGATAAAATCTGTAGGAATTAAATAGAGTACCTAGTAATGTCACTAGTGCATTGAAATACTGCTGGTTTGGAAATTACAATAGAACAGAATCGCAACAAAATGAAATGTAAGAATCTAACAAATGTTGTATAAAAAAAAAATTGGAAAAACGTAAATGGCCTACCGGGTTCTCCTAAGTATCATCTAAGCACCATTTTAATGATCCAAATCCCAAAAGCGTAAGAAGAAAAATAATCCAATCCAAAAGCAAAAGAAGAACATTGTATTCTATGGAATTCTTTCTTCTTTAAAATTCAAGTTAATAGATGAGCTCAGTCCAAATGTTGATGCGTCAAATAAAACCAAACGATTGCAAGGCCTTCGAGCAAAATATTTTTAATTTTGCATGCGTTTTAAGTTTTATATGAGAAAAAATGAATAAAAATCATTTATTTGCAAGTGAGGAAATAATGGAATAAATAAATTTTAATTCTTTTTAAAATTTTGATTGAAATAATTCTTTGTGTTACTTGAAATTATAACAAAAAGAGAAAATATTGGAAATGCTTTCCATCAGATCATTTGACTCAAAGGTGAAATAGGAATGGCCCTCACAAACTACCAACTATCTTGCAAGAAAATCTTCTTGGATCGGGTATCCGTAGCTTCCCCTAGTACCTGGTTTTACGCCACAAGAAGTACCCGGTTTTACCCCAAGTGCAGAGGTTATAAAAAACGAAATAGAACCATGCAATTGTTTTAATAATTCTTTATTTTTTGATAGGATATAAATCTTTAGTAAACACATAATAACCTCGACTAAATATAGTGTTTATCATTGTAATGATTAATAAGTAAGGATAGTTTAAAAAGAGATGAACATTGGAGAGTTGACGTCATAAAACAAACTGTCACAGATGAAGTGAATTTAACAACAACATGAAAACTATGACCATTCTTTTTTCCTCACTAGTGGAGAATAATTCAGTATTTGTCCACTAGAAAGAAGAATTAATAACACCAAAATCAAAGTATCCGGTTTTACCCAACCCCCCTAAATATTTTGATTTGAATCCTGCCTTTTCCCCCATCCAGTGTGTATCCATCCTGTTCTCAAACTCTTTATTTGCTTGTGATCTATTAGGAAATTTTTTCTTGATTTTAATTTCACCTAAAAACTTTAGTTACAACCTCAAAATTATAAAATAATTTAAAAAAAACTAACTACTAAGTGATGATAAGTAAAAAATATAAATTTAATAAAGTATTAATAGTCATTAAAACTTTTCAAGTCAAAATGATAATTGTGGCAATATTTGCTAACTGATATTGAATGATTTAAAAGAAGGAAATATGGATATCTTCATGACCTCAATATTATTTTGTGTGACTTGACAGTTTGAAGAGCCATTTACTCATTTAGATAAAAAAAAAAAAAAGTGAGCACCATCTTGCAAAAAATATTTTAATATTTATTTTTATTTAGGTGTCAGAAAAATATGATTACATGCATTTTATTTGGTAGGGGACAGAGTTTAAAAGAGAAGTGCACAATATACATAGTACTTGTTAAGAAGTGCAGTGACAGATTTATGAGTTTTTGAATTGAGAAGCGATAGATTTACAACTCTAATTGGAGTATCAGGCAAATTTACCTTTGATAGAGAGGATCGAAAATGTCATATTATGAATGGATCAGAAATGAGAATTCAACTAACATGTTACTTTAAAATAATTTATCCTATATATATATGAAAAAATTGTCTGCAAGATAAGTGTAGAGTATCTTGAAAAGGAGAAAATTGTTGTTGATCTGACAAATACTTTATTCCAATTTATATTTTCTAAAATATGATTATGTAGATTATTATAAATAGATAAACTTTGTAATAATTGCATATCCGTGCCATGACCAGGAATGAAAATCTTATTTGCAAAAGCATCACATGCTGAAAGGAAGTGTTACCTCTTTAAAATGAGAGCATTACAAATGCTCGGTGAGCTTAAATGGTTTCGAAAATGGAGAAAATCTTGAATTGAGCTCTAGAATTGTTGCAAGTTTTTAGGTTAAAGTAGAACTGCCTTTATCATAGGATTGAAGTAGAAGTAATGCATTTATAATTAAAAATTAGGTAACGTTAAAAAGGATTTATTTTAAAGATGGGAAAATTTCTAAATCATTATATATTTTGTAGGTTTTTATCCATCGAAGATTAAATCATGAAAATATTATTAAGTATTTTGGACATCGAGAAGAAGGACCTATCCATTATATATTTCTTGAATATGCTGCTGGAGGTGAACTATTCGATCGAATTGGTATGCATTATTTAGTTACAGTTATTATTGACATAATTTTAAAAACTTTTTTATTAACTGACATTTTAATTTGTATTTAGAACCAGATGTTGGCATGCCACATCCAATAGCCCAGAAATATTTTCTTCAAATAATTAAAGGAGTAGTAAGTAATTTTGATGTAATTTTTTTTAGTAATTATTTTTGATGTGTGGTGTATAATTTTGATAAGTTAATGATGATAGTTAAATGTTTTCAGTAATTCTATTTGAATTAAGATTACTGCTTTGGCTAGTATTTTTTTTATAATTTAATTACTTTTAATGATTGAAAATAAAATTAAAGAAAGTAGACTGATAAAAATATTTTGTGAAATTAATAATGATGATTATATATCAGTGGCACTGATTTCATTCGACTGTTTTACCTGCTACTGTATGTAAATTATTTTTTTTAAATTGAATATTTTTGTTCCAATTCAGATAATATTTCAAAAGTTTATTTCTTTATAGTATCAGAAAAAATAGTATATTTACAGCAATATTTTTATTTAACACTGCACTTAAACCACTTAATTGTGTTGCCTATGTATGTGTGTCACTTCTGATTCTTACTTCTGATATTTCTTGCTTGCTTTCCCTACATGCTGTTTGCGCTAGAAGAATTTGAATTCTCCATGATTGTTGTGCATATATTTTTTCATTAATTAGTTTGTAATGTTATCAAGAGATGGTATTAAAAAACAGCTAAACAGAGTTTGTATTTTCCTGGATTTTGACCATACAGTCAATGCCATTTTGTTTGGTTGTAAGAGAAGGTTGTTTCTTTTCTCAAGAATATGTTCTCCTGGGGGGGGGGGGGGTCGTCTTGAGTACAAGAATGAGAAGCTGCCATATAAGTAAGCAGGTTCTTGGCAGCACAATAATAGTTCTGTGGCTGGCTAACAGCCCCATTTCTGGTTACAGGAGGCACCTCCTTGTGAGGGCTCCATCAATGAGATGCTTGTAATGGGGTTTATTTTGCATGGTTCTCAGTGCCCGGGTTATCTACTGCTTCCCAATCATTCAAGTTTACCAAATACCTAATAGGATGTAATGATTGTTAGCATATATCCTAGAAGTGAAGAAAATACGTAAAAAAGAAACCCATACGGGCCATGGAGTGTTAAACACAATGGGAAGTATTGATAGAATGGAAAAGTATCTCGCATGTTTCCTCATCATTAAAAAAAAAAAAAAAAAAAAAATGACGGGTGGCTGTCTTTTTCAAACAGCCGCTGATGTTAAAGGCATAGGACTACTTTACTCGCATGACTCTTTCCCGATTTTCAATTTTTTTTGTAACTTCTGTTGTTACCCTTTATCTCTAAGATAAGACATTAGTTATGCTTTTAACATATGTAGTTACCAAGATATAGAGGATCTCCCATACAACGTTTTTTGTGGCATTTTGGTGTGTGAATCAAATTCCTTCCTGAGACCCCAATGGGAGGAAGGTAGTCCTACGGAAAAAAAAAAAAAAAACTGCTAGAACTGTTTCCCTGCTTCTTTGATTTTTCTATGTAGAAATCCTATGGGCAACATCAAAAACACAACAGGGAAGATTCACATTTTGAATTCAGAATGGACATCCTCAACTTACAGAACCACATGCTTCTGTAGATTTAAGAAAAGGACACACAGCACTTCCTAATCCATCGCATTTGACTTAATACTCTTCTTACGAAGTGATTTCACTTATAGATAAGAAAATACAACATTTGAATTTGAATTAAAGAGTTATGGGATTTGAAGCAACAAAGGCTGTTATCCCCTAATTCCAAGTTAGACACAGTATAGTTCGTCCAAAAAGACAATTTCATAATGATAATTAGATCATTCCATAAAGAGTATTTATTGTATCAATCTTTCCATGCAGAAGGAATCCAAAAAATTGATGGTCTCAGACGGCGAAAAAAAAAAAAAAAAAAAAAAAGAGAGAGCAACAAAAGTACCGAAATGCTGGATTCAAAAGGATGCGGCTAAAAAATATCAAAGTACTTGAGGGCTTCAATGAAGATGACCAGATGTTTCTTGTTGGTAAAGGCATGAGACAGAGGGACATCATAAGTAATATTTGGTTCGATGATGTTCAATTTGTTCCAGACAATAGCTCTGAAAGATGCATATTTTTTGCACTTTAGTAGGATGTGAGAAATATTGATTTCATTACAGACTATGCACAAAGAATCGGTATGAAGGTTGATTCTGTGAAGGAGACATGGGGTTATGATGGTTTTGCTAATTATGCATGCAATTAGTCTGTCCTGCACTCTGTTTTCAGTCCATTTAGAGATGGTTAGAATGTCCGGAACGTGCTAGACAGTGTTACCTTTGTATCGTAGAAAGATTGATTTTAGTCAAAAGAAACCAAGTACTATTTTCAGAATTGTGGTATTGGACTCTAACTCTCACTTTGCTTCAAACTATATCATACAAAAACAGACTTAGGATACTAAGGAAGAAAATGGGTGTGTTCCAATAAATTCATAATTTTCTAAATTTATTCCTGTATTTATCATTGTGATGTTTGCTTTTTTTGTATAATACTTGACTATGAGAAAAATGCCAGCTTTCGGTAAAAAAAATTAAAAACTGCCTTACAAAAAATTGCTTTAAGTACTTAACTTTTAGAATTATAGAGATTTAAATTGGAGATAACATCTTCTGATTCTAAAGTGTATAAGTAACTATAATAATAATAAAAAATGACATCTTTGGATATCATTTAAAGAAAAATAAATAGTTAAGTGGCTAATACGTCTTGCCAATTATTAAACAAAGTGTTACTAATACTGTTTAAATTATTTCATTTTGTAAACCCTAAATTAAATTATTGCAGTAGGCTATTTTTTTTTCTTCTTTTTAATCTATTGTTAGTTAATTTATTTTTATTTCACATGCATCATTTACTTATGAACTTTAAATGTATTTGTTTCAGTCTTGCAAAAATGTTTATGCTGTCATATTTGTAACATTTATTCTTCTATGATTTTAAATTTTATAGTTTTTTTACTTTTTCATTTCTACTTTGCATTGTAATATTTATCTATTAAGACTAGTTAACTTGAAATGAGTATTGTACTTATTAAAGATATTTATTTGTTGTTAGATACCTTTTCTTAGTTTTTTAAATTCTATGTTTTGAAATTTTCTAGGAATATCTACATTCAGTTGGTGTAACACACAGAGATCTTAAGCCAGAAAACATCCTGTTAGATGAGCATGGTTTGTAATTCACTGATATGCTTGCTTTATTTTGAAATGGTTCCATCATGGTTCAATCCATCAGTTTTGTTGCCATTATAATGAATGTTAAATATTTTCTTATAAATATTATGTATTTGTGAAATAGTTGAGCAGGACAAGATTTCTTTAAAATTTTTAATTCATTTGTATGAATGTTTTATTTGTACCGGCGTCTGTTTACTTTTAGATTATGGCTAGGAAAAATTTGAGATTTCCTCTTTAGACAAGGATTTTAAATGAAGAAATGAAAGTTCTCTCTCCCCTCCCCCCCCTTTTCAAGTCCTTGGGATATAAAATCTGGGGGGTTACCTATTCTTATCTTCACTCATTAGCACTAAACATATTCATCATGTATAATAGTCTCAAAAAAGGATTTAATACTATCTACAGGGTTATTAAAGACTTAATAGATAAGCACTTGATGGAAGGAAAAACCTAATGTGTTTGCGGTTTTGCAAATGTACCACTCCATATATATAGTTAGAAAAATTGCTGGTACAGCATCTGTGCCATCCATGAAAAAAATGTTAAAGATATGTGATAGATAATCTTTAAATTTTTGAAATTGATGGAAATGATAAAAAAAAATGATCTTAATATGAAATTTTATTTAACAGTGCTAATTGAACTTTTGCTAAGATTCATTCTATACTAAGGCAATTTCTTTTCTTAATGTTTTTATAGCATTAAATTTAGAAATATTTTGTTTTTCATAATTTTGTGATGTAACAGTTCTAGTTTCATAAAACTTTCTTGTTATTTCAAGTAACTCTGTTTCATGATGAAATTACATCATGCATAATTCAAAAACTTAGCTTTCATTAAAACTGTGCTAATTTATTTTGTTTTAAAAAAGACTGAGATTTTCAAGATTTTTCAAATTCTAGAATAATGTTGGGGAAATTATGTTCTATGATGCTATGTTGTACAATGGTTTTCCCCAGTTTTCAAGCCATGTTATTGAAGTGGTGCGGAATTTCCTCTAATCTTGAGCCTGTTGCAGGTCCTCCCACTGGTGAGGTGCAGAAGTTTGAAGATGGGGGCAGCTCAAGTGTTGTCGTCTGACTGCAGTTCAAAGTTACTAGGTCAGGGTTCGCACGCGTCCTTAAAAGTCCTTACTTTTACATTTAGTCCTTACTTTTACATTTAGTCCTTACTTTTACATTTAGTCCTTAAAAGTCCTTATTTTTATGCCCCATTTTTTAAAAGTCTTTTAAAGTCCTTACTCTTTACTCTGCCATTATTAAACCAGCGGGAGTGGTCTCCCCTAAACTTTCTCGTATACTCCTAACACATGTAGAGAAAACTAGAATAATAACAGACGTCAAATAAACTTCCGTCACAAGTAAACCAAAGTTGGAACCACGCGTGGTTTGAAGGATCAAAACAAATTCAAATCCTCTGCTCATTCTTTTGCGCAACAGGACCTGGTGAGACTCCCTAAATGTTTACTTCCTTATAAAATCACTCCAGAATTGGTTTTTGGCAAACTGCCAAGTTTCGGAGCGTCCCTTTTTTGCACAGGCATTGCCACCAGTAGGCATGCGCAGGGAGTTGGTTTCAAAACTGAACAAGTATGCGATTATACAGACAGACAGTCAACCCTTTGACGGATTTGGCCCAAAATTTTATACAGACCTACATTCATGACGATAAAACTGTGTATAAAATTTTATCCATCTGGCTTTTCAAGTTTTTGAGTTATAGCGTTCGCATGACCTCGAACATACAGACAGACAGACTTCCCGTTGACGGATTTTGTCCAAAATTTGATAGAAACCTACAAATTATGTTTAAAGACCACATACCAAATTTCATCCCCGTAGCTCTAATAGTTTTCGAGTTATCGTGTTCACAGACACACACACAGACACACATACAGACACACACACAGACAGACATAATTCCAAAATTGTGTTTTTCGGAATCAGGGAGGTCTAAAACGGGGAGATTCGTCAAAATCTCGAGTTCGAATTTTTTGACGATTACAATACTTTCTCTTTGTATACTTCGTATACAAGAAAGTAAAAATTTAAAATTTCGCCGATTATCGTTTTTCGAATTCCTCCTTTTCGGCGGCTCTAATCTCGGTCAATATGGTTTTTGCGGAATGGGGGGGGGGGGGCCCCCCCAGGGCGCGAACCCATATCCATCGTATACACTTTGGGAAATAAGGGAGGAGTTACAGATGGCCTTTATTGGTCCATGGTTCCATAGGAATGATTGTCAAAAGTGCTGTTACCACTTTTAGAACAGTAACAAAGTGATAAACCTTGACTTCCATTTTTTGCCAGTGATGTATTAAAACTTGTTAATGATTGCATTCAGAATTTTGAAACCAGAGAATGAAAGAATTGAGAAACCTGAGACTTGATGCAAATTCAACTTCAGTGACCCAAACTTGTATAATGATAAAAGTTAACTATATTTAGGATTTGCTGCAGAGCAACTAATAATAGAAAGGAATTAGCAGACAAGGATGTTTTCACACTCAGACAGGATAGTCAGGAAAACATCATAACAGTGATAAAACATTTCATGCAGAAATGTCCTGTGAATTACGCACTAGTAAGACATGCAATTTGCATTGATCCATGAGTAATGGCTGGATATCCCAAAAAAGCACAGGAAAAAATGAAAAATGTATTGATTGTGTTGTTGCAAAATAAACATATTTTTGAAAAAGATTGCGACGAAATTTTGTTACTCTATGCAGAGTTTCTGTTAAATATTGTAAAGTCAAATTCATTTGAATGTACTTCTTTCAATCCAAAGAGTGATTCCCTTGATACTTTTTTTACAAACTTATTTTAGCAATAATCATTATGAAAAAAGTTTGGAAGATTATCAAAATGGTATTAATACTGTCACATGGACAAGGAGGTTTTTCGGTGAACAAGGCCCTGGAAATAAAAAATTTAAAAGATGTTTCATATAGTTCCCAGCGTGTAATTCATGAATTTATTTAGCTGTATGGGGCTATTTATGACTTAAACATTACTAAAGAAATGAGGATGACTGCCACCTCAGCTAGAGCAAAATACATGCAGTATTTAGAAAGTGAAATATCCAAAGAAAAGATTGAAAGAAAAACAACTGAAACGGAAAGCTCTAGAGGAGGAAATAGATTTTTTAAAACAAAAGAAAATGTTCCTCCAAAAGGACATACACCATACAAATGAGGAAGCAAATGATTTAGCTAATGAGGCTGAAAAATCAAAGAACATAAATTTATTTATTCAATCGCATGAACTAAGAAAAACAATTACTGAAAAAGAAATTAAAATTAATACCTTGGATGTAAAATTGAATGAAAAAAGTTTGGAATTAAAAGATATTTAATTTGATAACCAGTTTCATGTTTTTTTCCCATCGGTTTATTAACTCATATTTTTAGGAGTTTTTGTTGTGTTAAATTTTCAATGTATCTTCTATGTTTTATATTATACTTTATCATCTAATAGGTTGAAATTGCAAAAATGAGATATTTTATTTAAAAATGCGTGCGACAATTCGTTAAGTTTATTCAATTTAGAGGTCCTTATTTATGGTTTTTTTTAGTCCTTAAAAGTCCTAGATAGTCCTTGATTTTCTTTTAAGGAAATGTGTGTGAACCCTGTAGGTCCATTTCTAGATAGCCTTGTGTTGCTTCAAAATGGGATGTTAATATAACTAAAAAAATAATATAACTAAACAAAACAATAGCCTGTTCTTGAATGGAGTTATACAAGCTCCTGTTAGATAATAATACTCCTGTTAATAATGTAACTCCTATATTTTTTAAAACAGTTCACTGAGAAATTATTCATAAATGGCCAAATGATTGATAAAGTTTTTTTTAAAAAAAAGTGGTAAAGTGGCTTTTACTGATAACTTTTTTACATTTGAAGAAAATTCATGTCGTAATTGAAATTCAACACATCACTTACCTGTGAAGGTTTGACTTTTCAAAGGTACTCAAGCTATTATGTAAATATCTTGGAAACAAATGTTCCATTTTTGTTCAAGTAAAAGGAAATGCTTACCAGGAATGAAGTTGAGTTGATTTTATTTCTTTCTTTTCAGACTAACTTTCTGAGACACTCATCTCATTAAAAGAATCGGTAATGCAGTGATTTATGAACAAGTTATCCTTCAGTTTAGAACTGAAAAATTCTGTAATAAATTAATATAAATGGTATAAATAAATAGTGAATTAGGATTTATATATAAACTAGAAGATTTGTGCCCGTGGTTGGCTTTTAGCTTGCCAACAATATTTCAGATCTGACTGTCAGTGCTTAAGAAATAAAAAAAAGCATAAAAAACAGATATGATGAGTCAATTGACACTAACTTTCACTTTGCAAAATATATAAATATTCAATCCCAAAATTAATTATTAAAAAGAAAGAACCTTTTTAACAAAAACGAAAGTAAAGATCTCTGAGAAGTGGAAAAATAAATTAATTCTAATTAATTAAATATTTGCAGTTTGAATTCTGTTTAATGTCTCTTGTCTTTGTCTCACCCTCCATTGTGCAAGTCTTGCTCTTGCAAACCTTTTTCTTGCTATGGGATCTTCTATATCCATATTGTTCACCGACAACACTTGAACGCTTTTTCTTTCAAAGATAAGGAAAATTTACTTCCCCCTTCAAAAACCGCTCCGAATTCTAAGAAATCCTTGTTCCTCACTCCGAATTCTAAGAAAAGAAACCCCTTTCCTGTTCCCTTCGGGGCGAGCCACTTTTGGCACGTAGCAAGCCTACATTCCTGGAGTGTTAGAAACCTCCAGACGGTGTTTATATTATAAATTTTAATCAACTTTAATTAAGTTGAAGGGTTGGCTTCCTTTCACTTCAGCAAAAAAGAAGAGACTTGGTTGTGGAAGTGAATTTATTTAACTCTGTTTTTTTTTTATTAGACTCTAACTTTATCTCATTCGTTAGGATTTTGTCATTGTCGTATTGTTTGAATAAGCTATTCTATAATAGATTCATTTTTAATTTTATTGTTAGTCATTCAGATTTCAATAGTATAATTTTGATTTGGATGGTATCCTCTACAAAATGCAGAAATATTTTTATGTTCCCTTTTATAAAAGATACAGGCATAAATAGATTTTAAAGATGAATGAAACTGTTTGTCAGGAACAAAGTAATATTATAGTATAAGATTTCTTTTATGCCCGAGTTTCATTGGTTATGTTTGTAAAACAATTTTACTAAGGATTTATAGAAAAAGATATTAATATTTCCTTTTCTTTTCACTGTTAGATAATGTCAAAATCTCTGATTTTGGCTTAGCTACTATTTTCCGTCACAAAGGTACTGAAAGAATTTTGCAAAACAGATGTGGTACATTGCCCTATGTAGCTCCTGAAGTATTTTTCCGAAAATATAAAGCGGAACCTGCAGATGTATGGAGTTGTGGTATTTTACTGGTTGTAATGCTTGCTGGTGGTAAGTTCCACCCATCTTTTTAGCATAGTTTTAAATTATTGCATTTTATAAGCATCAATATTTTCCCAAGGGTAATGATGACTTCATTTAAAAAATCCTCAAGATTACTGTTTTTAAATCTGACATAATTTAAGATAATTCAAGTTGTTAATGAGATACATAAGTTTATATAAT
>BGPR01000027.1:1916261-1956203 GCA_013235015.1 Araneus ventricosus | reverse complement strand
TTTATTTCTTTCTTTTCAGACTAACTTTCTGAGACACTCATCTCATTAAAAGAATCGGTAATGCAGTGATTTATGAACAAGTTATCCTTCAGTTTAGAACTGAAAAATTCTGTAATAAATTAATATAAATGGTATAAATAAATAGTGAATTAGGATTTATATATAAACTAGAAGATTTGTGCCCGTGGTTGGCTTTTAGCTTGCCAACAATATTTCAGATCTGACTGTCAGTGCTTAAGAAATAAAAAAAAGCATAAAAAACAGATATGATGAGTCAATTGACACTAACTTTCACTTTGCAAAATATATAAATATTCAATCCCAAAATTAATTATTAAAAAGAAAGAACCTTTTTAACAAAAACGAAAGTAAAGATCTCTGAGAAGTGGAAAAATAAATTAATTCTAATTAATTAAATATTTGCAGTTTGAATTCTGTTTAATGTCTCTTGTCTTTGTCTCACCCTCCATTGTGCAAGTCTTGCTCTTGCAAACCTTTTTCTTGCTATGGGATCTTCTATATCCATATTGTTCACCGACAACACTTGAACGCTTTTTCTTTCAAAGATAAGGAAAATTTACTTCCCCCTTCAAAAACCGCTCCGAATTCTAAGAAATCCTTGTTCCTCACTCCGAATTCTAAGAAAAGAAACCCCTTTCCTGTTCCCTTCGGGGCGAGCCACTTTTGGCACGTAGCAAGCCTACATTCCTGGAGTGTTAGAAACCTCCAGACGGTGTTTATATTATAAATTTTAATCAACTTTAATTAAGTTGAAGGGTTGGCTTCCTTTCACTTCAGCAAAAAAGAAGAGACTTGGTTGTGGAAGTGAATTTATTTAACTCTGTTTTTTTTTTTATTAGACTCTAACTTTATCTCATTCGTTAGGATTTTGTCATTGTCGTATTGTTTGAATAAGCTATTCTATAATAGATTCATTTTTAATTTTATTGTTAGTCATTCAGATTTCAATAGTATAATTTTGATTTGGATGGTATCCTCTACAAAATGCAGAAATATTTTTATGTTCCCTTTTATAAAAGATACAGGCATAAATAGATTTTAAAGATGAATGAAACTGTTTGTCAGGAACAAAGTAATATTATAGTATAAGATTTCTTTTATGCCCGAGTTTCATTGGTTATGTTTGTAAAACAATTTTACTAAGGATTTATAGAAAAAGATATTAATATTTCCTTTTCTTTTCACTGTTAGATAATGTCAAAATCTCTGATTTTGGCTTAGCTACTATTTTCCGTCACAAAGGTACTGAAAGAATTTTGCAAAACAGATGTGGTACATTGCCCTATGTAGCTCCTGAAGTATTTTTCCGAAAATATAAAGCGGAACCTGCAGATGTATGGAGTTGTGGTATTTTACTGGTTGTAATGCTTGCTGGTGGTAAGTTCCACCCATCTTTTTAGCATAGTTTTAAATTATTGCATTTTATAAGCATCAATATTTTCCCAAGGGTAATGATGACTTCATTTAAAAAATCCTCAAGATTACTGTTTTTAAATCTGACATAATTTAAGATAATTCAAGTTGTTAATGAGATACATAAGTTTATATAATTTTTTTTTCAAATAAATCAAAATATATAATGTTTTAAAATTTATTAAAAAAATTATTTCATTATATATTTTAACAAATTTGCTTACATTTTCAGTTTCTTAGCATTTAAAAAAATAATTGCTAAGTTAACCTGGTTTTGTATGTAATGTGTAGAAGGGGTGAGTTCTGAGAAGTGATGCTTAAATATTTTTGCTAATGCAAGCCAAGTATGATCATCAAGACTTTTAATGGCTTATTAAATTAGAACCAGAAGTATTTATATGAACATGGAGATCAGGAATCGTTATCAAGGTGAGAATGTTGATGGAATGTGAGGAATTTTGATAAAATCTCCAGTCATTCAATAAATTATCATGAAAAGTTTTTACGAATGATTTTCTGACCCAAAATCTTCACTTATATTTTTGTTTAATGATAATAAATTTTACTGCACAATCTACACAGCATTTGATTCTTGATTTTCAAGGATGTTCTATATCCATTTATAGCATCATTGGTATATCTGATCTATAAGTGATATACTTGTTTTGAAACAAAATTGAAGAAGGAAAATCTGTTCCACAAATACAGAAATTCTGGCTTTAAGAAAGCAAACAAACGAAAAGCCTGAATTCTTTTAGGACAATTACTCCCAGTTTCTTTGCAACATTAGCAAAACAGTAACTTAGTTGCATTGTTTTTACGTTTTAAGTAATATAACTTAGTTTTTCCTGAGTTATCAATAAAGGAGCAAACATAATTATGTTGCAGAGCTCCCCTGGAATGAAGCAACCAGTGACTGTAAAGAATTTATATTATGGAAGGAGTCTAGCTACTCTATAACTCCTTGGACTAAAATTGATAACCTTGCTTTAGGTAAGTAATTACTTATATTCTTACTTTTTGTAATAGTACATAATACTGGTTTGATTATCAAGATATGCTTTTTTCTTATTTCAAAATTAAAAAAAAAAGAGTTAAAATAGAATTTGTAACAATGTTCTTCATTGTTATATTATTCAAGCACTTCACCTTTTCACAAAAATATTTTAACTGTTACGTAACCGAACGAAGTGTCGATGTCTGTATGGATCAATATGTAATATTTCATGACTTTTGTAACATTAGCGTAAAGGAATCTACCTTTTTTTTAATTGCTTAGGGCATTTAACATTTGTAAAGTTCTGACAATTAGCCTTTTTTGTTATGAGTTGTTTAAATTTTTCTTGCAAGTATTTATTTATTTTTTATTATTTTGAAAGCATTCGTAGAAACTGGTAAATTGGGTTCACTTGAAGTTCAATTTTCTTAGTGTTTATTATTTGCCATTTTCATCATGTAATCTTAAATAGTTGTGTAACCAGTTTAATAGCCAGGGAAGCCAATATTCCCAATGAATGGACTGATAACATTTGACATGTTACTAATACAAAAAAATGTATTTCTTAATATTTTATGTATGGAATGATACAACGTTCTCCTTTTACTTTTCAGCATTATTAACTAAAATATTGTGCTATTCACCTTCAAAAAGGTATACTCTTAAAGAAATTGAAAATCATCTGTGGTGCAAGAAAGTTCTTATATATGAAGGTAATGCATTTCATACATATTATGCAAACTTCTTATATTGGTAGACAGTAATTTGTGCTGCTCTTTAAATAATGAATATATATATATTTGACATTTCAGTTCATCCCCAGCTCTCAATGAGAGAAATAGAACATTATTGGGGTCAGGGAATGCTTCATTACCTTTTTTTAGGGGGTATTCAGTGTTTGTGAGCAAGATAGTTTATGAATTCATTTGAACTGAAAAAAAAAAAAGTGGGTGTGTTCTTCCCTAAACTTTCTCGTATACTTCCCCAAAAAGGTGCAGTTCCCCTTCCCCCGTGTGGCTAAAAAAATTCGAACCTACTGTTATCCAGAATCCAATGACTATCAGAAGGTTTTTCATTATAGTGATTGAAAAATATCTAGGTATTAAGAATCAAATTCAAAGAGATGCGTACCGATTTTACGCTCTTGCCGTCTCAAGGACAAACTGACGTAATTCACTCCTTTTGCATGCACAGAAGATTGCGTCCAGTACGCATGCACGTGGAGATGGCGGATTCTTTTCAAAAGTAAATTATGCAGACCGACAGACAGTCAACCCTTTGACGGATTTGGCCCACAATTTTATAAGCACCTACGTTCCTAATGATAAAACTGTGTACCAAATTTTATCTATATACCTATTCAAGTTTCTGAGTTATCACGTTCACATGACCGCGGACATACAAACAGACTTCCCATTGATGGATTTTGTCCAAAATTTGATAGAAACCTACAAATTATGTTTCAAGACCACATACCAAATTTCATCCCCGTAGCTCTAATAGTTTTCGAGTTATCGTGTTCACAGACAGACATATTTCCAAAATTGTGTTTTTCGGACCCGGGGAGGTCTAAAACGTGGAGATTCGTCAAAATCTCGAGTTCGAATTTTTTGTCGATTACAATACTTTCTTTTTGTATACTTCGTATACGAGAAAGTAAAAATTATTGAAATTTGCTAACTAGCTATTTTAAATTGAATTTCTTTTATTTAATTACAATTATTTGTAAGTTTTTTCCTTCAGTCGATAAATTTGGGATCACAATTGCAAAAAATTCAAATTCCATTCTGTAGTTTAACTGTGCTTCCTGTAGTATAAGCTGTATTTTCTGATCTATTCAAAATCTTACCAAACTGTTTCTATTTTCTTCATTCAAATTTACCCTGTATTTATTCACAGCAGTTAAATGTCATAAAGTATGGTGTAAAACTTTCTCTTTTCTCTTAAGTTTTGGGTCCTTTTTTATATAGTCTGAAAAATTACATTCCATAGATCTTTTTTGATTTATAACTTCTAATAATCTTAATTATGAAGTGTAGTTAAAAAGATATTTCTATTTATATAAACATTCTGGTATCTTTAAAGCATCAAGTTTTTAGTACATGCTTATTTTATATTTTATTTGTTTTGTATTAATTCTGTGATTAAATTTCAGACATTGCAAGCTAGAATGAATTGTAATTTATAATTTTTTTAAGCATGAGAAATTGTTCAAAGAATTGCTGACAAGATATATATATATATACATTAGAGCAAATTAGAAATGATTTATATACTGTATTCTTCTTTGTTTTAGAACATATAAATTATTTCCATTTACACATATTTCTATATTTTTATTATCTTCTAGAAACCACTCGTATTGGAGTAGATACTCCAGCATACAAACGTTTGTGCTCAGATGTGGAACAACCATGTGTCTTGAGGTAACTAAGATGTTGTATAAATTAAATAACAGCCTAAAAGAATAAATATAAGTTCAAAAACTGTACATATAATATGATTTATGGTGCTAGATATTCTTACTGACAAAATACTGATGGAATAACTCTAAATTTTATTTTTATCACACCTTTGTCAACTAGAAAACTGAGTTCTCATCTAATTTACAATATTTTGTTATAAATGCTTTTCATGTGTTTGGGTATATATATTTTTTCTAATTGCATATTAGTAATTATATATCTGTTGTGACAATACTACAGTTATTTTTGAAAATTGCTGATTAAATTTCTCTAGCTAAAAAACTTTTTTTGACTTATAATTATTTCTTGAATTCATTTTTTGAAATTTTATTGATTTTTCAAAGTTTCTTTTGAGGATAGAAAAATTCTATTTAATTTCTTAAAACTTTAAAATTTTGTCCAAAACTTTGTTTTTAAAAAAGAATTGGGGATTTAAAGTTCATTAATAGAAGGATTGAATTCAATTAATTCATTTCATCTATGTAGAAGTAATATGATTTCAGTCTGAAGGAGCAAAATAACATTTTAAACTTTACTCTTAACAGTGGTAATTGAAACTATATTTTAAAAAAACCTAAAAGTTACCATGGAGTAAAAATCTGACATAATATGAAATAAACAAATATTAATGTGATACAGAAACATCCATGGTAACACAAAAATTTTCGAACAGTTTCATTAGGCAATCAAAATGAATTTTTAAAAATGTCTTAAAATTGTTTTACTATGTAGCTGCAGTACTTACTATTTTCCTGCAGAAAGAAAAATATACTAATTGGTTGCTATAACTTATTTTTGTTTTGGTGATTGCAGGGTGTGTGTGTCTTTAAGCTCTGATAATTGCTATGCTTATATTTTTCATTGCTAACATTTGAAAGACCAGTATGATCAACAAGCCATTTCGATGTAGACAATAAATTTTCATTTAACTTTTCAAGAATTAGATTATAATTTGAAGTAAGCATATTAACAAGTTTATTGAGAAGCGCAAGCAAGAAATTGGCTGTGTGGAACAAATTTATGCAATGCAAAGAATTTTGAAAAACTCTTCAAGATTTTCATTTAATTACCTCTAAATTCTTTAACAATATAGTCTTGAGAAGGATTTTCTAACCTAAAAACTTTACTTGCATTTGTTTAACAAGAATAAATAATATTTCACTTTCTATACAGAATCTAGAATATGAGTATTCAAAGATGTTGTACATTCTGTCATAAAATTATCCATTTAATTGTTCTAAAGCAAAATGATAAAACAAATGTTTGTAAAGCTAATAAGTCTGCGTTTCACAAATCTGAAAATTCCAGATTTAAGAAAGTAAAAAATCCTGAAAATTCCAGCTGTATCCAGACTGAATTAACCTGTCTTAATTTTATTGATAAATTCTTAAATTATTTACTTATTTTTTTCATACTTTATTAAAAACTTCTTTTAGGGAAGACAGTGTTTCTAAAATGTCCTATTCTCAACCTGCTCCTATTTTGAGAGAAAATAGTATTGACAGTTTGCCTAAGGATATTAGTGGCATTACTATCGGATACAGTTTCTCCCAACCTGTTGATCCTGAGAATATGATACTGACATCACAGTTTTCTTCGTCTCAGATGGTTTCAAAGGTATTTTATTTGTATTTCTTTATAATTCACATAAAATGAAATTTTATTGAAAAATAATTAATCGCATTGTGTAAGAAAATTCCATAAAAATTTAGTTTTTAAAAGTATATGCCAGACTGTATACATTGATAGATACTGTAGTTCAAAGAGTCTTTTTATTTTTGTACATGATAATATAGGAAACTGAAATAATAATAATAATCTTTTGTGATGTTCTTGTTAAAGTGTACTAAGCATCTTTCATGTAAATCATTTCATTAAAAAGAAAAAATATGCGTTCCTGCATGACTTTCATCTTAAATTGTATCCAGCATGTTGAAACATTAATACCATTAGTTTGGACATTATTTCAAAAGTACTTTTTCATGACAAAAATGCAATTATTTATTTATTTATTATTATTTTTTATTTTTAAGATTTTACTATTGCCATGCATATGACAGTACAGCTTTTCAAACTGAAGTATCTATTGATATAAATAATTTCCACATAATTTTTCAAAAACTATATTTTTAAGGAACTTCAAACATTTTAAGTGTATATTTTTTAAAATTATATTTTTAAGGAACTTTTAACATTTTATTAAGTGATTAATTTATTTTCACCCTGTATTTATTCTGTAATATATATGGATACCTTGTTAATGTAGGAATGTCGTATCATTAGAAAATATTTTACTTTTCTTTTTATTAATTCATTTTTTAAAAAAATTGACAGACAACATTGCCAATTGGTACAAGGTTGACCAGATTCTGTATTGGAATGGATATTGAGACTGTATATGAAGAAATTATAAGAGCATTTGAAAAGCTTAATTACAACTGGAAGCATAGTGGGAAACAACAGGTAAAAGCTTATCAGCATTGAGTTTCTGCAAACTATTGTCAGTGACAACTTAAATCAACCAAATGTAGAATGCTATATAGCCACATCACCACTGAATGTTGTTATATGCTTTTCTTTGCATCCTAAGGTCAGAGAATTGAATGAAATCAAACATTCGTTTTAAATATCTAGTTTTATTACTTAGAGTATTGATTATTAATATTTAAAACGAAATTTTGTTCACTTTTTTGAATTGCTTTAAGATCACATTAAGACTTTAGTTGGACATAATTCAACAAACACCATGTAGTTTTCCCTCTCAATGTTAACTTGAGTTGTCACTGTCTATAGTATATCTATTATTTTATTTACATTTAAAATAATAGATCTTATTTGTTATTTCCAGTCATGTTTGCTTAGTGTTAGATATTTTATTTGTTTCTAATAAACTACTCCACATGTGGCTGCTATTTATAATTTAAGAATCTCTGCTTTATTTTAATACAATTTGTAAAAGAATTTGAAAATGCTAGATAAAAAAAATTTCTTTAGTGAAGCACATTGTTTTACAACACAAATACTTCTTTATCATAGTCATATAATTGTACGTTCCTAATTATATTGCCAAAAAATTTACCTTGGAAACATGACATGTGATATCCAGGAAGACATTTTGCACTGTATATTCTAATTTTATTTTCAAATGCCAATTTTATTTAGTACATCTTTTTTATTCTATATGTTCTGTATTTTATGTTTACCTGCTATTTCCCCAAAACCTATTAAGATTTTTTTCAAGTAGAAATTACTTCGTGAAAATAAGTTTTCTGAATGATCATATTCAAGTTTTTTTACTTCCTGTTCCACTTTTATTTAACTTGACTTGTTGCATGTTTATAAAAATGGAATTTTGTAATCGATTTTTCAGGTTTCCTGATGTACTAGAGTTTTGAAATTTTGTTTACTTGTGTGTTCTTGTTTTAATATTTTCAAAAATTAATTATCAATGAAATAATTTAATTAAATTTTTATTCCAAGTGACTGGTGTCATCTGGTAGTGAATTTGAGAGAAAATTAATTTCAAGATTCCATAATACAGGTCCTCCTTGACTTATGACTGTGTTCTTTTCCAACTGATAGGTTGTAAGTTAGATTTATATTTTCAGCACTATTTTCATCCAAATAGGTAATAACAAATGTACATAAAACACAAAAATTTAGTCTTTGTGCATATAATTAATGTACAAAATACATTATATGAACTCTATTGTACGTACTGCAACCCCCCCTTTAAATTATGTTTTAGTTTGATTTTTTTTTTGTTTTGTTGTGGTTGGAAGTGCAGATGGTTGTAAGTCGAGGAGAAGGTTTATTTATAATAATGCATTATAAGTTAAAGACTCAAAACAGAAAATAATTAAAAAAAAGAAAAACTTAATTTTGTCATACACTATTAAAAGTGCTTTTTAAAAACTGGTTTCTTACTTGACTTGTTTATTTAAATTCATTTAAAAAAAAGAGAAAATCAGTGAAAACATTAACCTGAGATGCATAAATTTCCTGACATTAATCTCAAGGAATTAAAAGCAGTAAGAATTAAACATTTTCAACATACTATTTGTTTCCTGTTTTAATAATTTTTGGATATGTTATGTCTAATCAGCTAATTTTTGTTGTTGTTGGGAGACAAATAGTCTCTTTTCACTCTATTAAAGAGATCTGTTAGCCTTTTTCAGGTAGTAATTGAAGGTGATAATTGGAAAAGAAAATGCTGAATAACAAAAATTGCTGTTAAACTTATGTTTTGTAAGGACTTTGGTAATTCTGTTTTAGAAGGTTTTAAATGTTTTATATTACTTGGCAGTGTTTTTTCCTATCAATTTTTGTACCTTTTAGATGACAATATTTATCTTTAATTAAATTAAATGTACCTTTTTAGATGACAATTACCACTCAGGACAGAAGAAAAATGCACCTAATTTTCAAGGCAAATCTGATTCCTATGAAAGAAAAAATTCTCGTAGATTTTCGAAGATCAAGAGTAAGTTTACAGAAATTTGTTAATGCATATAGTCAATGACCATTGAAGTTGACAATACATAGAAGACCTACAAGCATACTTATTATTAATAAACGGCATAACACATCAGCAACTAATGTGAAATAATAGTCACATGACAAACATAACTGTGAATGTCAGTATGTGATTAAATGTTGCACTGTATGACATTTCGCACAAGTACCTGTAATCTTAGGCAATGTTTATATTTTATGCAAACTTTTGAGTGGGAAAAATATTACTGCTCAGTTTCTTTCATAATTTCCTCTAAACAATCTTGTGCTATTGAAATATTGTGTTAACTGTGAAAATTCAAGGACACATTTTAAACCTACTAACTTATATAAAATAAATAAGTAAAATTAACTTAATGTATTTTTAATTTATGCAACATCAATGCAGTTTAGATTTGAATCATTCTACTGCTTTGCAAATAGAATAATTCTAGTTCTAATGAGAGAAGAAAATGACATTAAATGAATCAAGATAAGTTTTAGGAAATAATAATAATAGAAAACTCAATAAACTACTAAATTTGCCCCATTTCCATTTTAAATATAGAATTTTATTACATAGAAAACTGATTATAGTGTTTTAAGCAAGAATTTCTACAATTTGCTACAAATTTCTCTAAATTGCTTTTAAAGATATTAAATTCACATTCAGGACTATTTTACATGTTGTGTAGCTTTCCTACTGCCAACTTATGCTGTCACTGACTTTAATTTATTTCAATTTTACTAAAACATTTTTGTATTAGAAGTGACAAATTTCTTTAGTACTTGTCAGTGAATTTCTGTTTGAAGATTAACCTTTAATGTAATGACTTTTTGATGCAAATATTTCTTGTTATTCTTTCAGGGAGATGGTCTTGAGTTCAAGCGACACTTTCTGAAAATCAAAGATTCTCTAATCAAAATAATTGATAAAGAAACCTTTGTTGGATCTTTACCTACTAAATAATTTTTTTTAATGCATATATAGATGTTTTGAAGAGTGATTTTCATCTGCCACCAAAGATGGAAGTTACTATTTTATGTGAATAGAGATTTTCATAATATTTTTATAGAAAAGATGTTGTATACTTTTATATTGTTCTGTCTTACTGTGGTTGTATACTTTTATATTGTTCTGTCTTACTGTGATTTTTGTGCCATTCATCAGTTATGTGTACTTATTTTATAATAAAGGGTTTTTTTATAGAAAAATTTCATATTTGTTTCATTTTTATATTATTTACATTTTACTCCGTATTCTCAGGTATACTTTGATTCATCAAAGATGTAAAATAAATATGGTTTTTAACCCAAGATTTTAGAAAAGGTTACTCTGTAGTAAAGATTTTTCTTTGTTTGCTTCATATGAAAAAAAAATCATAACTATTTTTATTCCGAAAATCTTTTTGATATCACAGGTGTTATCATACATTAATAGAAAGTTAATTAGTTGTACTGAAGATCATCTTTAAAAAAAGAAAGTCTTTTTTATTTAAGTGTTAGAAGAACATTATTTCAAGTACACTTTGTGGAGTTATAAGCCTAACACTGCTTATACTTATTAGTTTAGAGCCAAATTGAAGATATTCTTAAATGATTTATATCTGTAATTTGAATTGCTGGATGAATTTATTTCTGACAGAAAGGATAAAAAACATCAGCTTGTGATGAGTCAGAAAGAAGAATTTAACTATTGTATTAACATAAAAATGGTTTATTACATAAAATATTAGTAATTGAAAATAGAAAAAAAAAAAAATGTATCAGTATTATGACTTGGTGGAATTTAAAGACATACTTTTCTTATATTCAGACAACAGCTATTTTGACAGCTTGTTTTTGATCAGTGGTGGCTTGTCTGCTCAGAAACCGTGCTGCAAAAAAATATTTCGCAAGAGGCTACAAATAAAAAATAATTTTTAAGAAACAGGTTTACCCTTAAATAGCCAAAATTTGTTATCTAAATTGTATTTTAGAAAATTGCCAATGTATTTTTAGGATGTGTGACTTCTAACAAATATGTATTAACCAGCTGCATTTCTGTCGAGGTAACATGAAAGCAAACCCCAAAAACTGTCAATGCAAGATAGCAAAGAAAAACAAATCAAGGGAGTGAAGGCAAACCTCGGGTGGGAGTAGGAAAAGAAGAAAAATAGCATCTATTGTCTGAGCATCAAACTGGAAGCTGCTGAAAATATAGCTTAGGCTATTCGAATGGAGAAAGGGTTGCTTTTTACCTTCAGATGTATCACTCAGCTGCATGCAGAGCTTTGATTCTTTCCAGAGCTATTCAGTGTACAGCACCATTCTATGCCTCTTGTTAATTCATTTTCTTTTTTTTTTACGTTTTCATTACTTTTTTTCATTTTCATTGATCCTTAAATTCTCAGAGTGTAAGAGTAAACAAATAATAAAAACAAAAATACAATTTTTAAAAATAATATTGGGGGTGGTCGAGCTCTGCAACCCTAATGAACCACTTACTATTAGTCTTTGCAACAACAGAATTGCAGAAACTTTTTTACTTAATGTTTGTAATCTTTTTTCATGCTAAGAATCTAAAAGTATGATGTGTGTTAATGCAGTTTAATGATTCTATTTCCAACAGCTGTTTGAGTGTGAAAATAGAATAATTTTCAAAGTCAACTTAGTATAACTGGAAAAAAAGTGCTTCTTGTGCTGCTAAAATTTTACTTCTACTAAATTACATTTAATTGAGGTATAATTTAAAATTACACCTTAACTCAATGTAATTTAGTTCATATGACAAGAATCTTGTTGAAAAAACAATACTGTAAAGAATTTAAGTCGCAATGAAAATTTAAAAGAAAATTTGTAAACATTCATTAAAATTAATATAAACCAATAAACTTTGAAACTTTCAGACATTCATACCTCACCTTCTAAAGAAATGATTTAGTCTTTTGTTGGATTGAAATTAAAATTAATACTCAAAGAAGTGTATACACAAGATGTAACAAAGACAGATTATTGATGTTAGTATATTTCCAATATCTCATTGTATATAATATTCGATGTCGGTGCAATCATCTTGCATAGTTTGCTTGTCTTTTTTGGTAATTTAGACAAAAATATTGTTAGATTTAGTGACTCTTGAAAAGGCTACACAGAGTTGTCTATGAGTAAATACAGTATTTGGCAAGTATAATGCAGTTTTTTTGAAGCATTTATCCCTGAGATTTATTGATAGTCATTGCAAAAGCAACTCAGTGGGAACTGTTTTTTGGTTATTTGAAAAGACATGGTTGGGTAGGATGAAGTGAGGTTATCCAGGGTATGATGCTAGTCAATTAGCTGAACAGTGACCATATGTTCTTGGAGGTGGATGACAACCATTGATTAAGTCCTATTTAGCATTTAAATTTCTGTACATCTATGATTTGCTTTAACTTAAAAATTTTATATAGAAAAAACAATGTGTTTTAACCTTAACTGAGTATGCTATGTCAGAAATATGTAAAAAAAACTTCTTTACTGATACCTTATTCATTACAGTAGGTTTCATATTAGTTGAGAAAAAAGAATGTTGATAATCAGTGGCAGTTCGTGCTAAATCCAGGTGGGGTTGCTGCAATGTAAAGTTCTACTCTGGGTACTAATGATTTCTGTATGACTTAAATTAGGACCTTTTTAATTAATTTTCAATAGTTTAATACTTAATTAATAAAAAAAATTACTAGATTTTTGACTTTCAATTATTTTTAAATTAATTTAGAAAAAAAAATGCAATTTTTTTTAACTAGCAGAGTAATAAAGAATTTTTTAAAATGATTTTTCACAATTATTTTTGCTACGTCCCTTGCTATCATTTATAAGGATTTAAAGAATCAACTGAGCGTGGAAAAAAAATTCATTGAAAGCTGTTAGTTAAAATAAATGCATATGTAGGATAAAGGTATTGTTTATAAGTATTAATAAAAGCACTTAAAATGAAATCGGCTCTTCTGATTTTATTTCGAGCAAAATGATTAATAACCTTTCTCCACAGTATTAGTATGACCATCAAATGACATGAAAACACTCACGGAGAGACGAACAGAATTTCTTGGATGGCTTTCATTCCACGTTTCATTTCTCTAGCTGTTTCAGTTTTAGAATTAAAATGTTCAAATGCTAACAGGAAAAAATCATTGAAATTTATCTACAATAATTTTTTAAACTAATTTTTAAATTTATCATTACTTATTTTTTCATTTTCCTTTATTATTCATTTTCAAAGATATTTATTTTCAAATTTTATCTTGTGAAACATTTATGCATGACCAATTGCTGTTTCTTACCCGATAACCCTGCTTGTTTTCAATCCTACGTAGGATTGAAAACAAGCACGGTTTAATACATTTCATAACCAGCGGGAGTTATCTCCCCTAAACTTTCTCGTATAGCCTTAACAAAGGTATCATTTCCCCTCACCCCCGCTCGGATAAAAAATTGGGAATTTTCTGTATGCACACAATGCCACTAATTTCCTTCAGCGAGCACCAAAGGCATGGGTAGAATTTGGCAGTGAGCCAAGACCAGGGATGAGACTCTTCCGCTTTTTCGCGAATTTCTGCTTTTTTTGTTATTTTGGAGAAATTTCGTTTTTTTTTTCTCTCTCTCAAAATTCCGGTTTTTTTTTTCCTTCCCCGGATTTCCGATTTTTTTCCCCTGCAAAAATTTGCTTTTTCTTCCGAAAATTCCGCTTTTACACAAAGAAAAGAAACTTTCCTATCTTACGTTTTCGAAAGAAAATTCTGTGAAAATATGCTCAATAGTGCAGCTTAACTCCACCTGCTAGGAAACTAGCTGATTCATCTTCTACTGACGAATCAACATTATATCTGCAAGTTGTACAAAGATGAACATTCCAACATTTAGTGCCATTTAAAGTATTAAGTACCACCTTTTTGCAGAAAACAAAACCTCTGTGGCATATTTGGAAAAAAAAAAAGATTTTTTTTGCATGAACATTTTGAAAAAAAAAATTAGTTGAAAACTTAAGGTCATCTTGTATGGCGTACCAAGATGAAGAAATAAAGAAAAAACAAATAAGTAAACTACATAAAAAAAAAGAAAACTCCTGTCAAAAGAGGCAGCTAAAAAGCTGTGTGCAAATGCAGCAAAAAAAGCAGAGAATAAGACAAAAGGTTCAAGTTAATTTATTTTGTAGTTTCTTTTTATTTACAAGGCTGTGCATTCGAACTCATTCAAATTAAAAGCAAGCATAGTTTAAATTTTAGGACAATATTCTAACAACATTCCTAATTAATTACCTTCTGCAAGTTTTATAATATGTTGTTTTATAATTCTAAGAAAATGTGTTGCTTTAAAATTTTAAGATTCAATAATTAAAAGTATTTAGATTTTATTAAAAATGTTCCTCAATTTTTTTCACTGTCTTGTTTAAAATTACTTTTAAATTTTAAATTTAAGTTATTTTATACATGAGATACTGAAACTAACTGTCTTGAAATTGGTCCAAAATTAATTTTTTTGTTCTTTTAGATTGTAAAAATTTGCTATTTAAAAATGTTTATAGAGAGATTGAATTAAAATCATTGAAGGATATCAGATTTTGGAAGTTGGGGGGAGGGAGGGAAAGGGGACCCCCAAGGCTTGTGTTTCTTCAGTTCCCCTATAGGGCTTAATCCGACCCTGCATATGGGGACGAAACTGGTATGATCATGATCATACGACGAGGACGACACTTAATGCGGCACTCACTTCTTCAAATTTCCAAGCCACACTAGTAAGAGGATTTATTCCTATGGATTTTGCGTGCGCTGTGGCTTGCGTATGTAATGGATCTTAGCACAATCGAATCTGAAACCGGCGACCCTCTAATTTGCAGCCAAATCTCCATTAGTAGGCCAATGCGGCTTGCAACTGTCGTTAAAACAAAACTAATGGTTAGTTGTGCGTATAGTTTACCTCCAACAGCTACAAATTTATTGTTTAGTCCCGTTAGACATCTTTAAAGAACGAATCACACTCATCATTAAAACAACTAACAGTTTTCACTGAACTGAACACAAAAGTATTTATTTGTCTTTGCTGTTTCTTATTTTTAAAAGGAAGCTACAAAAGGAAACATCTCTACGATTGAAACTCTTCTTTTTCGCCCATTTCCTGACAAAGAAGATAAGAAAAAAGACTTCTAAAATGGCTTCATTACACTCAATTTCCCCCACTGTAGGAGACAAATTAAAGCTTCTGAAATGTGGGCTACGTGAACGGTCTGTCCAAACGGAAGAAGAGCTCTCACGAACCACTTCGCTTCGTTTGTTCTTCTTGGAACACACTTTTTTCGAACTCCTGATGTGCGCCCCATTACACATAAAACAGGGCTCTTCTGTTTCTTCCCAATGTTTGATCGTTTTCAATAAAAAGACCTTAAGTACCAATGTGTTTAAAAGATGTCGGAAGACAACTTTCTTTTTTTCCCCTATGAAGTTCGATTTAAGTTGTGTGCAAACCACTCAAAATTCGATTCGTCAGTCTTTTTTCCCTCCTTTCTTTTTTGCACGAATGATTTGAAGTGAAAAGAAAGTGAAGCACTTTGCAGTGGAAGAAAGTTGGCCGAGTTGACACAGAATGAAAATTTTCATAAGTGTAATTATGAAAGACTAAAATTATTATTTAATAATCATTATTCAGCATGATGTCGACTAGATCATTAAATGTGCGTCCTTTTAAAAAGCTACACAAGCGTCGATTTGGAACCGGATATGGAATTTTCAGCTATGGTCAGATGACGAGGAAGATATCTGAGCTATTACTTCCTTTCCAAAGTTTTGAGCCAAACCAGTGGAGGACGCTTTATCTCCACAGTTTCAACATGCACCAAGGTCATTACACGGCGGATCTCTAAGAGATAGGACCAGAAACTGTGACCTTCCTATTCTGAAGCTGAGGCTATTACTAAACCACTGCCACCAAATTATACAAAAAATAAAAGCTTGTTAAAATTTCGATTCATGACTTAATCTCACGAATTTACTGCTTTCAAACTCCTTTACATGTTTTCAGTGCATTTGATGGAATTTATGGTAGATCATAAACCTTAATGCGCTAAAGGTATTATCATAACAAACATGTTACCTTCATCAAGCATCAGGATATAAAACAAGAACTACTAAAAGTCTGTCAATCTAAGGCATTCCTTTTCAAAAGGAAATCAATTCAATAATGAGAAGTAAAATGCAAAGAGATTGAATAAGATAATAAAAAACCAGGGGGAGTGTTCTACCTTCGACTTTCTGGTATACTTACTCAATATGGCCCATTCTGCTTATTTCTCCTTATAAGAGTCTGTATACTGTATTCCTGGGGCGAATAACAGAGTGAGTGCCAAAGCTCGCAAGTGAGTTAGCAACAGGTAAATGACGTATACTGATACAATACGGCACGTTTGGTGCTTCAAAGTATAATCAAGAAAATCGAGAATGCATTTAACATATTCATACTTCCTTTCGACAGATTGGTCCCACAATTTGATACAGATTTACACTTCTGGGCACATGATCACATATGAAATTTCATTTACCTGAGTGATTGCGTTTTTGAGTGGTATAGGGTCAACCAATTGACGGATTTTGTCTAAAATCTGATTTACATTTATAATTCTCATGATAAAACCATATGCTAAATTTCATCCGTGTAGTTCTTTGTGTTTTTGAATTATCGTGTTCACAAGAAATTGGATTGACAGAATCACCTAGGCGGGTTCCGTCCAGAATTTGATAGAAATCTACAATTTTGGTGTCAAGGCCACATACTGAATATCGTTCTTCCAGCTCATTGGATTTATGAGTTGTCGAGTTCACAGACGTAATCACAAAAATATGTTTTTCGGCGAAGGTGCCCCTATGGGGGAAGAAAAGAAAAAAGAAAGGGGAGGTGAAGCCCTAGTTAAATGGAGCGTATGAGGCCAAACAAATGTAAAACCCTAGACCAGGAAGAATGATAGAGACAGAAATCGTTGACCAGGAAGAGAAGCGGTCGGCAGAGATTGGATTTTACTGAGAGAGGAGGTTGGGAGAGCGATCTCTAATGAGAAAGTAAAATACGATTTCTTTTTTATTATTTGAGACAAGAATATTATAGTCCAGCGATGAGTAAATTACGTCCAATTTAGAGGTTTTATCCGACCCGCCGCAAATTTTAAAATAATAGCACAATAATTTAAAATAATACTGTAATAATGTTAAGTGCATCTCCCGGTTCGAACCGATTATGAGGAACTTTGAGAAATACAGTTACAGTTTCATTAATTTCATTAGTGTTAAAGAATATTTAAAACAATATTTCGCTTCAAAAAATGTTTGCACATTCCTTTTATAGTCAGTGGCGATTCAAGTTTACAGTACGTAGAATGATAGTCTGAAATAGCAATGAACAGGTGTTCCTACAGCTTAGGGTTGTAAGGAGAGCTGAAAATGAAACTCAATTAGAAACTTCCGTTTTAGCATAGAATTTTAAAAATAGCGATTACACAAAATAAAGAATACTATTATTGAAAACTGAATGCTGCTCAAACATGTTAATGATCATGTTTAGCACTATTTAATTGAACATAATGATACATCGTGCAGCTTCGTTGTAGCGCTTTAGTTGCCAATGACTGTAGTCATTTTGGAGTTGTTATAGCAATTGAAATTTTTAGAAAAGAATATTGATATTTAGAAGAAAAAGAGGAACTTCAATAGCCAATTTTCATATTATGAAGAAATAAATGTAGAATTGTAAAGAGAAACTGTAAATAATTATGTGTTCGTTTTCAGTACTAAATAAATAAAATACTATATGACATAATATGCAATAGTTCTTTCCTTCCTGCTGGCCTGATAGCAAGTAGTATTACATAAAGAAATCATTCTGCAAAATGCATCTGATAAATGAGTGCAGTAGGAATACGACAAAATAGAAGAAAAGCATACATGTACATTGATAAACTGCAATTGTACATCCAAAAAGGAAAACGCATCCATTCTTTATTCGATAAAGATAACTTTCCCGCGGAAAATAAGTTGTCCAGGACTAATAAAAGTGACAATTTAAGGATTATTTATTTCTGTGGAGGAAGGAGATCTAATGTCATTTAATATCTGAAAAACATAGAAAGAATCGTTATCCCAGGAAAACAAGCGTTTGCAGTTAAAGATAGGAGAGTTCGAAGCCGAAGATTTATGCGAGCATTTCAGTTATGAAGAAATACAGTGAAGTTTTCTTCTAACCCATCCATTTTAGTTACGTACACTGTTTTTCGTTCAGCTGCTTAGTTACTGATCACATTCTAGAAAACTGAATTGTTATCAATTTATTTATGTTATATGGAATTTTACTAAAGGGGAGTATGGAAAAATGTTCTTTTCTTATGTAAAGAGCGATATTTTTGTTTCAAACTAAAACACCTCTATATAATATTTTATATTATATAGTATCCCAGAAATATGGATGATCTTAGATAGGCTGAAAAATGAGAGATATTTACGATTTATCTTTTCTGGAATGGGTACTATATTTTGAATATTCTTTACTCTTTTTCTACATCCAGAGCAGCATTTTCTTTTGCTATTATTTAGTTCTCATACTTACAGCATTCACTAGGACACGAAATTAAAGGCAGATTTGTAATAAAAGAGATATATATATATAACAAGCTCCCTATCTCTAATAGTTTCAAAAATTTCTTTTTTCGTAACTTTTCTTCCGACATTTTTTCTCACGTTTCTTCACTGAGATTTCGATGATGCTGAGCAATTAAATATGAAAGGCATTTGTTAAACATGTTCTTTAACAATAATTTGGTTTTAAAAACCTAATGTCGTTTCGCAAAATTTACACTAAAAAAGAAATAACGATTCGAGCCGTTGCAGCTAAGTATAGTTGGAACTCAAAATCACTTCGTGTGCATTGCGCAATGAAGATGGATAGGGAAAAATGGTGTTTCTGTGTCCCTATTGGGGCTGCCAGTCGTGCAACTCACCTCTCATAACAGGAGAAAATAATAATAAAAAAAATTTGCTCTCATCCAATTTTTTCCCTCTCTCTTCTGTTTTTTCCCCTTTCTTTTTACTTCATTTTTTTATCGTTTGGCTTTAAAGAAATTTGGATTTAGAACTGTCTCATTATAAGTCATTTGATAGTAAGAAGCTGTCGGTCTGCTGCTGAGATAGAGGTCAGTGTCCCTCTCACAACTGCAATAAAAATATTAAAACTGTTTTAGTTTTTAACCATGAAAACAGTATTTAAATATTGTTAAATATTAAAAGAATACCTTATGAAGAAAAGAATATTATAAGAATACCCTATACCCTAAAATAATTTTTTCTCTTTACTATGTATAAGTTTAAAGAAGGATTACCCAGTTACCTCGACGAGATGGTGAATTGGGTACCTGTGACAACACTTGAAAAAACTAATATTTACACCTAAACAAGTGATTAGTTTCAAGAAGTTTCACATATCAGTTCAAAGGGACGACTGGACATTTTGATATATTACAATTGTATAAAAGAGGAAAATCATAGCTAGCAGAAACGTTTAAATTCAGAAACAGTGTGTGATGTTGTAAAATTGGTACCCACTTACCCAGTCTTACCCTATTTATTTACATTTGAAAATTACTCGAAAGTGAGAAACGAGAGTATAATTTTGAGGCATAAATTATAAACTACTCTTTCGTCTTATCTGAGTCCGTTTATTTTTTTCAAAAGAAAGTGTCTTTTTGCCACTCTCGAAACCGAAAAATAATTTACGAAACCTACGATAAGATAATAGTATTTAAGATGTTTCGAAAAGCAATTTTATCGGTTTTATCCAATGCTAATTGAATCCTTTTTAAAATATTGCTTGATATACAAAGTTACTTTCTTTTCATTTCGGGAAACAAAGAAATAATAACTAAACTTTACCGTTTACAAACTGTTCAAAACATTACAAACAGTATTTCTATCAGTTTTATCTAATTTAAATTCTACCCTTTTAAATATCGTTTGCTGCATGAAATTCTTTCTTATTTCCGTAAACAACGAAAAACACTTGAAAGCTAATAAACAAAAAGTTGCAATCAGTATTTGACACCCATTAATTACTAACTACTCTCTCATCTTTATTGGGTCCAAGTTTTCTAGAACTTGAGAATTTTTCACCTTTCTTTGTTACAGGAAACTCATCGCACTTTCATCCCTCCTCCCCCCAATGTGTTACCGGATCCGCACCTAAGGACTTAAGATGCCCTGAAAGGTTAATTGCATTTGATTAGAGTCACTCGCCTGTCGGTTTCAGTAAGGAAAAGATTTCTTAGGCGAGGGTTCTCGGTTCACCAAGTCGACATACAGAATGGTGCTTGATGGGCTCGA
Source organism: Araneus ventricosus (assembly GCA_013235015.1). Taxonomy (NCBI): domain Eukaryota; kingdom Metazoa; phylum Arthropoda; class Arachnida; order Araneae; family Araneidae; genus Araneus; species Araneus ventricosus. The sequence goes on along the minus strand of BGPR01000027.1, from coordinate 1,935,444 downwards.
GTAAAATAAATAGAAAATTTTTAAGATGCGAGAGGCTTCTTGACGAGCAGAAAATTTAAATATCTGACAACCTTTAATTGAAAAGCGAAGTGTTTAGCGAATGCTAAGCACCAGCATATTTTGAATTCTTATTTCGAATTCTAAGAGTTATTTTTAATGTTAACCATGTTGAAGAGCCGTTAAGAAGTTATCTGGAAGAGATTTTCATACAAGTAAGCTATTCCTAAACAAAACTTTTTAATAAGTGTTGTGGCGGAATTTTATTGTTTTACTTATTTCAAATAAAAACCATTTTTCTGAAGTTTACGATTTTCTTTTTTCTGTTTGCTATGAAAATTTTCTCATTCATTTGTATTTGAAAGGCATGTACTATTAAGGTCAATGATTATAAATTATTGCGCTTCTGAAAATAATTATGATTTATAATTTATATCATTATTTTCTTTCTTATAAAATCCAATACATATTTAAGATAAATTGTTTTTAATTATTTATATAATGTTCTAAACTGCAGTCAAACATGCAAGCCTGTCTGCTTTTCAGCAAATGTTTGCAAATTTTGACATTTCTTTACTGTAGTATAAATTTACAAATACTTCTATAGACGATGTTTTATGGATACGTTTTAGTAGTTAATTCGAAAAATTTAGATCATGTTCCATTAATAAATGGAATAGATAATTTTATTGATAATGAAAGAAATGTAAATATACCTCATTTTATAAATGTTTATAGATGAACTCACATAATAATTTTGTATCTCGAAGAAAATATTTCTTAAAATGAATCAAATATTGTTCTAAACATATTTCACAACATAATACTATTCTAAAATATATCTTCTCTTAAAGAAACATTTTAAATGACAACTACAATTATTTAAACTCAATTTCTTTTGGAGTAAAATTTGCTTTTGATCCAAAAAAATAATTATTTAATAACCGTCTCTTTGGTTCTAGTCTGAAATATTTTTAAATTTACCGAACTGAGGGTATTAGCGATGAATCGGTACATTTCGAAAAAATAGTTTTTTTCTAAAACTTATAGAAATTTGTTGAGACATGCATAAAATCAAATAAAACATGGTGGTTTATTTTATATTTATTTGGAACAAAGCATAAACTGACTTTAATATCCCACAAAAAACATTTTAACAATGTGAATGATTCCACAACATTGTTTCGAAAAATGTGTCTGTATGTCCATAGTGTTAGTATTATTTCTTATAGACGGAATATTCTTAGCTGTATAGGAAAGTGTAGAATAATAACTTATCACCATTTCAAAACTCAGCAATTCACATTGTATTTAATTTAAAAATAGAACACAAAAAAGACCGAACTGATATGTGGCATTTTGTTTAACCCCTTAATCTACAGCAACGTGTCTGACACGTGCATCGAATTACAGAAGTTTTGCTATTTAAATATGTAATTAAGTCAACGTAACAATTAATTTAAAATACAGAAATCACTTGGACACGCTTAAATGTCTCAAGTATCCTTAACCATCTTAAATTGATTGAAATAATAAAAAATATTCCAAATGAATGGCGTCATCTAATTAGGAGGTTAAATAAAATCGTAGGGTAAGGGGTTAAGACAGAATTGTAAGATCAGAATGATAAAATAATGCCGAACTTTTAAAAAAGTAAGATAAATATTTGATTGTTAGATGAAATTATTGATTTTTTGATAATCCTTAATTAATTGTGGAATAATCCACTAAAATAAACCCCAATAAAATGACTTATGCATAAAACATTATTGATGAAAATAGTATGTAGGGGAGAGCGGGATAAGTCCGGATTATGGCGCTATTTAGTTCTTCTTCCTAGAGGACATATTCTGAATTACTCTCCACAAATCAAGAAGAAGAGAACGCCATAGTGGCCATGGTGTTGCTGTTGAATTCTCAGCGTCTGTATAGGTGAATTTGTTTTAAGAAGTCAAATCTCTAATGTTCTTTTGCTTTTAAACTATAATTATTTAATAATTATTACAGTTAAAAAACTCTATTTAGTCCATTTTATTATATGTTTACTAAGGATTTACACACTATCAAACAGAACGCCGCCCTATGCCCACGTGCCTGATGCCATTACGGCAACCGAACCGGTTGAATGGACATGGGAACACCCTATCAAACAATAGAAATTTAGTTCAATAGTTGTGAATTTCTATTTCGTTTTTTATAACCTCTGCACTCAGGGCAAAACCGGGTACGCCAAGTGACGCAAGGTCAGACAGTAATAATAATTTTTCCGATGAAGACGATAAAAACACATCAGACGTTGATTGTTTATATTGTATTTTCTAACTTAAAGAAATGAGAAGGGTGGATCCAATGTAGAAACTGTTTTAGCTGGACCCACGAAAATTGCAATGGGTTGGAAGAAGAAGACAACGGCTTTACATGTGAAATTTGTAACTAATGTTCTTAAATTAATCATATAAAATGAATATGTCTGCTCTTTTCAACTGAAAATCTTGTTTTCCTAATTTCCTATAAGTTAACATAAGCACCCAGTTTTATCTCACAAATGGGGTAAAAAATAATAAAAAATAATAAAAATAATAATAATATAATAATAAATCGGGTGGTTTGACTTTTTCTATAAAAAATTATTAACAAAAAAGTAGTAAAAGCATGACTTTTCAGGAATGATACATTTAAAATAATGAATATTTTAGTAAAATTTGGCAATCTCTATGTCGAATAATTTAGTTCCAACAGGCCTTCAAGTTTTAGCTACCCAGTTTTACTCCACTTTCCCCAAAATAAATTTTATTGCGCCGGCTCATACTCATCCCAAGAAATTCAGGCTTCATATCCATTTCAATTTAGCAATTAAAAATGATTTAGATTATTTTATTTTTTGATATCATGCCATAGTCGTAAAAATTTTCTTAGGTCGAAGTGTAGTGATGATTGATGAAAAAAATAAAAAAAAAAGTTTTGCTATAGATGAATAGAAGAAACTCAAATAAATCATTCTCTTGGTCCTTTCCTGCCATAACAGTTACAGAATTGGTAACGAGAATTCTACTTAAGATTTTTCAATATTCGGAATTTATATAATCGGATGGCTGGATGTGATCATGTGGCTAACCTTAAAACACGTGTCGACAGCGAAATTAAAAACAACAAAGAATTAATTAAAAGTAATTCTAAAATTTGTAGTTAAAAGAAAAGCCACCAAAAGACCATATAAAATGCCTAAGGACAAAATTTCGAAAAAAGGTTAAATTTAGGAAATGTTGACGAAAATAATATGGCAACCCTGAATAGCAGCATTATTTCTTAACTTAAGGCTCACAAGGCAGAAATTCATAACTGCATTGAAATAGAGCAGACAACCATTTCAAACTACAATAATTCGCATAGTATTTAATTAAAGAAACGAGTACAAAGAACAAAGTAATGCACAGAATTTGTTCGAGATCAGACGATTGAAAGGCATGTCGTGGAACAAGAACGAACTCTGAAACTGGTAACGTCGTGAACACTAATCTGTGTCGCCGTTTCTATGACAACAGAAAATCCACTTAAATTAGCTGCATTTAGAAGCAGGTGCTCTTCCAAATTGTCAACAAAAAGGCAAAAGTCCAGACTATATTCTGCTACATAGAATGCTCTCTGTTTTTCCATGCGTTAGAATTTAATGACTTCCTTTTTGTCGTTTGAGTTTGCTGGAAAATCATCTTCGTTCGTCGAAGCGTATGAATGCAAGGCGGAAAATCTTTTTGAAGCAGAGTTCGAGATTTTAAAGTAGTGTATTTTTTATTCCAATCGGTAGAAGATTTTATCTCTGCTTTCGAAGTTTTAAATTTTTTAAGCATATTTTCGCATAACTTTGCGACGTAAAATGTTCCAAAAAGTGAAAACAGGTAAATGTATAACAATATTCTGTCAAAAAAAAATGCTTGAGGAAGGAGATCTGAAGAAAACGAGAGATATCAGGAAAATTATAGTAACAGACGTATTCTATTTTTTACAGATTTGTTCCAATATTTTATCAGCTCTTAGTATTATTTTTTCAGTATTTTTTGCAAATTAAAAACCGAGAGTATTCCGCTGGACTTTCTCATACGCTTCCACAAAACGACATTAGTTTTTAAAATGTGATGAGAAATAATTGCCTCTATGTGTAAATCAAATGTTCCGACTACATCGGCAAAATAAGAAACAAAATGAGGAACTCAGAAAGCAACAGTGGCAAACCACCAGAGAGAAAAATAATTTTGTAGAGGAGTTTTTTGGATGCCAATCAAGAACATGCATAAAAAACTCTAACATTTTTGAATACAGATAGCAATATCCTTTTAAGGAAGCTTTGCGAGGAGGTCGAAGGGTCTTTCACTGAATTTCACATATCCAAAAAATGCCAATTTAGCACATTTGAAAAATATTATTAAATCATATGATTCTGCTAATCAAAGAAATTTATATCAGAACAGAACCTTTAAGATTTTGTTTAACACAATTCGTAGTTATAATATAATATTGTACATTTAAAAAAAATACAGCATCGTATATGTCTGGTTCATTCTATACTGAAATACATTTTTCCCATGACTTTACTGCTTCCTCTGGCGGCTAATGGCCACACATATATTAATAATAAAATAAATAAAACTGAATTAGTATTATTATTGCTATTTGTTAGTAGAAACAAGCATCAGGTAATCATGTTTCTACCTGAACTGGTGTGCAATTTGATGAGGTTGACATGGTACACTTTCTAGTAGGTACACTTTCTTCTTATAATTTTAGAAAGCTGCCACAAAACGAAATCTATTATGAATGCAAACCATCGAATTTAAATGTGTCTGCAATTTATCATCCATCGACTATGGGCAATAATAATAATTTTTTCCTAATTCTATATTTCTTCTATGAAAGGTATATCTGAATATAACTAAATATACTGTTAAGAAAATCGTCCAGTGAGTGTACTGGGAAAACAGTTCAACACGCAGAATATTAGAGAATGACGTTTCATTCACGAATATTTCGGAAAACACGATGCACATGAAACAAGAAAAACAGCTCTCGTGCAACTTAGCAACACAAACAGACAGAAAATCACTAATAATAGCAGTAACAGCACTTTCAATACCGTTCGGCGTCTATCAGCTTACGCCTAACAGAAAAACTCCAAAAAGATTCAAAGACGTTCACACACACTCCAAAGACGTTCATTTGTCTCAGCATCTCTTTTTCCCATGTCCATCCAACTGGTGCGGCAACTGTAATGGTTGGAAGAACAGGGACATGGGGCTGCGTTCTGTCTCAGAACCTGCGAGTTTTTATATTTTTTCCGACAGGATGTGACGTCACATAGAATAATCATCTAATACATTTTCTCTGTTCCTAGTAGAGATAGGACCAGAATTCAAGCATTTTCGATATCCTTTATTTTGTCGCCAACGTCGCCAAGTCGTCAAAATGGTCGCTAAGGTTAAGGGTCATTGCCTTGAGCTGCACAACAGCTAGTAAGAACTTCTGTAAATGTCTCTCTCCCACCATAAGACTAACATTACGGGGAAAAGACATTACAGGTTCGCAACAATACATTGGATTAAGGGAATCCAAAAATGACAGCGTTAATGCTAACTGTTTCGATGCAGGGGAGGTCCACAAACGCGATGCGCAGAAGGTCTTTCCGCGCATTACGTCATATTGGGACAGATTCCGAAACTCTCAGCTATTCCACGCGGTTTCGAATTAAAGAAATAAATTTATTCCATCTACGAGAAATGATAAAAATATCCGCTTAAAATGGTTCGTTTTTGTATCCACATCATTTTCCATCACAAACCAACTTTTTATTGATTATAAATTCCGCGCATTAGGTATGTACTTTTTAAAAAATGAAAATGATTCCTGGTTCTTCTCTTTTTTTTTAACATTACAGCAGTTCCAAATAAGAGGTTTCGAATTTTAAAAATCTCATTTGCTTTTTTTTGCTGCTTAATAGGAATCTTTGATGAATGAAAATAAATAATTTGATTTTTTTGGGCTTATTTATATCTAGTGTGGACCCGAGTTTCTGTCTTGTTTCTTTTCTCTCCTCACATATTAAACTAAATGGCTGAAAATTTGGTTTTATTATAAATACTTCTCGTATGATTCAGAGCTGAGTAGATCGCTTGATTGTTAAGGAGATGTTTTTGAGTTTTCCTCTAGGTCGTAAGCTAAAGATTTAAAAACGCCTCTTTCCAGAGCAAATGTGATAGCTTTACGGAAGGATTTTAAAGCTAATGCAATGCCTGGTTTTGCTGTTGTCGGATTATTATACATTTCAGAAATTCGAAATCCAAAATATTTCTTTTCACTTTCACTTATTTCCGAAAGATCCTGATGTTAGGGAAATTTGGATTTGTAGATGCAAAAGAAAAAAAAATCTTTAATGACGCATATGTTTGAATTTTCTCTCAGCCCTTCACGACTATCATCGTGATTTAAAATCTGAATTGCTTGGTTTCCCTGCAAATAATAATAACTATTCCAAAATTATTTTTATCATCAAATGAAATGATGAATCAAAGATTTAATCAGTTACAGATGAACGCTCTAAAGTAGAATGGAATATAATCTTCTGAAAAGTGCTATAGACTGATTTCTCGTATTGTACGAAAGTAAGCTATGGAAACTACTTAATTGATTACCATCGAAGCGGAAATATTCTAATCAAAGGTATTTAATATAAGTTTTGTTATTATTATTATTATTATGTTTAAAACATAGCAATTAGACAACCGTTTATTATTAATATTGCAAGCAAATATTGACTATTGCATTGCTTGAAAGATTTTATTTAATATATGTTTATTATTCTGGGTGTGAAAATGTGATATATATATATATTAAAGATGCAAAATATATGTGTATAATTCAATTACGAATTGTGAGATGAAAGCAATTCTGCAAAAAATAACAAATTATTTTCTCTCATATTTATCAAAAATGACAAGTTAATGTTAAGGATTTTTCAAAAATATTTGATTTCATTTTTAACTACATGAAGTAACTGAAAGACTATTACCTTAACGAATGTATAATTTATGATAGTAAGTAAAATTATTCTTAACTCTCCAGTTTCTTAAAAATCATCCAGTGTCTCAGATGAATATGTTTTTAAAAATTATATACCATACGACGTTATTTTTTCTTTATTTCTTACATAGAGATCATATCAGAAAGATCACTGAATTTTATTAAAATGTTCGATTAAACGCTCCAAATTCTTATTCTTTCGTAATTTGTGACTCTTTAACAACGTTTCCACAAAAATTCAGGCTTATAAAAAGTTTTCCGGTTGCTAATAAAGCTCTCAAACATGATATTTATTACACGCTGCACTGGAACAAAGCGATGTGCTCCCAATGCGACGTCATCAGTTCATCTGCTCTCTGTGAGCCTAAACTTTATACTCTCAAGTAACCTTGGTTTCGATGTACTATTTTCTACTAATTCTACAACTCAAACTAATGAGCAGTAGAGCTATACTCAATAGTATGATTATATATATATATATATATTCCAGTCATATTATTAATACTATCTTCCAATATACTATTTATCAAAATGTCTAATTGAACCAAATATAGATAAAAGTGTGTCTCCATTTTACCCCGAGCGTCCACTTTGCAGGCACTTCCGAAACATCACTTTTTAGAAGACGTTGCAGTTCATTTATTTGTTGCTTATGCATTTGTGTAAACGCCATAGAATTTCTATTTGAAGCGACATCATATTGCCACATAATAGGGCAAATTTTTAATTATATGAATGCCAATTAGATTATTTGTAATAGTAATTAAATATTAAAGTATCATTCTTTTCTAATTATAAAGTTATTATTATTGATAATAGTAAATTAATATTATTGATTTATATCTTGTAGTTTAAAGACTGTCGCAAATATCCGCAAAAATTGACTTTGACAAAGTTTTCGGATTTCGAAACCTTATAATTTTTCAGCCCTGACATTTCTTAAGCTTTCAAAATACATACTTATCCGTTTTTATTTCACTTTGCTACTTGCAATACCTTCTCTCCCTTAAATATCGTTTATATATTCTCGATGATATAAGAATGAATAAATTCCTTCCTCCGTCGAGTTTATTCAGACCGAAAAGTTGGCAGTATTTTATTTCAGTGAAGCAGAAACTCGGTAGAAAGGGATAAAGAAATCCGCTGAGCAGTTGAAGATCGGTCATAAGAGTTTATGAAATTGCGTAATGGTGTACTTTGGTTCACCCAATGATGCCGAAAGTTTCGGAAAATGTAATAAGTGATCAAAAGAAATGTTTTGGTTTTTTTGTCGGCAGAGCATGAAATACGGAACGTTGCTACTCATGAGGGAATAAATCATCTTAAAGATTGCTACATTCGAGTGGGATTTGAAACTTTAACATAATTTTTCACTTAAATAAGTGAACTAGTCACTTTGGTTGAAGTGTACGTATACGAACTTTAAGTTTTATTTTCAGATTTTTCACATGATTTAGTTAAAAAAAATCATGCATAATGCAATTTTATTTCCTTTTGTTTTTTCGAACACGCAGAGCTAACTAGTTATTTCCTACAATCACAGTAATTCGGAATGATGCCATGCATAATGTTATGAAAATAAATAAGATAAAAAATCGTTTGCAATGCTGTGTTTAACAATAAAAAAATATGTCTTATATATAGTTTGCAATGTTCTAAATTTCTTTTATGATATGGACGAGTTTTCTGGTTTGTTTACATGCCTGTACTACGTATTTCCGGTGTAATGCTAAGTCAATGGATCTTCAAAGCGAAGTCCAATATACAAGCAGATGAAGTCAAGGTTTTTATGGTGAGTAAACAAACCAGAAAACTCGTCCATAAATACATCGTTTGCAACAGTAACTACCTTAGATATATAAAAACAAAAGTCGGGTCTGTTATATTTTTACCAAATGCATTTTATAAGGCTTGACTGAACTCCTTAACCGCTTAAGGACATAACCCGAGTTAACTCGTTCTAAATACCTAGGCTTCAAAATAAATCTGTTCTTAAGCGGTCAATTTAAGTGTCTCTTCAATATTGTCAGAATTTCAAATTTTAATTGCGTTTTAAGGTGTTTAGGTGTTTTATGGCGCAAGAGCCATTGATTTGACTATGCTGCGCCAGACACAAGTGGAAGTGGTGTTAGTGTATGATTGCGTTTTAAATTTATAAACTAAATTCGCAAATTATATAAAGTTTGCTTTTCTTATCCATATATGTAAGCATGATCCAAGCTGTATAATGTTATTTTTATTGAATGATGTTTAAATTTGTCAGGTTGCAGTTGGATGATTTATTCTATCGTCGTTTGATTTTCACTCTAATTTATTGACATATTTCGATTTTGAATTGAGATTGTCTTTGGTTAAATAATGAACTTTTATATTGTTTTTAGATATATCTATAAAAAGTATTGAAGCTATAGCCATTAATTTCATTTCTTTCTCTTTGCTACATAGCTTTTTAAAGTAGAAAATAACTTCAAGTGTAAAAATGAAATTTAAATGTTCTAGTTCAAAAAAGCCACAGAGTCGAGCTGCTGCCAAGTGGTATTTGCCGGGAGCCTGAATAGTGAAGTGGGAAAGGGAACGGATTAATAAATACAAAAGACGGTGGATTAATAAAGATTAACTGTTTACAAACGAATGTAAACATAAGTTTACTTGGAAAAACATAGAGCATAATGAATAATCAGAAGAAATCACTGATAAATGCATGAAAAAATATCTCTTAATAATAGATACGAATATGTGTCTGTTGGCGCTCTACAGTACAATTAAAATATTTAGGATTTGAGGATCTCTGGATACTTTTAAACTAGAAGTCTCGAGATTTAAATGCGATTATTCAATGACTACATTCGCTTCTGTTCTCTAAGCAAAATATAAAATTTTTAAACAAATTTAGAGAACGCTTTTTCTAATATTTTCTTTCGGCACAATACTTATGTTTATCATTTAAACTGCAAAAGCGTTAAAAACAGTCAATTGAGGGAAATACTGAAATTCTAAAATAACTTTTTGAGCAGTGTTTTCAACCAAGGAACTTATTTATAGGACAAATTTTTCTTTAAAACAAATGTGCATTTTTATCTACCTTAACTAGGAATTATCGAATAAGAAACTAACTGTTTCTCTTATGATTTTCATTCAGAAAAACTGTATCTCAAAAACGCCCAGTTCCTAACGTTTCAAACATTATTAAAAACAAATCATTCTATCCTGTGCAGAAAAGGCATTTATTCTTTGGGCCATATTTCAAAAACTTGACAAAGATGCGTCCGTCATTTGATGCTCCTCTGAAAGTTATCCTTCTTTTCATCAATTTCGATCGGTGATGCATTTTTCACATTCTTGCCACCCTTCTCGTTCCTTTATAAATCATATCTGGACACCAACGCAGTGTAGATTGTAGGACGTGAAGTTACCAAGGCAACGCTATGCAAATGAAGCCGATGGAAACGATTAAGAATCCAAAAGCATCCGACACAAGTTATCAAAAGTCGAGTTCTTTTCAGCTGACGGTTAAAAGTTAACAAGGCGAGTTTAGAATGTTTTAGGATATTTCGAATCGCTTTTTATTCCTGCATCTTGCAAACATGGAAGCTCAGAATGCAAAAGTTTTGATTAAAATTTCAAGAGGAAGTCGGTCAGTTTGTTTGTATTTCAGCAACATGGGTTCTAGAAAAGCGGAAGTTTTTGAATTAGAAATAGTGTCTTTTATTTTGATAGATGTCCTCTCTGGCTGACTGGATTTAATTCTCTCAGAGGAAATTTTCATTTCGGATTTGACATGTTGTTGGTTTTTCTTTCTCTCGAAATGGGAAAAATAAATGAATGTTCGAAATATTTTATTACTAATTTTTATTCATTAATGATAACTATGAAATATTTTTATGATTATGTAACATATTATAATGCAGTGGCTTTAGCTTTGCTTTTCTGGTCATTTGATCAGATAAATCAACTTCTTGAAGATTTATTTAAGTATATCAAATATAATGCAGTCAATTCACGAGATATCACAATTGAATAGAAATAAAATAATTGAATGAAATAGTTGAAGAAGGGAACGATTTCAAAAATTGTTTTCTAGGAAAGAATTAGAGAAAACTTTGTATATTCCTTATTTATTGTTTTTTAATCAAACTTTTATGAAATTCTTTATATCAGTGGTTTACTTAGTGATTTTAGTTCCTTTTCATACAGTTACAGAGTGCACATTATGTGCGTTTCGATTTTTTGTCCTTTTTTTCTTCTTCAAACTGCTGACTCAATTATATTCCAAAGGCACTTGCGCATGCCATCTAACATCAATATAGGTGCTCAGTGTTTTACATCTTTTGCTTGTGTTTTGATGCCACATAAATTTTTCTCCTGCAAAATGCACCGTGGGGATCATAATGAAATCGGCATGGCTCATTTGACATCTATCATATAAACATGAATCGACTCCACTGAAATGAGATAAACGTTACAAAAATATATTTAAAGTAAAAGTGAGAATGTGACAAAACGTAGCAGGGTAGCAATGGTTAGCAGTCAATTTCTAACAAGCGAGCTTTTTTGCTCGAATATTTGTTTATTTTTCTTATTGCTTAATTTTTATTTATATGCCGTATAATTTTTATTTTGAATTTGAATCATACATAAAAGTGGATGTACCTAGAGCAGCGGTTCCCAACTTCTTTGCTGAGGCCGCGGTGGCCTAGTGGTAAGGTCTCGGCTTTGGGGCTGGAGGGTTCCAGGTTCGAACCCCGATTCCACTGAAGATCTGCCGTGTATGGGGCCTGCTCCCCGCTAAATCATACGTAGTGGCCAAACGTCGTCCCGTTGGCGTGGCGCAGAAGTTCGGAGAGGTGCCGTCATCGTCATCTGACCGCGGTTCAAGATCCGTCCCAAAATAACTCTCACGTTGCTTCAAAATGAGACGTTAATAAAACTCAAAACAATTTTTTTGGTTGCTCGGACCACTTGTTGTGTAAAAAATATTTTGAGGTTCACTATTTAAACACACACACACACACACACACACACACACACACACACACACACACAATATGCGCGTAAATGGCAGTAATTAATAAAGCTTACTGTGAAAGGATTAAAAATATATTGTTTTATAAAGCAAAACACAAGTGAAGACTCTTGTAGTTCCCCTGACTTCGACTCTTGACAAATGGGCCGCGATCCATAGGTTGGGAACCGCGGATCTAGAGAATAAGATTATTATTTACCAAACTAGTTTAAAAAATAACATACTTTGAATTTACTGAAGAAATTATTGAACTTTATTGGTTAATATTCTAAATATATATAATTAAGGCAGAATTATTAATTAGCTAATGATTGTTAAAATGGCGTCTCGTTTTCGGTACACCGCATACTTTCAAATAATCGCTTCACCCAATAAAATAAATTTAACCGTAATTTTAAGAAAAAAATTGTCTTTGAGGAATCCATCTGTGTGTGTTCATATCTCACCTTATTCACAACTATTTAAATTTAAAATGGCAATAAAAGGTATCCAAAGAGAAAATACTGTAATCGCCAAAATATTTAAGCTCAAATTTTTGACTAATTTCGATGTTTTAGTCCTCCCTGAATCGAGAAAATCCATTTTTAGATTTATGTCTGTTTATTCGTCCGATGATTTGTATATGCAAGCACGATAAATCGAAAACGCAACAAGCTGGAGGGATAACTTTGACTTGAGGTCCTCACACCTAAATTGCAGATCAGCATCAAATTTTTGGATCGAATTCTTCAAAAGGAAGAGGGATTTTTCATAAAAGCTTACTCGATTTTCTTCAATCTACTAATAAATTACACCAAACACGGCCATATTTCTTAACATATTTTTTTCAGAAGCGGATTGACACTCACGTCTAAGAAAAAGTTTATATTATATATTTTTAGCTATTGCGTTTGTTCACATGCGCGTCTATGGTGAAAATATTAAATGCATTTGTTTGTGGAAATGTTCCCTAGACTATAATTAAAAATGAGTATTTGAAAATATTGTGAAAATCAGTGGAAAGATAGCCTTGCTATGAAATTGCCATTCATTGAATAAACATTTTTTTTTAAATTTTAAGATGGTGGCAAAATCTTGTTTCTTCTTTTTCTCTTAAGGTAAAATTTCCGAAGTTGACACGAGAAAACCTTGTTGTTTCAAAATGGAAAAATATCAGAGACAATCAGTCAGTAGAAAGGTAATTTTTGGACTTTTCAATATGACTTTCATCGACTTCAAAAGTACTTGGTTGCATGTACTTGGTTGCATATCACCTAAACGAAATTAATTTTTAACATACGTTTTAAGAGACATCCTTAAGTGAAATATACGAGAAAATCTAAAAGAAAAATGCGCTCGATTCTTAGATTAACTAATCACTTCTTGGAACATCTATCAGTGAGTAATTTATACGAATTGTTTGGATTTTTAAGTGCAGGTTGTTTGTGAAGTGCACTGAAAATTCATAAATGTGAGATTTGGAGAAAAAATTTCTAGAAAAGAAATAGTGTGAATTTTGAGTTCTTAATGCCGATATAAACGCAGTATAAATTTATTACATAAAAATGGAATTTTTAATATCTTTGGGTGAAAATAATTTTTATATTGTTGCTAATATTAATTAAATATTCTTTTATTATTGTTTTTTGAAATTGTAATTTACCAACCGTATTAGTCTTAACCCTCTGTACATCCGCCGTGGTCCTGATCCATGGGAAAATGAAGCTTTTCCATCTCATCAACTTAGTATACCCTATTATTTCTTTTTATTATTATTCAAACAATTTTATATTAAAATCGGATAGATTCTGAAAAGAATAATATCAAGTACATATATATAGGATTTAAAAAAGCCAGTTATAATGCGTTTCATAAGAAAGGGAGCGTTTTCGGATTATGTTTCTTATGCTCTCATAAGCATTTCATCATAAGCGTTTCAAAGCAACTCCTTCTTAATGTCTTGATCCCTGATTGTCTGTCTCCTGACAATCTTTCTACTAACAAGGTGAAACAACATTTACAGAGGTTAAGTTCAATTTAGGGTAATATTGTTACGGACACGTAATGTCGCTTTCCCACAATGTTAGTTTTATGGTTGGAAAGAGACATTTGCAGAGGTTTTTACTACCTAACGATCCCCGGCATTGGCGACCGTTTTGGCTACTTGGCGACAAATTTGTCGATTTTGGAGACAAAATGAAAGTTCTCAAAAACACTAGAATTTTCTCGATATCTCTATTAGGAGTGGAGATATACAGAATTTACTAGATGATTCTATGTGATTTCACATCCTGTCAGAAAAGGTATAAACACCCGGAGTTGCTGAGATGAGACAATCGCCTTTGAACGACTTCGGAGTTCGAAGAATCTCTCTTTGGAGTCTTGTTCGCATTGCGAGTTGGTCAGCTGTTAGACTCTGAACGATTTGTTCGTGTTATTGCTGTTTTTATTAGTGAATTGCTGTCTGTTTGTTTTGCCAATTTGTGAAAGTGCTGTTTTTCTGTTACCTGCGCTTCGTGTTTTTCGGAATATTCCGGAATAAAGAGTTATTTTCCGTTATCCTGCTTGTTGAACTGTTTTCACCGTACACACACCAGGCGATTTTCGTAACAATATGAATACCTCGACTTCAGGTTATGTGTTTATAATTTTAACCTTTTCTAGGCCTGTGATATCATGTAACATCACCAGAATAATTCACTTTTAGTTTAAATGCTAATTAGAAAATTATGAAACATGCTCTTTTAATAAACGTATGAATTGTATGAATTATTACTAGTATTGAAAACTGAAACGTATAATTTAGTATAATGTAGAAAATAATTCTTAAAACTTAATCATGCTATTCATTTTACCGAAGATTTTTCATAACATAATGCAAAATTTCTAATGAACCTAAATTAATCTTTTTCTAAAATGCAACCTTTCCTTCTTTAAATATTTGACACGCATATTGTAAATATTTAAACACCGTTCGTATTTATTTAAATTCTGATTTTGAGTAATAAATGTCATGGTTCAATCAGCACTCCTCACTTTCAAGACAGGAAAATGTTTTAAGAAAAATCAAATGATAGGTATTACGGCGATTTCGTATTCCACGAAATAAGTTTTTTTTATTAATAACTGTAATATTAAATATCTGTACAAAGTGAATTCCATAACTTCATTTTGAAAAATATTTCAGTATGTATGCACTGATTGTATTAGTTCACGATTCAAGCTCAAACACCGGACAATTGGATTGAAACGGTGTAAAATAATAATAAAAAAAGACATTTTTAAACATCAGTAGTTGACATAGTGCAATAAAATCTTCCGAAACCATTAATTTCAAAATAACGGAACATTTCAAGGTTAAAATTTAAATACACAATTTTCGCATATGAGATAAAAATGAAAGAAGTATGTAATGGGTTGTTTGTGAGGAGTTGCAGGCTTGGTAAATGTAGACCAATCTGTTTCCGACATACTTTCTTTTGATAACGACGAAATAATCGAACATGTACTGGGAAAGGAAAAAGATGATGATGAGGAGGGAGAAGATGAAGGATGAAACGACCCGCAGATCAAAAAATTTACGTGGAAGGAAGCGGACGAAGAATTGGCAGACTTTCATAAAATTTGTCGAGAAATGCGCATCTCTGCCAGCACTTGATGTTATGAAGCTTCATTATATACACAGTGAATTTTTCAAAATCCGTTGTTAATCATGTATCCAGGCAGTCTTTCGAAGTCCTGAGACATCGCACTAAGAAATGCGCAGCTTTCGTGTGATAATATGTGTCATAATTTAAAAATACAGTTTAATTTTGTTTTTCTGAAATATATGTGTTTAAATTTTAAATAATGTGCACGATTTTCTATATTATGTGTTTAATTGTGTCCAATAGATCCAAAAACTTGACAAATGGACAATACGTATAAATGCCGCATTTCCTACAGAATGCGTCGTAAAACATAAACAGATAATTTCTGGAAATATATATTCATTTTTCCTGAAAAATCTCTTTTGTATTATCAGTGATCCTTCATTTTTTCCGGTTAAAAGAAATTCTACTGTATTTATTTATAAAAATGCGGAAAGATTAATGGTATTTGTTTAAGCTTAGAAGAGGTTAAAAAGAAGACCCGTAAACAAACGCCGGAATCAGTATCATTGAAAAAGCTAACTTGTGCCTTCTTATGTAAGAAAATTTAGTTTAAATAAACTGCATTTCGCATAAACTCTTCAGAGAAATTATCAGCAAGAATGCAAAAGTTCAGGTGATATTCTGCTGGATAAAATGCTGTTCTTCCATGCGCTGAAATTTAATGACTTCCTTTTTAATGTTCGGTTTGCTGGAAAATCGTCATCGTTTGTAGAGGTGTATGAAGGTTCGAGTAGCATTGGAGTATTAAATATTTTCGTAAAGAACGACTTGAAGTTTGAATTATATTTTTATTTCAATCAATAAAAGATTTTGTCTCTGCTTCCGAAGTTTCAGATTTTTAGCTATTTTCCTATCTTTCCCGTATAAGCATTTGGTCGTTTAAAACAGAGGTTCCTAACTGTGGTAAGCGTACCCCTGGGGGTACGCGAAATAAAAGTTGGCGGAAACAAGAAAATATAAGGAATAAAAAAAGTTATAGAATTTTGCTTCCCCAGGTTAATAACTAATTTAATTTCTATGCATTTTGAATGGTTGATTATTACGGAGTGTAATTTTTACCTGTATATAAGTTAATGCGAAATTATTACAATACTGATTTCATTTGTTTTGGAGTTGAATTAACACTATTGTAAAATACGATAAAATGTAAAATAAAAAGAGTCCAGCAAATGTTATTAATTCGAGTCATCCGACTCTTAAGCTAACTTAAGCCCTTAATATCATTAATAAAAACTTTTTTGAATAGGCGGATGGTTGGTAGTGGAGAAGGATATGAAAGTAGGGGGTATGCGAAAATATAATGATTAATCAAGAGGTACACAAGGAAATAAAAGTTGAGAACCTCCGGTCTAAAATAAGGAAACCGAAAAATATTACACTCCTATGTAATCAAAATACTTCACACAAAAAGTAAATAAATAAATGAATTGTCGAAGCTTATGAAGGTTCAAGTGGTATTGGAGTATTAATTTTTTTGGAAGGAAAGACTTGAATTTGAAGTGCACTTTTATTTCAATCAATGGAAGATGTCGTCTATGCTTTTGAAGTTTGAAAATTAGAGATACAGAGAAATTTATCATAACTGACTTATTCTAACACTTGCAGATTTATTCGGTTAATTTTAGTAACTCTTAGCTAATACCTACTATATTATCATTATTATTATTTAAAAATAAGTAATATTAATCATTTGAAATTGTATTAGCAGACGCAAATTCCAGGTTATATCTGCTGACATTTATTTAGTGGTTCTGTACTTCAATCCAAAACTTTAAAAAATAAATTATGATGGAATGGTAACTATTGAGTTGAAATTTGTCTCTCTAAGTTAACATTTGTCAACCAGTTTCGAAACCTATCATTAACCCCTGACCGTGTATTTTTTTCAAAACCACTCTGACATTAGATGCAACGTTTGCAAACGTGTTCAAATATCATTGAGCCAAGCGAGTTGTTATTTATGTGGGCCACCAACCGAGTACCTGTAGATGGCGCTGCCATAGCCAGTGACGTCAGAGCATCAAGCTGCTCAGAACAGAAGACGAGATGGAACTTGGTTCGAGACGTATTAAACGACGTTGGTTTTTTTCGCAAAGACTAAAGACGACGATGGGCCATCCAAAAGCATATTTAATGACGAACTGCTTCAATTGTACATATCTTGAATCGTAAATAACGCTTCTTAAAAATGTAAACTTAATTCTGCATAATATAATAGTTAGCTAAAGTTATCGAGTGATTATTTCTATGGAACCCAACA
Organism: Araneus ventricosus; assembly: GCA_013235015.1. Classification (NCBI taxonomy): domain Eukaryota; kingdom Metazoa; phylum Arthropoda; class Arachnida; order Araneae; family Araneidae; genus Araneus; species Araneus ventricosus. The sequence goes on along the minus strand of BGPR01000027.1, from coordinate 1,917,467 downwards.
TTAAGCCTAAAAAGATCGCCTATATTTATATGCAAAGCTTTATTAATATAATATGATGAACGTTATAAAAGTACTAAGTAAATGCATTAACTTGTGAAAATCGCAGGATGTAGCAGAAAATAAAATTGCTTCCAAACCGCGGAAATAACGGGATATACAGTCAGAGGGTTAGTAATGTTTTTTCCTCAATCTTGTTTTTGTTGTTTCAGAAAATATTTGAACACATTTGGTTGAAACTAACAGTTTGTATGCTGCTTTTTTTCCTGTGTTATTTTCTATCAGACTTACAACTCTTAGTTTTGGTTTTTTTAATATACTGGGAGATGAAATGCCAAATTATACCAGTTTTAAGAAAAGCTTGTCTCCGTTTCCTTTTTAGCTTGGAAATGTTACTGTTCTTCATCTGTTGCCCACGCAATTTTGTAGAAGCCAACGACTTCCTACTCTAAACATCACGTAGGCTTATGATAATAATACATAGTAATTACATTGATATTTATTTTATTAATGCAGTTGGGAATTAATATTAATTTTTAATAATATTGACTAGCTGCATGACCCGGCGTTGCACGGGCAATCTTGAATAATGGGATATTCCCGGGCGGAGAGAAGTGAGATCACGTGAGGCCTTGGGATCCATATTTTTTCATATGCCCGGCTCCGTTTTTTTCCAACAAATATTGTCACTTACTTTCCCCAACAAATGTAAATATTCTTTCAAATCCAGTCTTTTTATTACTAATTTTCATATGCCAGCCTCCAGTTTATTCTTTATTGTCGCTATATTTTTATTTTCGCTGTCGGTTATGTTTTTATTGTCGCTAACGTAAACGTTACGTTCCCCCCAAACATTTCCTTTGAATCCTATATTGTTTAATTAAAATTTTTAAATCCAACATTTTAATTACCTTATAGTTAATAACCCAGCGTTTCTCGGAATCCACATTTTTTCATATTCCCGTCTCTGTTTTTTCCCTACAAATATTATCACTAAGCTTCCCCAAAAAAACGTAAATCTGTTTTGAATTCTCTCTTGTTGGATTAAAACTTTCAGTTCTAGCCTTTTTACTACCTTAAAGCAGTTTGGTTTGAATGAAAACGCGAGAATTATAATGCTTAAAAATTAAAACAGATGAGCATGATATTTGTTTTGCAAAAGAAAAAATAAAACGAAATAAAAACAGAAACGATAAACAATTTAAAAGT
>BGPR01000027.1:1878080-1916251 GCA_013235015.1 Araneus ventricosus | reverse complement strand
GTTAAAATGATTCTGTTCACGTGACAAAATATCACGGGACAAAAAAAAGAATTTATACACTTTCAACAATGCATTTTTTTTATTTCTGTCAGCGTCACTTTTTTATTGTTGTTGTAACAATGTTCTTTAAAGTAAACGACTTCAACAGTAAAATATATTTTGAATTGCGCTGTAACAATGAAAAGTATTGTTGTAAAGTATCCGAAACAATGAAAAGCATTGTTGTCAATTAGTTTTTAATTAATATCTTTTTCACTAATTGTAATTTCGAAATTTAAATGGCCGAAATGGCTTCCCTGGATTATTCCCCATCTTTTGGTACCTTCCGCGCGCTTCTCCGTTCGGCGGTTCGTGAGAAGATAGAAGGACATACATACATACATACATACGTTTGTTTACCTTCGAATTTTAATAGAGTAGATTAATTATAAGTGTTATATTGTTTACAAATTTTTATTACATTTTAAACCTGCTGAAAATATCGAAAATAATTGAATATTTGTGCAATTCTTTGAAAACGTACTTCGAACGAATTCAGACGCATCATCATTTTGCATCGCAGACAGTTCTCAAGCTTTGAAGAACCAACGGATCTATTTTTATTTAATTTTTTTAGTTTTATTACTCCTCCCCCTCCCTTAAATATGGTTTACATTTTCAAAAGGGTAGTATTAAGAACGAATAAAATCCGATCTAAGCTGAGCTTACTTTGTACGAAAATTAGGGAATATTTCATTTTAATGTAGCAGAAACTCTATAATATGGGCTAAAGTACTTCGCGGAACAATTTGTAGATCGACTATAAGAGTTTATGAAATTACGTAATGGCGTACTTATGTAATAATTTCCGAAATTTCGCATAGTTTTAGAAAATGCAGTGAATTGTTAAAAGAAAATGCCCGGATTTTTATCGGCTGAGAATGAAATGCTCAGAAATGCTGTTCATGAAAGAATAAACCATCTTAAAGATTGCTAAATTTGAATGGGATTTGTAGTATCAATAGATTTTCTCACTTAAATATGTGAATGGCCAATTTGGATGAAATGCACATGCACGAATTTTATTTTCGTATTCTTCACATAAAAAACACGTATATAATGCAGATAATTTTATTCATTTTTAGAACATGCGTAGTTCACCAATCGTTCTAAAAATTTACAGTAGCTCTTAATGATGCCATCCTAAGCGAATAAAAATATATGAGAGGTTTTCGGTGATGCGCTTAGTAATAAATTGAATGAATAAAAACTTTTGAAATCCCTTAAATGTTATTTGCACATGCCTTAAATTATATGATACAAATGACTGAAAGAATAGTTGGTAATTACATAAAAGTTGAAATAAATTGTAAAAAGAAATAAAAATTGAAATTTGTTGATAAAAATGCTGATTAAAGGACATCAATATCAAAAGACATCACAGATATTTGCATAAAATAATTAATATAATCACAATGTGTATCAGTAAGAATAACTTAAATTTAGAACTACTTTGTAAAGCAATTAATACACTATGAAAACCAAGAAATAATTTATTGTGGTTTACTTTAAGTACACAAAATTTTACATTTTGCTTTTCCTTTTCTTCAATTCTTTTACAATATTTACACTTAAAATTTCGTTGAAGAAAAATCTGTATCTCGGAACAAGATCAACGACAAGCGTAGAAAGAAACACAATTATTGTTTACCTATATAACAACATATTAACATTGTAAATGCTATTTCGTAGGATGTCTATTTTCTAATTGCTTTAATAAGACACAAATTTGTACAATGTAGGCTTCTATTTTACAGAATGTGATTATTTGCTGTTGTGTGCACAAATACGTTTCCTCCCTTTTTCAATAGATGTCGTTATAGTCTGTCTACAAGTGATTGAAATTTGGAGTATTTTTATTCGAAAAGTTTGATAATTTACTTCAGGAATATGATATTTGTAGAACGAGTTTTTTGACGTAAAATATTTTTTACGCTTGAAGTTTTAAATTTGTTTGGCGTAGGAAATTTCTGTGAACATGCTCCATTGAACACAATTTCAAGAACAAAGAACAGGAGCAATTTAGAGAGTTTAAAAATAATGGTTTCTATTAACCATGGCAAACAGCATGGGGAACCACTTAAAATAACGAGATAAAGAAATAGGAGAATTAATAGATAAACATCCTTGTCAAATACAATTTAAATTGAGTCTGGGCGATATTTAAAAACAAAAATTCCTATAACGTGTTGAAAGGCACGGAAAACTTATTTTAGGAAAAACCAATGCTCATCCACAAATTTCAAGACCAGGCAAGGAAATGCTAGAAGCACTTCGCTGAGATGTGTTGACCCATTCACCAGTTATTCCTCCCTCAATTACTATGCTTTCAGGCCTTTCTGGTGAGCAGTTAGATTCTTACGAGGATATTAAAAATTAACATAATGATTGGTTGTTTCAAAACAATCAGATTTCCCCCTACACATAATCCATTTATTGTCTAACAAATGAGCAAATTTTGTAATAGGTTAAATGCTAGACACTGCAGGCACTCGCCAGAGCGCATTCTCATACGAAAAATGTTTTCAAAATTCTTTAGAAACATGTATTTTTCTACAGAATGCTCAACAATTAATTTAAATGTGAAAATCTGACATTTACTTTAAGGCCAACCAACTGTAATATGAAATGTAATACAACTTGATTCCTTTGTGGTTCATTCCGTTAGAAGTTTCCCTATTTGTTATCATGATTCTAAAAATTGGAATTGTTCATTTGAAACTCTACTCTAGCTTTTTCTTCTATCAACCATCTGACGCTTATGTCTAGTATTATAATTTAGGGATTTAAAAAATGTTACGCCTCCGAAGGTGTTATAAAAGAATTTTTAATCCTTCTTCATAAATTCTAGACATTTTTATGACCATCATAAATAATAACTCGTCTTTGAAATAATAAGATGAGATGGAGACTATGAGAACCATAAAATATCAAAAAAGTACCCGACTTCAATGCAGTTATTTTTTAGCGGAGATACTTCTTTAATTCCTTCAACAGGATTTGTTAGCCAAAACTTGTCCTACACAGATAAATGGCTCCAACGAAAGATGATATAAAGCTAAAAATATGCGAATACTATATAATAAAAGATGTTCTCTCAGTATCTTTCCGTTTGATCTCGATTTTTGAGTGGCCTATGGTTTATTAGACAAACTCCACTGAGACAGTTACCAGCAACGAGCTCAGAAAGGCAATATCTTATTTCTAGGAAAAGCTCCAGAGAGTAATCTGGCAACACACATAGTTCCGATCTTCAGGAAACAAGAAACCAGGGTTGCCATATTGGCCTTTTTATGGCCAAATAAGGAAAAAGCAAGTGGCTTTAGAACATTTTATTCGCTTTGCAATTAATCTTCGACTCAATTTTATTCCAATTTTTAAGAATATTTATAAAGATTTATTCTTATTATATTTACGCTACATTAAGAAAACGGAGTGAATATTGCACATTTTCAGACCGACAGACAGACATAATTCGAAAAATCGTTTTCTTGGGACTTGGAGGTTCTAAAATCGTGTGTAAAGTTATAAAGTGGAAGTTCTAAAATTGTGTATAAAATTATAACGTAGAGATTATAAAAAAGCCTAAGGTGGAGGTTAATCAAAATCTCGAAGTCGAATTTCCTGTCGATTACAATATTTTCTCTTTCTGTACTTCTTATACGAGAAAGTAAAACTTCATTAAGTTTTATTCTGATAACAACATTCATCAACTTATTTATTATACATAAGCCATTTCGTTACGCTCAATTTTAGAGAATATCACTCCATTTTAAACGAAAAACCCATTCAAATAAAATAGTGTATATTAAGTTGTGTATTGCGACCCCAAACGTCGTCTTTTAAAAAAATATGAGGCCGTTCAAACTTTCACAAGCATTTGCTCTTTCAGTGTTTATGGCATTTGTAAATATGAAATGTTAAGAAGATCATATTGATGTAAGATATTTTATCAAACTTTGCAGTTTAATAAATTAAAGTTAAAATTTCTTTTTATTTATCATTAATCAGTGTTTCCTCTTCTATATAATTATTTAATTCTGGGATTTTATCAAGAGTTTTGGGATGAAGCTGGGAGTCGCTGAATTTCTTCCGAAACGGGGTTGGAAGTATAAAAAGTTTAGGAGTCATTGAAATAAATAATAAAAGCTTGAGTAATTTTGGCCTTATTTTTAAAGAAGCTTGGCATTATTTCACTATTCTTATCCGGCAAACCTAACAGAAACCGATGTAGAATATTCTACAGCCCTCCTGTTGTTGTTTCCTGTTGCCCGGGTATAAATAAAAGGATTGTATATATATCTCTTTCTGTGGAATGCTCGTAAAACAAGAAGCAGGGAATTTATTAGACGCGGGTGGAAGAATTATTGCCGGATATGCATCTATCCCTTGCGATATGCCGGAATGCAGCATTTCCCCAAAAGTTATTCGGAGTGAGATTTGTTGCTGCCACTCGTGCGCATTCCAAGAAGTTTGCCAATAAGGAAAGGGCACTCTGGATCTTGTGTTGGGACATTAAGAATACACAAAGAACTAACTCAATGTTTCTTCATATCTTTTTTCATTTCTCTATTTTTGATTGATTCTCTTTAACAAAAGTGAACTGTCGCCAATGATTACCTGGCTCAGTATAGGGCTTTGACTGTTTGGATAATAGTTCGGTTTGTCCAGGGTTTATTTATTTATTCTTTGTTTCCTTTCTCGTATACGATATATAGAAAATCTAGTAATCATCAAAGAAATTCGACTCCAAGAATTTGATATATATTCACATTTTAGACGTCCCTGTGTTCGAAAAGCACATTTTTGGAATTAAGTCTATCTGTCAGTCCGTCTGTTTGTCTGTACGTGAACACAATAACTCAGAAACGCAACAAGCTAGAAAGATTAAATTTGGTATATTGGTACAGATTAAATTTGGTACAAAATTGTAGCTTCAACAAGAAGTCTGTTTGTCTACGCGCTCGCGTCGATGTGAACATGATAACTCAAAAATGAAATGAGATAGATGGTGAAGTTTGGCATATAGCTTTATAATCTAAATTGTAGATGTTTATCAAATTTGGATCAAATCCGTTCCGACAATTTTCCCGGGTTTGTAAATGAAATAATTCATAAAACAACAACTAGGTAAATGGGTCTTGACACCACAATTGTGATATTATAACAAGTTTAAGGCCCGATCAGTTAAAAGGAAGGGATTCAAATGCATACTCGAGTCACTTAAATGTGCTACGCAGCTCAACACAGACCACTCCATACTGTGTACTTATATGAGAAAGCATAGGGGAAAACACTCGCATCGGTTATGATTATAAGCAACAAGTTCACAAAAAAGATGAATAATTAGATTATTGCATTAAAAACTATCTTCTGTAAAATAGTCTCCTCTTTCTACATTTTTACTATTCATAAAATACAACACTATATACACCCCTACTTCAGAACATAATGGCCGTACAATATCAAAATTCCTTTGAATATTATTGCTTTCTGTTATGGGCAGGCTCATGCTGTCGTAAATGTCAATGATGAAGTGGCAAGACGTACCAGATTTACCAGGACATCCTGGGTTTTGACTCTTTGTCCCACTCAACATTTGTTGCAACAGCTCAAAGATGAGTTGCCAATTCTGTTTTCTTTTTTCCCCAGACTTTTTTTAGTCCTTACAATTAGATTTTAATCTTAACGGCTTTTCGCTCTACGATTAACATGGAGATATGGTTATTCACGGGAAAATACAGCTTTGAAGGACAGTGCCCTCTTGCACACCCACAGCAACTCAAGAGATCTGTTGCATGCAGCTACTGAACGCGCTGCCACAAAGTTCCAGTTGTTGTTTCATTAACACAGTGGTCATCTAGATCATTTGCAGGGGCATATCTTTCAAATATTTCTTTTCTTCTGAGTTCGAAGTGTAAGATTTTTAGATGTATTATTCCAAATGGTGTTTGGTTGCATACTATAACGATTCTCAGTGCCTTTAACACACTTATAGTTTGTGCCGCGGTAATTTCGTGTCAGAGAGTCCAGAGGTTTGCAGATTCGAGATACGACTCCACGGCAAGGTCCGTCAACTGCATTTTAAATCTGTTGAGAGTCGTAAGTTCTCCCGCTGATTTGGAGTGGAAGTTTGGAGATGGGGCTGCCGACTCAGGCGTCACTGTCAGTATCTGAGTACGGATCACAGTTACAATGTGGTTTCTATATAGGAGATTAATATAAAAAACACACTTACAGTTTACAAGTAATAAGCATGACCTCTGAGAAGTCAGGGTTATATTTGTATTTGGAAAGTAGTATTCATTTTTGTAATTTATTTTTCGACTCTTTTATTTAACTTGACTTGTTTCATGTTTGCAATTATGGAATTTGGTAATCCATTTTTCATTCATTTCCTGATGAGCTAAAACTTTAAAATGTTATACAGCTGTGTTTTCGATTACAATATATTATTTTAATATTTAAAGAACTTAATTATCAGTTAATCGATCAACTTAATTAAATTTTAATTTCAAATTAGTGGCGCCATCTGGAAGCGAATTTGAGAAGAAACTGGCTTCAAGATTCCCTAATATTTATAATAATTAATTATAAATTAAAGACTGAAAAGCAGACAGTAATTGAAATATCTGCTTTTATTAAATTTACCAACGGTACCCGCACGGCGTTGCCTGTGGTATCATGAATTCAACAATTTTTTTAAAAAAGCCCACAATGACATAAAATAAATTTTTGAAAACAGAGTCAATATATATATATATATATATATATATATATATATATATATATATATATATATTATTGATTTTGTCCGCTTATTTTTCTTCGCGACAATAACATTAACTGAAGTTATGTTATTGTCATTATTATGAATAATGTTTTTTTTTTAAAAGAAGCGACAATGAAATTATAAAGTTTGCTGCAAACGATGCTATTAGAATTCAAATGAATAAAAATAACCAGCTCGTTCGTTCGCTAAAATGGAGTTATAATTCAGTAAGGCTGACGCAATAAAATCTTTGGATCCTGTTTAAAATAGTTAATTGGCGACATTAGATACTTTCAATGAAAACCATTCAACGACATGATTTGAAATTGAAGTTGCAGTACCAAACAAACAAATATTTTCGAATAAAAGTTTTTAGGATTTAAAACATCAATTCCTATAAACCAGGTAAAATGTTAAAGAATGAAAACCGAATTAAATTTTAAAGGATTTCAAATGGACTAATGCGCCTCGAAAGATACAAAGATAATTTCGATGGTATTTAAATATATCCAAAATGAATCAGAGAAGAAGAAGAAGAAAAAAAAAAGAGAGAGAGAGATGACATTTTCCACTTCAGATTTAAACTTTGAAGCCACATTATGTAAATAGCTCCTTGAAATCATATTTCATTTTTGACCAGTCTTTTGTAACTAAAGATATCAGCCTTTATGTTCGACTATCAAAAAGTATAAAAACAAACAAATTAAAAGAATGATCTGTCGACGCAACCATCGTACTGCAAAACCTCGTTGAAAGCAAAGGGATTATGGCGTCAGGTGGTTTTGACGAAATGCACGTTGGGAATACGTCACGCGACTTTGATTACGAAGAATCATGAATCGAATTATGGAGCGAATATTTTTTTAAGACTTCAGAAAAAAATTAAAATTCAACCAACAGTTGAATTTTAACCGTTCTTGTTTTAAATCACGGAGGAACGTTATATTTATTACTTCAACAAATTTCAAATTGATAGCAAAATTAGAAAGTCGGATGCAAGAAATTGAAATTTAAAATAAAATATTTTAGGGATATCCAATTATTATTTCAAAATTTCTCAAAATTCAGTAAATTAAGTTAGAAATTCAAAACCAACTTCATTAGAAAGAAAATTGTTTTTCTTTCCGATGGTGTATCTATTTTTCTTCCCACGATTATCAAAACCAATTTTATTGAGAAATTAACGCAAAAAAACTGCCCAATACAGCACAAAACATTAAATAAAAAATTTCTAGACTAAATTTTAAAATTCGGGTTTCGAGGTGCATTGAGTCACCATTACGACTACCGCTGTGCCAATATTCATGGCTGTAAGTGTGATAGATTCGTCTGGACATCGCGCGCACACACACAATTGTCTTTTGTAAGTATAGATTACGTCAATCTTTATCCTTATTCTGAAACGTCAACCATGAAGATTTGGTGTTGTAAAGACTAGTGTTTGATTTCCCCTGCATCTATCTAATGTACTATTAGATATTCATTTATGCAGGAAGAAAAAGAAAATGACAAAATTCTATGACTCAAAGACAAAGTAAATTATATTCCTACGTCAGTCATGATGTATGTCGATTTTGATTTTACTATAATCAGTCGCAAATCAAAATGACAGTCTGAAGGAAAAAAAGCAAGGGTCGAATCCATAAGCAATTGACGTAATGTGTGTTTCTGCGCGTTTTGTACCTATTGTGGGATTTCCGTAAAATTAAATATCGCTCGAAATAAATATTTTTATTACATTGACTATCAATCATTGATGTTAAAAATTAGATTATGATTAAATACATTAATTACTTTCAAATACAACAGGATTATATTCGGAACTGTTTAATTAGGCCTAGTGATATGCCCTGTAACTTTTGCTGTGCTATCAACTTGAGTTGTCACTGACTGTATATCTGTGATATCTATCATTGTCTTTCTTTGAAAACTGTTTCTTCCTCACGCATTTTTCCATTAACCAAGAGCAAATGCAGCTAGCTATGCGCCGCAAACATGTAGATGAAAACTTCCTCTCAAATAAATAAAAATCCTTGAAAAGTTAGCGATAAATTGAACTTTTCGGCCACACATAAGAAACTATTCTTTAACGGAATGCTCGCAATTCCGTGAATTCCATCAATATCGCAAAGAACATTTTCTAGAAAGATGCACTTCAGGATTCTTGTGTAAAAAGTTTCTGTAAAGGAAAGTTCGCGTAATTGGAGAAGCATAGAAAATTTCGTCGAATTCTGGCCTAAATAAAATTTAAAATTGGTGCACTGAATTTGTCTTTGGAGCCAACTTTTCAAAAAAGAGCACGCGAAAATTGTTTCTTGACAAAATGCATTTACTTCCTTATTTCAGGTAAAATGTTTTTTTTCAAATGGCGGAAGCTTTTCCATCTTATTAATCTCATTAACACACTCGCAGCAACTGACTGTTGATGACAATACAATATTTTAATATCGCCTCTAACTTAATTTTCAATTAATTAATTAAATTTATTGAAATTTCGATTCCATATCAGTGGTTCCATCTGGTACTGAATTTGAATAGTAAAAAGGATTTTAAGATTCTGTGATATTTATAGTAATGAATTATGAAATGTATTTAAGATTAAAAGGGGAAAATATTAAAAATAAAAAAAAGCTTTTTAAAACACTATTTTATTAATATCCTCCTAAGACCCTGCGTCCATTTAAATGAATATTCGCGTTTTATTTACAATAAAGTTTTTTTCCATTCAAAGTCCTTACATCTCGTTGTTCAATGCTTTGGATGGTCCCATGCTCTTATGTATTAATTATGTATCATTAATTATATTTTAAATTATTTAATTTATTAATTAATTTAAATTATAAGTTAATTATATATAGTGTTATATAATTTTATCAAGAGTATTAATCTCGACTTTTGGGAAAATTGGTCGAAAAATAGACCTTCGGGTCTCAAGAGATTATACTAAAAGATATTTTTTTATAAACGATAGGGATGTCAAAACGAAATTGTAAAGAGACAGGCACTGAATTCTAAAGAAATTGATCCGAAATTAATATCATACGAAAGGAAATTTCTGAACATTTATTAAAAATGAAAATATACTGTAAATGTGATTAAAATTACAATTTGCTTTGAGTAATTCTGTAAACGTATTTATGATTTAGTTTTGATGTTCATATTCTGGATTAAAAATTATTTTTTAATTTTCTGTACACTAATAAAAGCGTGTTTTCTAAAATTATTTCATTTTCATCTAGAACAGAGATTCCCAACCTGTGATATGCGTACCCCTGGGGGTACGTGAAGGACTAGTGGGGGTACGCGAAATCAAATTTGGTAATGGTGGAAACAAGAAAACACAAGGGATTAAAAGTGTTACACAATTTTGTTTCCCCAAACGAATAATTATATCACTTAAATAGTTGATTATTACCGAGAGTAATTTTTAGTTATCCTTATAAGTTAATGAGAAATAATTACAATGCTGCTTCAATTTATTTTGGCGTTAAAGTAATATTATTGTAAAAATAGAATAAAATGTAAAATCAAAAATAAGTCCAACAAATGTTATTAATTCAAGTCATTTGACTCTTAAGCCAACCTAAGCCTTAACATCACTAATAAAAAACTTCTTTGCATAGACGCATGGTTACGGGGTGGATACGACGGTAGGAGGTACGTGAAAAGAAAAAGTCTAATAAAGGGGTACGCGAGGGAAAAAAATTTGGGAAACCCTGGTCTAGAACAAGAATTAAACTTTTATCCCCTATTTAATTTACATTCTACGTTAAAATTATCAAGAGACTGTGATGGCTCCGTTAATTGTGGTTTCCGAGTAGAAAGATAGCAGGTTCAAGACCAATTCCAAAAATACACCTTGGAGTGTAATAAGTAGGCCTGATGTGTTTAAAATCTGATGTCGATGGTCAAACTCTTCAAGACGGTATGGTGTGGAAGTTTGGAGAGAAGAATGAGAGCTCTTGTGTCCGCATCTGTCTAAATTGCAGATCCCGTCTTGCCATAGTCCTCAGGTAGTTTCAAATTTAACGAAATAATATATTTCGCTGAACTTAAAATTTATTTTAAGTTTAGATAATTATCTAAATTTAAAATAAATTTATATATATATAGTTTTAGTAAATTTAAAATAAATTTAGTTAATTTAACTAATTTTAAAAATATCATTTAGTTATTGGAACAATCATTACAGTTGTTAAGGTAAAATCATGAGAAGGTTAATTTTTTTTATTTCCTTTCTGTGTTGCACAGACTTTCTGTGTTTTTTCCCAAATGTTTATTACCTTCAGTACCTGGGTAATAATGTGGCAACAACAGATTAAGATTTAAAACATGTGATTTGTATATACAGCATATTCTGTAGAAATAAGTATAAAAGTTGGAAAGTTCGACCAGTGTCATTCATAAAAGACTTGTCCAATAACACCCGCAAAAGATCATAAACAGAATTATCGTTTCTTTCGATCGAATTAGATGATCTTTTGTTTTCACTTATAGATAATTTCTATTTCTTTATGTGTTTTATAGTTCTTTGATGAATATTTAGCAATAATTATTATATTTCTGATGCCAAAATATATGTTCTTATAGAGAACGAATAAAGACGAAGAGTACTTTGTTGAAATTGATGAAAACCATTTATGCCCATTATAGTGCTGATCTTAATTTCTCATTCCTAAATGTAGCGTTACTCTCTGTAACGGATCAAATTAAATATTAATGCAGGGTTGACATCTACCCGACGTCGCATTTTGGCGGAGTGAATAAATATATACTGAAAAGGCAAGGATGTGACACATAAAAGATATTTAATTACAACACAAACACAACGCGCTACATTGATGAGGATTACAAATAAATCTGAAAATGAAAACTGAATAACAACAACTGACGTCCGTTCCGCTGCTCTGATTGGTTGGGAAGGTGATGCCATTCGCAACACCTAAAATTGATTAAAAATCATTTGCAAAACATCAGGCTCAAAGAATAAATCGTCGTTTTTCAGGCAGAATTAACTAAGTCCAAAACTATAGTTTCGAGATGTGGTCACTTAATCAATTGGGAGTCGTTATGATAAATAATAAAAAAATATTTTACAGATTTCTAACTCTTACGGTTGATAAACTGATGTTTAAATAACAGGTTTCTATCATGAAAGAATTAGTTGCAAATTCTAATTGATTGCAGTAGTACGCCAAAAGATTTTTGTGTACTTAGTGACTTCTGCCTGAAAGACGACGAAATCTGGCTAAAAGACAAACACAGAGAAAATCCACTACTCCGGTAGAAAACATTTATATTTACACCGCTCATAAATAAATTTTGTTTCCTGGATAAGAACTGAACTGTAGTTCGGTATCAGAAAAAAACACCACTAAGAAACTCCTTTTTGATTGACAGTAAAATTATGAAAACGCTATTAAGGGTGCTTACAATAAAATTTCCATTTTTAAATTCATTTTTATCTATCGAACACTTTTCTAGTGTTTTATTGGACACAGTTCTGTAATTGGGAACCAACAATCATTTTTATGGATTTCGAATTGTCTAGTAAATATTACTCATAAAGTCGGTGTAGTTTACAGAGGAAAATTAAATTTTTTCCCGGTAACATTCATATATGGAAATGCATGTTTCGGAGTTGGTTCCTTATTCCATAACTGAGGCCAGAGGCCAACTGCAGTTTGTCTTCCATGCATAGCCAACATCAGTATTTAACCGTTAAAAATACAAATTGAGACATATCCTCTTGCTTCAACGATAAAATGGAGATCATACTTCACGGAAATAACCTTCCAATAATTCTAAATTCGCACCCCAGCAAAAGAATAAGTGGCAGCAGCCACTTCAATAAAATTGTATAATCGAGATTACAATTAATTAACGAATTCTCTCTCTCGACAAATGCATTTTAAAGCCCTCTTAACCCTAAATTCCTTTTCACTTTGGAATGGTTGCTTGTCTATTTCAAACATAAGTTGCTCCGGCAATCACTGCAAGCCCCAGCGGCTCTTATTTACAGACCCTCCTAACCTATTACAGGCAGCAAATAAATCACAGAACTAATATGAAATTAGGCTGAGAAGGCTGCTGCTTTGCCTGAGCTATCGTCTGCTCTTTAAAAGTTAATTGGCATTTCTTTCGTGCAATAATTACATCGGGAGACCAGCGAACAAAGTAGATCACAGACTCTTGCTATTTTTGATCCTGACATGTATTTAATATATGGAGGTTCAGAGTTAAAGTGAACCAAGTCCATGAGATTCATTTCTCAGAAAACAGAGCTAAAAGTTGATTAGTTGCATTTGAAATAACAGTGGATTTCACATCGTTCTTGCTGCCTAGAGGATACAAATTTAAAAACTTGAATGATTATCACACAGAAAATATGACATTTTTACACTACTATGGCAGTGTTAATGTAAAATGGGCAAAATATGGTCTTGTTTCACTTTAATGTTACCCCCCCCCCCCATATGACCGTCGCAATGCAGACGAGATTTCAGGAAGAACAGTTGTGCTGAGGCATAAAGTTGTCTGACAATATTTTGGGGTTTAAAGAATATATTATGAGGAGGTGAACTGAAAGTAAGTGTACCTATAACTGTAAAATTTTGTCCGGTAAGTTGTCAGATTTAAATGAGCCAAACATATTTAAATTATTGAAAAAATATGAAAATTCATTTCTATTAAATTTTAAATTCAGTTTTTAGTATTCAAGTTTTCTTGATTTATGAAATTCGTATACATATTGGAATCGCAAGTTCGTTCAACATATTGAACATAATTGACAACATATGACATGTTTTGTCCATCAGAGAAGTTGCGGAAACAGTCAATTAAAAAACAAGTTGGAATTTATACAGTTGTTTGGTGACCACTTTCATTATGATTGCAAATGTAATGCTTGTGAAACTGTTAAATATTATTTAAAGTCTTTCGCGTATTGCACCAATACCAAGAGCTGCGCAACATGGCTTGGCTGTATGAAAGAAAAAAATCACATGATTTCGATTTTAATAGAAATTTCCCTCCCCCCCCGTTTAGCGCAAGAATAGCGTATAATATTTTTAACAAATACCTATAGTAGGGAGAGAAAATAAAACGAACACCTGAATACTTAGAGAACAAATGTATAAATAAGGGTTGGACCAAAGTTTGGTCGACGACAAATTATATGCGGCGTAGGATAAATGTGTTGAAGTCATGCATAATATTATAAGGAATATGAAGCCGTCCGTGACTTGGAAAATGTGACTGAAAGTAAAATTGGAGTTCGAAGAGTTTTTTCCAAGTATCCCCCATAAATATTCAATAATTTTCAACTCAGGAAATTGATGTGGTGAGGCGAAATTAATCTACATGCTTTTCACATCATGTTTGGAAACATCTAGCACTGTGGATAGGAGTGTATTTTTAAAAAATGGTCGCTCTTTAGGGAATAGAGTATAGACAAAAAAGTGAACATGAGCTTCCAGAATCCTCCAAGAGTAATGAATTTAGATTTACTAACGTAGAATAATAAGAGGGGAAAGATCCATAACAACAAGGATCCACCTTCATGGTTCATTGTTGGTAAGAGATTATCAGGAGTAAATGCTTTTCTGGGCATTATGCAGACCACGTTTAAATAAAGTATATTCTAATCTATAAAACCAGGTGACTTGTTGCCTCAGTATCACTGGGAGGGCATGACAAAATTATGAGAGGTCATTAACGGCCTAAATATTACCTCTCCGTCATAAATATTCACAGCGTGGAATTCTGTTCGGACAGTTTTGGTTGAAATATGCCCGAGAGATGAATGTTTACTTCCGGTTCTATATAGACTTTGTTAATGCTTTAGGATCCTTATGCGTTTCAACACCCGTCTCTCCTTACCAGTCATTTTTGTTTTTCGTCCACTGTTATGCTTCCAGGACATCATCTTATCATCTGTTGTGTACAAAGTCAAAATGGGTGTTACAGTGTTTCCCGTATATCTTAAAACAGTTGAAGTTTCTGTCACAGTGACTCCAGCAAAATGAGCTCCAACAATCATGCCATTTTTCCGAGATTCTGTCATGACTGACTGCAGTATTTTTCAGAGAGGACAATGGCAACGTGCAACACTCGTGACAGCTGATGAGAAATTCATATCTTTCTGTTAACGATCACTAAATGACAGAATGCTCTATCAGGCAGCGCTACTGCACTGTAGATGTGAAATGCGCCATACCTTTTCACAGATGTTTGATTTATCTTGTATCTCTTTTGCACTTCCGTATTCGGGGACCATAAAAACATACATTACCATAAAAATATGGAACTAAATATATTGTATAGTATCTTACTAAATATATTGCATAGTATCTTACTAAATATATTGTATAGTATCTTATTCTGCTTGGGGTTGTCATGCAAGTATAATGTTTCAGAAATTGAATAAAAGTGAAAAGATATAGAATTATGCTCAGCGAGGTCTTTCTGCACTCCAGGAAAATTCAGACTGAACGAAAATGAAATTTTAAATAGTGCGTTCAATAAAATTTTCCATTTAATTTAATTTTTCCTTTTGAATCTTTCTGATGTTTTCAATCTTAGTCATCATAATAAAGTTCTAAGAAATATTTACTCACTCAAATTGGGATAATTTCAGATGCATCTGGGGAAACATGTAAAGCGCCTAAGGGCACCTTACGGATTTAAACCAACTCAAATTAGAAGTTCAGAGTCTCATCCTCTATAAATTAACCGGATTAAATTTAGAGAGCTAGTTACAAGAGACGCTTAAAAAAATGTAAACAAAATTAGTGAACATTCTCCTGGCAAATATGTTTTGAAGTGCCCTAAAACAAAAATTTCTTTTCGTTCTTGAATAGTTGTTTAACTCCCCCTAATATTAGAAGTTCCGGCAATCACTACAAGTCTCAGCGGTCCTTATTTACAGACCCTCCTAATTGCCGGGCGCAAATAAATCAGAGTACTAACGAAATTGAGCTGCGAAGGCTGATACTTTGCTTCAGCAATCTTCTGCTCTTTGAAAGTTAATTGCTCTTTCTAGCAGGAAATAATTACATCGAGAGACCACCAAACGAAGTACTTGCGATTTTCGATGGTGACAACAGGTTAAAATATGTCTATTGTGTAACAGACGAGAGCTGTTAGAAGGAACTTTTCTCTGAAGTTTAATATCGTCTGGGAGTGTTCTGGAATGTTACCCTCAGTTGGGAGGTGTAAAGAAACGAAGTGTGTTGGAAGTTTGTAGTATTATGTTCGAAAAGTCATTAGATTTAAATAAAACAGTAAGGATTACACGACAGTTTGAAATGAACATCGGTTAACAAAAGTTTGCTTAGATTTCATTTTAATTTTACGAACTTGTTATTTCATTCTTATTTCGAACATTTTCTTCATTTATATTTCTAAAATGGGGGAATATTTAACAACACAGAATATGATTTACGAAAGAGTTAGCTTGTTGAAAATATCTTACAAAAATATAAGATAGAGCTGTCGGCAATTTAGACAAATGGCCAACTTTGCTGTCTACTATGGTAAAGCACCAAAATGCTGCATACGATTATAGTGCAGGAATCAAACATTTATTAAAAAAATCCCTTTTCGGCAAGCTTGAAGGCAAAGCTAGATTCCGTTACGTTAATGTTACAAAAGTCATGAAATATTACATATTGATCAATACAGACATAGCCAATGACTTTATTGTTTCTACAAATTGCAGTATTTACGCTGTGATTCTGTTTTCATGTCATTTAATTTTTTGCTATATCAAGGATTTATCATTCCAAAAAGTTATGATAGATTTATCGGTCAGTACATTGGTCAATTTTTTTATATCTCAACACATAATCATTCAACAGGTAGGAATCATAAAGAAATAAACATCTCAGCAGTGCAAATATCTCCTAGATAACATTAAGCCAGCCTATCTGAAACAGTAGCAAGAAATTGACTCTTGGCACGAATGAAGAAGGACTCTAGATTTAAAAATTAATTTATTTAATCTAGGTTACAATATAATTGTGCGAACATTACTTTGTCATATGGTAAAACCATATGACATGATACACTTAAACACTACTAAAATGGGCTCATTTAGAGAACTCCCTGGTCACAAAGATAATAGTCACTAAATTCTTAACATATGAGAATAAAAATTATTCAACATTGTGAGTGGCAAATTGAATACGTGTTTTTAAAGCATAGGATATGAATGCAGCCAATTTGAACAGCAAATTTAAATCTCCATCGACGGTTAAAACCAAATACTCAGGCAGAAAATAACAAACAATTTTTAAGTTAAGCAGATATTTTTCAATAGCAAAAAGGATAAAGGGAACTCTTATTTAATTACTCTTATTTTTGGCTACTTTATATTGATTTTATTAAACAAATCATGGTCCCGCCATGTTTAGTTAAATATCAAATTAAAGAATTCTGTCAAAAAAACCTATTATCAAATTAACTATTAAAATTATTTGATTAATCAAAATTAACTATCTACTTAATTAAAGTTAAAAAATTAATTGTTACAAAACTCCACTAAATCCTTTTTTATGGCTTATAGTATATGCCAGAAATCTTTATCTTATAATTATCTAATAATTATATTAATTTAAATAAAAGTCACTGTGGCTATGTATGTATGTTCCACATCTCCTCCTAAACCACTGGACTGATTTCAATCAAACTTTTTATTTAAGAAAAGAGAAAGGTCACCTTCAACTTTTCAAAGCCTAAAAGATGCTTAATTTTTAATTAAGTGAAATTTTAAGCAAGGCGTTTTTCCGCAATGTCTTTCATTTCCATAAATTTGTTTCTCTCATTTTAATATTTTTTTCAAAATTAATTTTAAACTGAATTCGTAAAAATATTCTTGTTGATCAAAAATAACACGAAGAACTGTTTCCAGAAGGAAGAATGCTAAAAGAAAATTTTAAAAGTAGACGATTTAACAATTTATATCGGGATCAGCTATTGATTTATTTTCACGCTTTAAATTAATGAATGATTAAATAGTTAATTTAATTGTTTCAAATATTCATTAAAACCTTTCATTGACTTTAGTAATTGTTAACAAAATTTGAAGTACTTATATAACAAATAATAACGTATGAAGAAAACGGATGTTTTTAAAAATTGTCTGGTTCAATTGATATTCTCATTTTAATTAAAAGCGTTTTAGATCAGGAAAGTAATTTGTGTATTATAATATTTATACAATAGTAATTTTTACATTAAAAATATTAAACATGAAAACATTTTAATCCGGAGCAAAGCCAGGTATATCAATTAACAGTTATAATTAACAAAATTTAACAAAGATATTAACTATACATTAATTAGTCATAAATTAATTATATATTATACCGTATACAAAGTGAAGGTGAATGTGGTTGATGGGAACTCATAACTTCTAAATAATTCCTGCTGTCAAAAAACTTTCAATATAAAAGTAGTTTGTTATGATATGGTGATAATTACCCTAATTGAAATTTTCTTTCTATCTTCAATCTTAACGAAGCTATGGGGAAATGATAAATTAGGGGGGTATTGAATATCGCTTTTCAGCTCATAACTTATAAGCAATTCTAGCAGACAAAAAACTTTTAGTATAAAAGTTGTTCGTTATCATAAGGTGATAATTCGCCTAATTGAAATTTTTTTTTCTATCTGTAGTCGTAACAGAGCTATGGGGAAATGATAAGTTGGGGAGGGGATTGAAAATGGCTTTTTAGCTCATAACTTCTAAGAAATTGTGGCTATAAAAAAGTTTCAATACAAAAGTTGTTTGTTGTGATAAGGCCTAATTTGAATTTTCTTTCTATCTTGAATCGTAAGGAAATTATGGGAATATGAAATTTTCAGTCTCCCACCATTTCCACCCCCTTTGAGCTGGTTAGCCCATCTGCGAACTCGGCAGAGATTTTCACCCTCCTTACAGCATATCCGTCGCCAGTTAAAATCTAATCAAAATTACTCTAGTTATCGTGTTTACAAAATAACACGGGCCAAAGCGTTATGCATATACTTCTCTACTAATAATAATAAGGAAAAGAACATTTTGCCCTCTATTCTCATAAGTATTGCAGCCACAAGAATGAAAGAAGGTGGAAGAAACTGCAAATGACGAGAGCTTTCCAACGAGGGGTAACATGCATAGGTTAAAACGTATTTTAAGTTAGGGGGAGAGGAGGGGAAGGGTGGTAAAATCACTTTTCAGCTCATAACTTCTAAGAAATTGTAGCTATCGAAAAAGTGTAAATGCAAAAATTGTTTGTTTTGATAAGGCAATAATTCGCCTAATTTGAATTTTCTTTCTATTTTCAATTGTAAAGGAATTATGGGAAAATGAAAAGTTTTCCACTTCATCATTTTCATTCTTTGATAGTTATTTGTTTTAAACTTCTGAGATTTTCACTATTCATAATATACTTAAAGATATTACTTATATCAAATACGAGTTATCAGGAAATTATGATAACATGGAAAAAAGTTATATATATATATATATATATATATATATATATACTATAATGGAATATATATACCTATATATATATATGTATAACGCTTTTTCCCATGTTATCTTGTGAACACGATAACTGGAGTAATTTTGATGTAAATTTAACCATCTTGGGATATGTTGTAAGGATAGTGAAAATTTCGGTCGAGTTCGTAGATGGGCTATCCAGCTCAAAGGGGGTGGAAATGGTGGTGGACTGAAAATTTCATTTTTCCATAATTCCCTTACGATTCAAGATAGAAAGAAAATTCAAATTAGGCGAATTATTGCCTTATCACATCAAACAACTTTTGTACTGAAACTTTTTTGATAGCCACAATTTCTTAGGAGTTATGAGCTAAAAAGCCATTTTCAATCCCCTCCCCAACTTATCATTTCCCCATAGCTCTGTTACGACTAAAGATAGAAACAAATTTTCAATTAAGCGAATTATCACCTTATAATAACGAATAACTTTTATACTAAAAAGCTTTTTGGCTGATAGAATTGCTTATAAGTTATGAGCTGAAAAACGATATTCAAACCCCCCCCCCCAATTTATCATTTCCCCATAGCTTCGTTAAGATTGAAGATAAAAAGAAAATTTCAATTAGGGGAATTATCACCTTATCATAACAAACTACTTTTATATTGAAAGTTTTTTGACAGCAAGAATTGTATAGAAGTTATGAGTTTCCATCAACCGCATCCACTTTCACTTTTTATACGGTATAATATATAATTAATTTATGACTAATTAATTTATAGTTAATATCTTTGTTAAATTTTGTTAATTATAACTGTTAATTGATATACCTGGTTTTGCTCCGGATTAAAATGTTTTCATGTTTAATATTTTCAATGTAAAAATTACTATTGTATAAATGATATAATACACAAATTCCTTTTCTGATCTAAAACGCTTTCAATTAAAATGAGAATATCAATTGAACCAGACGATTTTTAAAAGCATCCGTTTTCTTTCTTACGTTATTATTTGTTATATAGGTACTTCAAATTTTGTTAACAATTACTGAAGTCAATGAAAGGTTTTAATGAATATTTTGAAACAATTAAATTAACTATTTAATTATTCATTAATTTAAAGCGTGAAAATAAATCAATAGCTGGTCCCGATATAAATTGTTAAATCGTCTACTTTTAAAATTTTCTTTTAGCATTCTTTCTTCTGGAAACAGTTCTTCGTATTATTTTTGATCAACAAGAATATTGTTACGAATTCAGTGTAAAATTAATTTTGAAAAAAATATTAAAATGAGAGAAACAAATTTATGGAAATGAAAGACATCGCTGAAAAACGCCTTGCTTAATTTTTAATTAAGTGAAATTTTAAGCATCTTTTAGGCTTTGAAAAGTTGAAGGTGACCTTTCTCTTTTCTTAAATAAAAAGTTTGATTGAAATCAGTCCAGTGGTTTAGGAGAAGATGTGGAACATACATATATAGCCACAGTGACTTTTATTTAAATTAATATAATTATTAGATAATTATAAGATAAAGATTACTGGTATATAGTATGAGCCATGAAAAAGGTTTTAGTGAAGTTTTGTAACAATTAATTTTTAACTTTAATTAAGTAAATAGTTAATTTTAATTAATCAAATAATTTTAATAGTTAATTTGACAATAGGTTTTTTGACAGAATACTTTTATTTGACATTTAACTAAACATGGCGGGACCACGATTTGTTTAATAAAATCAATATAAAGTAGCCAAAAACGATAGATATTTAAATAAGAGTTTCCTTTATCCTTTTTACTATTGAAAAATATCTCCTGAACTTTAATATTGTTTGGGATTTTCTGCCTGAGTATTTGGTTTTAACCGTCGATAGAGATTTAAATTTACTGTTCAGATTGGCAGCATTCATATCCTATGCTTTAAAAACACGTATTAAATTTGCCACTCACAATGTTTAATAATTTTTATTCTCTTATATGTTAAGAATTTAGTGACTATTATCTCTGTAACCAGGGAGTTCTCTAAATGAGCCCATTCTAGTAGTATTTAAGTGTTTCCATGTCATGTGATTTTACCGTATGACAAAGTAATGTTCGCACAATTATATTATAACCTAGATTAAATAAATTAATTTTTAAATCTAGAGTCTTTCTTCATTCGTGCCAAGAGTCAATTTCTTGTTACTGTTTCAGATAGGCTGGCTTAATGTTATCTAGGAGATATTTGCACTGTTGAGATGTTTATTTCTTTATGACTCCTACCTGCTGAATGATTATGTGTTGAGATATAAAAAAATTGACCAATGTACTGACCGATAAATCTAGCATAACATTTGGAATAAAAAATGGAGTGATAAAACCTTGATATAGCAAAATTAAATGACATGAAAACAGAATCACAGCGTAAATATTGCAATGTGCAGAAACAATAAAGTCATTGGCTATGTCTGTATGGATCAATATGTAATATTTCATGACTTTTGTAACATTAACGTAAAGGAATCTGCCTTTGCCTTCAAGCTTGCCGAAAAGGGATTTTTTATTAATATGTTTTCCTTGGAGTAAGCAAATTTTTTTATCGTCATGGTTCATTTCATTTGGCTAATGAAACACAATTCATTTAGCCACGCCATTTTAGTTTTCATTACAGAAATACTGTTTAGATGCAAATTAATAACTTGGTTGTCAATCTTCCTGACAGAGCCTTTTGCCTTTAATAGATAAGTTGTCCACGGTGATATTAATTTAAGATAGAACAAGGTTGGTGAAATCAATCCGATAAGTGTATCAGTATTAATATACTGTTAAATGCATAATTGTGGGAAAGGAAATTTTACTTTTCAAAAGTTCGTTAACCTTGTTCCCAAGTCAGTCAGAATATTTTATTAGGCTTTTAAAAATTCAGCGGATCATTTCAATTATTTTGATTGAGCAACTTAATAGCGACTTCAAAACTATAGGCTTTGTATCCATCACGTCTGATTTTTTTCAATGGAATGAATTATGCTAATACCCATGCTTCGTTGAATGACAGAGGTGATTGTAATTCAGATTGGAAATTTTCTTTCGTATTACAGCGCTGCAAAGATTCTATTTCTTATTAATTAAAATGTATCCACAATATTGCATTTAATTTTATTTATATTTTAGATTTAAATAGAAATCTCCATCTGTAATTTCCGAAAAGGTTCAATCTCTTCTTACGTGAGTTTCTTTTTCTAAAACTGAATTTCTATTCAACCAAGTGCTTCACTCATGCACAGAATTTCGAATACAGCTTTCTTTGATTGATTAAACAGTTTCCATGTGAGGTCTACTCATTGTAAGACTTATTTTATCATTCACCCTGCTTATTGGTCGTACCTTGTATGACCATTGATCAATAACATTCTCGGTGACGTTTACCACACCAGTATGATGTCACATAAACTAACTCCAGTTTATATAACTGTAACTTCTTCACTGCTATCTTCAGTAGGGTTTCTAAAATTTTCATTCTTTTTTATACATTGAAATCGCTTTTGAAATTAGCTGAATCGCTTTTTTCATCGCTTTATCACTGTCGCAATAATATAAATGAGAATTCTGTATCCCCCTTTATAAAGAATAGTGTTACGATGTTGTAAAGTTATTTTCCTGACATGTTAATCTTGGCGACAAATTTGGTGACCATTTTGGCGACAAAAGGAATCTTCTAGAAAAATCCTGAGCTGTGGTCTTATCTACTGGGAACCAGTAATTTCAGGAACCTCCTAGAGGTCACGTCATTTCCTGTTGAAAATGTATAAAAGCAAGCCCTCAAACCAATAACAGTCAGTTGAAGTTTGATCAGCAAGGAAACTGGTGAACTGAGACATTTGAGCGCTAGTGAAAGTGCTGTAACTGAGATTAATTGGCGATCTCTTTGATTATTTATACAAGTGCTGTTCAGTTTTGTTATCTGTGCTACGTCAGTGTTTTGCTGAAATCTTTGTGGAATAAGGAGACATTTATTTTTTATTATCCTGTTTGCTAATCTGCATTCACATTCACCCACCGGACGAATTTTGTAACAATATAAAACGTATCCTTTGTTACAATGTCTTTGTGAAGAGAAGGAACCATTATTAGCTCTGATATCTGATATGATGCCTGCCTTTCTTGAACTGCTCAACACACATCTCACTCCATAAGGAGTCTCATTATTAGTACGAGACATGCATACAAATAAGAAACAATAACCTAGAGCAAAATGTTCTTGCAACGCAATGATACCCTACAATAAATATCTCCTCACCAGTCAGTTGCATTTAAGTTCGAGCCTCATTTTCTTTTCCTTTGTACGAGGAGAAGATCTTCTTCCTTTTTGTTTTTTGTTCTATTGCCGTGAGGAAAGAATTAATCCCTGATACCGGCGATGGAGACACAGATCCCTCGGAGATAGTCTGATCTGGCCCTTAATGAATTTCATGGAGCCAACCAATGGTCATCTGCTATATTTTATGAGCGATACACAAGGAAGTAATCCATCGCCGGCAGAACTTTATTATGAGGGTAATCTGACACGTTATTGGTCGCAATGACTTTTATGATCATTGACAGAAATGGAACCTTTCGATGTGCTTCCTCCTAATGGTGCGCAATATTTAAGAGTTAAATTAATCGTTTCTCATAAATAATAAAAATAACACAAGTTTTTAAATCTTGCATTTATTAGTGTGATAGAAAGTTGAAAATTATTTTTTTTATCAAAAATATGAATGTCAAAACTAAATCGTAAAACTCTGAGGACTTATAGAAATTTTCTAATTAGAATTTTAATCAGATTTGTAATATATTTAAATATTTAATGAATGGTTAGGAATTTTCTTAGATACACTGCGATTTTATTTCCTTATAAGAAAGTTTGCAATGCTTCTTTATTTTGCAATTTTGTTTTGACATCTATAATTTTGATAAAAATATGAGTTTTTTTACTCTCTGGCACCCTAATAAAAGCCAGTTTTTAAAATTTTTTATATATTTATTATTTCCTACTTTTTATGGAATCATTACGATATCAATCACTATACTTATAATTATTTTTTCTGCGAATTCACTATCAGATGGCGCCACTAATATAGAATCAAAATTTAATTGCAATCAATCGATTAACTTATAATTAAGCTCAGAAGAAATTGGGAGCACAAGGTCACTCTCGCAAGTCAGGCAGTGAGTGAAAACTCGCTTAGAAAAATGTTAAATAACATCATGTAAAACAGGTCGGGTATGATGTCGACCTTATGCTTCGGTGATTTTTCTTGACCTTGATATTCGTTGCAGGAGAGTTATCGTTTCGGCAAAAAAATTCTCACATCTCTTTACTTTAAAGTAATACTTTTTAAAAGTGCTATTCTCAAGGTTGAGACTCAAAAATTTCATTTTAGGAAAAGCAGTAATTTTCGTTAACTTATCCGAATATATGGGTAAGATGGCGAACTAAAACAACAATTTAATTCAACATTATATATTATCAAACAGCTATTTAAAACTGTTGAGATCTCAGCTTAATCTTAACAAATTGCACATAACAAAAAAACAAGCAAATTCGAACTAAAGAAGCAGCATAAAACAAATGAAAAATTATCATTCGAAATTTTAGATTAAATTTAAGAAATTAAATCAGTTACAAAAATCACATCGGCATTGTTGAAGTGCAGCTTGGATTTCATCTCAGCTCAGGCAGGCGGAATGGACACAGAGCCCACAGCATATAGAACTTTGTAACTGCAATTCCGTTTTCCCTAGTTCATCGCAAAAGATGCATGCTTCATTATAGAGGTCCTCTGGGTCCAAAACATCATCAATGTCAACGTGAGGAACCTCAAACAAATGAGTTGAGTCTTCAGATTCAGAAGAATGGAAGTCGAGCTGTCTCTTAGTTAGGTTCTTCTTTTTTGTAGGATTTTTAGCGGGTTTGTTGCGTTTAGTCTTACTAACTTCAGCCTTCCTCAGGCGTCGCTGTTTGCGTTTAGCTTCTTTTTAATCTTTTACCTTTTTTTAAATGAGAAGAGCATTTTTCATTTAAGATGCATAGAGGGCAGTTTCCTTGACGTTTTCCTCCTGCATGGTAGGAGGAGAAGGAAAATCTGAGGTACAGTCTTAGGACATACTTTAGGACAAGAGATGAGCTCCTCTAAGGATAGGTAAATCAGAAACTGGATCGTCATCTTACCATCTACCTAATTCGTCATTTTACCCGACATCGACATTTTTATTTCATAAAAACATTGAAGGATATCAGCTGATCAGAAAATTTAAAATAATACATCATTGGACACGTTTTGATCAGCACTTTACGAATATCATATGTAAGTATAAATAAAAAATACTTACTTCGTGAACGCTATACCTTACCAAGCAAAAACCAAAAGTTACTTCGGAACCACTCGAAAACACATTACCGCGTATTGGGAATCGCGCAAATGACGGGAGGAATCTTTTGGTGTGACACTGGTAACTGGTCGCTAGAAGTTTATCGTGATGCAGAGTTGCGCTTGCTGTCTAGCGTAATTTTTCAGAAAAGTCCGATTCAGCATCTTACCCTCATCGTCGTCTTACCCGACTTTCCCCTACCTGTTTTTTTAGTCAGAGGCACACCAGCTAGAAAATGCCTGTCAGATAACTGTTTCGAATAGAAACTCAGTTCTTTTGAATTCATTGCGTTGATACTATTTAAAATATTCAAGAAATATTACATACTATACTTAAAGACAGGTTAACTTGAAATTACGGTAAAAGCTACTCTGCCCATTGAATTAGTCCTGTAGTGATCGTAATGAATTCCATTCCGAAAATGAACTGATATATTTGAACAGAATTTTGTTTTAAATACAAATAACCGATATTCTTTGTAATAAAAATATATTTTCAAAATAAATGTTACTTAATTTCATAGAGCTTTTATTTCCTCTCACTGTCTGAGATTATCCAAATGAAATTGATCTTCGTGAAATTCCAGGGAAATACTTTTTTTTTACCCTATCGTCTCAAAAGTTTATATTTGGCGATTTATCTCTTTCGGCGATCGGCTATTTATTGCTACTGTTAGATTTTTCTTCGTTTCTTTTCTTATCATTTTTATTTCAAAGCAACTTTTAAAATATCGCTACTGTTGGAACTATTTATTGATCCAATCCTTTTTATCTATAGTTGCATCGTTTTTTGCACACATATAATATATAACTGTAGGGTGCCTCGAAAAAAGATTTTCTTAAAAAACGTTGCTCCGCAGGTATTTTACCATTCCTTTTGGTCCTAACAGAGAATATGTAAAGTTCCAGCCCCCCAAGTTAAAGGGAAAGTTTACATGTAAAGCCCTAATATTTGAATAAAGCTTCAAAAATTTAAATTTTGGGTTTTTTTTCAGAAATTTTATATGGTTACCAATGTGTTCAAACTGGTATACAAATTTTTTTATAGGAATGTTTATTTGGAATATGAACACAAATAAGTATAACTGTCCCCTTAGACACTTAATACTTGAGACAAACATAAAATGATGAAAATTTGCACTAATTCTGTGTTGTTGCTTTTTGGAAATATCAGACGACAATTACTGTATGTCTACAATAACAGCTTAAAAGTTTACTAAAATGTTAAAGATGCAGTGATAAGTTAAAATCTACATTTTCATTTGAAAGTTTAACACTTAACATTAAGATAAAAAGATTAAATACTCACAGCAATAAATTGTCACAATAACTTGTAAAAATTCCAATAACTGTCAAATAATTTCATGTTATCACTTTAACTATTCTAAATTTTATTCAAAACTGATTTCATAAAGAAATAATTTTTTTCCTACTTTCCTTCAATAGACTTAAGTAGATTCTGTGTTTATTCTTCATTTTTGTTATCGATTGACTGAAATCTTCCATTAGTTTTACCCCTACTTTATCTGTGCCATTTACTACTTATAAGTGCTTGACTGTCGTATGGTGTCTCCAAAAAGCAACAACTCAGAATTAGTGCAAATTTTCATCATTTTTTGAACTTTTTCTCATGTTATAAGTGGCTAAGTGTACAGTTAATGCTAATTTGTGTATATTCTAAGTAAACATGTCCATAGGAATATATATAAAAACAATTTTAACAAATTGGTAACCGTATAAAATTTCAGAAAAAAATTCCAAAAAATTTTATATTTTCCTAACTTTTTTCAAATTTTAGGGCCTTAAAGGAAAGATTTGCAAATTCGAAATAAGCATTATCTTTCTTATAAAAGAATACAAATTTAAATTTTGAAAACTTTCCTGGAATTGCCAAGAAAGTTCTGGAATATAAGCGAAGTTTAAGCGAAACAAACACATAAACATAAAGACATAAATTAGCTTTTCTCGTTTGACTTACAGGCAAACTTTCCAGCTGAGTCTTCATATACTCTTTGTTAGGACCAAAAAGAATGGAAAAATCCCTGGAAGAAATTTTTTTTTAACAAAAATGTTTTTCGAGACACCTAATATAATTGCACACAGCAAAATAAAACCATATATATTTTTTTGCTTTTATATGTTTGACTTAATCTGTTCTTTAATATAAAATACTCTAAACTCTAGATATAAAGGACTAATTGGGTTGAAAGTCTGTCCAATAGAAGAAAACGCTTGAAGTTATGCTTTATAATATAAATGCAAGATATTTAATGTGCGTACCATATTAGCTTCAAAAGACTCCTTATAACATGTTATTAGAGGGGTGAAAAAAAAGGTTTATTGTGCGCATGCTTAAAAATTTGCATAGAATTTCGGTATTTATTGTAATTTAAATGAATTATAAGGCATACGCAGTTTAATATTTAGAATTATTCAAAATAAATACTTTAATTGTGCATTATATATTTCTTTAAATACTTGAAACATTTCATACATCCTTTATCTCAAGTCTACAGTATGAAAGAATGGCTGAAGAAATCAATTCAAATAATTTTAACAAAAGTGTCAGCCGTGTTTACACAGGCCTACAAAAAATACTTTTTGCAGATTATTTTAGTTTCAATAACTGACTTTTATATTATTTTCAGTGCTGATTTCAAAAATGAAATCCATTACGTCAGGTTTTTCACAAAATGATCTCATATTTTTCGGGAAATTACTCAAATCCAAGCATTTTGACATTATTATTTTTATTTTATCACCTCATAAAGCACTTATATTACATTTACATTCTATCTCTGTAATGATTTAAATGACCAATGAGTTTATAAAAAAGTTACAAATATCCCATTAGCGCGTTCTCTTTTTCTCAAAACTTATTTTTACGCTTTTCTTCTGTTGAACTTGCCGAGGAGTGTCTCTTTTCAACGGCCAGCAACAGTCAGCTTTCCTTAATATCATTTCCCCCTTTCCTTTATGTCATCGTGAAAGTTTTCACCTTGCTCTTCACTGGCTACATCTAAATTTCCAGGGCTATAGTCCAGGTTGGGAATGGAGAAAATGCACTTTTAAGCTCATATTACACCCTAGTATCTTGAAATTTGCTAAAATTTCTTTTACAATAGATATAAAAGTTTGTGTCTCTTTCGTTTCCAAGAAACCTAATTACTACTATTTAAAAAGATTTCTTCCTTTTCTCTCGTTTGTTTCCATTTTTAGCTCACAATTTTCGTTCTTCATCAGGTTTCTAATATCAGAATCCACAAATACCCCTTCCTTCAAGTTTGATTCAAATAAATCCGGGAACTCTCCATAAGAGTATTTGAAACATTCTCCTTCTCTTGATAATATCTTGACAAATTGTTTTATAAGGCCCAATTTTATATGAAATGGTATTTTCTAAGATATCTGGAAGGGACGGAGTCACTATACTAGGTCCTTGAGGGACAGGGAGTCTAGCAGATGGTATGATAAAACGTGACATCCCCTTTCTGCTCTTTAATTGAAACCTTTCACATCGCATGTACAAAAAATAACTATCATAAGTATGATTTTTAGACTGTCTTCAAACCATTGGTATAGAAAATAGAAAATGCTGTATTTAATCTTGAAACCATTGTTTTAATTCTCCTGCAAAAGTGGAACAAACTTTGAAACCAATACTTTGTCTTAATCCCTCATTTTCATGCAAAATAACCTAAGTACACTTCCCACAAAATCTGAAATGTTTCTTAGTTTTTTTCATTGTATAGTTACTACAAATCTGGCAGAAGTAAAATGGTGAATTAAAACATCTTCCGCATGCCATTTCTTCTCGTAATACAAACTAAACGTTAAAAGCACTTCTACTCAAAACCCGGAATTATATCCAAGTATATGGAACTGAAGTAAGAAAGACATTGGTGAAAAAGTATGAAAAATGGAAGGGGGTCAGACATGGACGAACAAGCTTGTGATTCTGTTTTAACTTGCTTTCTCTGGCTTTACTGTTGTATTTAATAGACAATTTACAAATTTAGAAGGAAATTTACAATGAATAATAGTTTATTCCTTCTTGGATAGAATTTACATGTAACAAATTATTATTTAAAATCTATAAATATATTTAATTAGTTCATATAAATAATATGTCTTAATAATAATTTATCTTAAATGTATAAAATACTTATATGTTAAACCTTTGATTTGTGACAAAACTGTACGTGATGGAACTTTTTAACTATTTTTGCAGTGATTAGCACCCAAAAACTATAAAAAACGTTAATTATTTTTAAGGCAAAATTTTTTCATAACAGATCTTGTTATAAGCGAAGGGCAAAAGAAAGCAACCCTAAGACACGTAGAAATACGAAATACATCATCCATCGGTGAAGTGGCCTTTATAGTAACCTTTCCGTACTGTCAAGCTAACCTGTCTTAGATTATAGACTTAAAATATTTTTATATTTCTAGTGTGGAAAAAAAAGACGTGATACTTATATTCTTAGCGTAAATATATCAACCGTCTGGAGAAATAATTTAATTCTAAGCCGAGGAGACCAGAAATGTTCCGGGTCATTCTTAACATCGGTCAATTTACCATCAACTCTAATGATAGCAAGTATTTACACACCGTATATAATAATATGCAAAAGAATCATGATATGGAACTGGGAATATTTACTTAAACAGAATAATTATATTCTATGTATAATTAAAAATTGGGAAGAAGATTTATTCATAAGCTAAATTGTTAATAACTTAATTCAACTTGATCTTTCATAAAAAGAAATATGAACTATTTAATTTAAATATGGGATAATTAGGGACATTTTATTCAAAATCTATCAAAATCCAAAAATTCAATACACTACAGAGAATCTAAAACCGAGACTATCTTTGCTGATCTGGGAGATTAGTGAGATAAAGAGATGCAAAAGAATCACAACGATTCTGAACAGAATTTAAAGACAAGGCATTTGGTATACATTCTTATAGCCAATAAAAATTCCCTAAATACTGATTTATAAAATTAAATAAACTTCATCGGATTCGTTGCGTATTGATCAGTTTTCGCGAAAAATATCAAGAGAAAAGTATCGAAATTGCTTTTTTTTCATAGAAAATTTAAGCACTGGCGGCAAACAGAGATTTCCTTCCCCAGTGTAATCTAAGGAACGTTATCATCAGCTTGGACTTTTGGAGAATTGCCATGGAGTCATAAAACGAAGGCTGCAATAAAATCCTATACTGAGATAAGGCAGAAATTGCTCTTTTTTTATTCTCTCCCGTTAGGTTCATAAAAACTGCAGCTAAATTATCTTCTGCAGGGACGGATAATTTTTTTCTTCTGAAATTAGAACCATTTCGATCAATAGAAACTCAATAGTAGAGTTTTGATTTTGCGTTTATGTGCGAGAAAAATTGTTTGTCTTATCTTCGAGAGAATTTTCACGCAATCAAAGTCACGTGTACATCGACCAGGGTGATGTAATCAACGATGGATTTTATCGCTTGGCAGTTAACGGGGCGATACTTTCTGAGAACAGTTTCCGAAGTAAAATACAGACAATAAAGAAAAAGTACCTAATGATGTCTTTAAATTTTCTCTTTCTAACTTCAGCATATCTATTTTAAAGTTTACTTAAAATGCCATTTTAATACCTTGTATGTGTTTTTAAAATAGAGTTCTTCATTGTTCGTGCATTTTTAAACAGAGACAATATTTTCTTGCATAGTGGAGAAATTTTTTTTACCTCATCATTTTACAATATTTTAGAAGTTTGATGTCGTGAAAAAAATCACTCTGTGTTGAATAATATTAAAGTGACCAGATTTTCTGGACTTCATTTCAGGACGTTCTAGATATAGTGGGAATGTGTGTGGGGGGAGAGCAAACCGGAACAAAATGAACAATCGCACGTCTGGCCACTTTACCTTGATGTTGTGTTTTTGCGAGCTTACATATAAGGGGAATTAAACACATTCAAAGGAATTACAATACTGAGCTGCCATTATGCATAAAAAATTGTTACGAAGCTGTAAAGTTGTTACCCTGACACGCTAATCTTATGACAATAAAGAAGGTTTGACAGAGGTTTAATGGAAGCCAAGCCAGTGAACCCCGATTTTGGCGATTTTCGCGATCAAACGAATCTTCTAAGAAATTCATGACTTATGGCCCTACCTCTACTGAGGGCGGAAATTTAGAGAACATTAGAGATCTCTATGTGACGTCACATCCTGTCGGCAAAGGCATAAATACTGAGACTGTATTTGGCATACATCTGATTCAAGACAGCGAAATATGATCAAGAGAGGAAAGAAATTCACTTTTTTCTCCTGCCAGATTAGAGTGACCATAGATTGGTACATGTTGTTAAAGAAGGAGAATTCCTCAGAAGCTAAGTTTTTTATATACAAAATTTTTCAGGTTTATTTATTTTTAAATATGAACTACTCACTTATAGCGAAAAACTGAGACACTCAATTGGAATTAATTCAAATTCGGGACATCTTTCCAATCTGGGATGAATAGACAAAATCGGAAAAGTTATAGCTAACATAGGACATTATTGTTATACATATATTATATACATGGTTATAAATATACACTTGAATATGTTCAGGTTATATTCAAACTTTAGTTCGTGAATGTTTCTGAACAGTGAAGAACCGTGCTTTAGTAATAAATTTAAGCATTATATTTTTCAAGCAAGAAACCAAGTGAGAGGTAACTAACAGGCCTTCTAACAACAGCATAATTATGCACATTTAATTTTTAGACGACAATTTGTCCAAATGTTTGATGATCAATTCTGAAAAAAAATTGTATTTTGAAATTAATTTCTCTCTTATGAAATATTTTTCTCACTCCAAAATCTGTTAAGCTTACGAAATCCTATTTCACCCCTCTGTTGTTTGGAATCCTGTGTTTCATATCAATTTCAATCGTAACTCTTGTTTCCAGATGTTACTATTAAATTTCTTCCTAGTTTTAAGAAATTACCAAAGTACAAATTATAATAAATGTCACGATAATTCTAGTGGTGAACAAAAAGTACTCGTCTTGGTCCTAATAACACCGCCTAAGGCAAAGTACTGCAAAGGGACTTTTGTTATTCCTAGAGAAAGATGAAATGTATAATTGTGTCTAATCTTCTTAACCAACAATATTTCTCAAAGGGACTCACAAAGATTTCTAACCAGCAGAACGTTCGCAGATAGTTAAAACTAGCTACAAAAAACCGAACGAAAATTGAATGAGTTTTAATTTAAACATTGAAAAGTTGCGTCTTCGAAAAGATTTATTATATGCAATTAACTGTTTTATTTTGAAGGGAATATAATTCTAAATTAACTGAAAGTAGAGTTTGTAATTTTGACTTCCACAATAGCTTTTTTGTTGCTTTTTCATTTTACTTTCATCTCATTATTTTATTCTCTTCGCTCTTTCTTCAGTAGAGGCTCATTCGTTGGGGTTGAAGAGCTCCGGAATTTATTTCAAGATCTTATTTTTCATTTATTTCACATTATTTGTATTCGCACCCTTAATGCGAGTTCACGATCCTATGAAAATGCACATTAAACTATTTATTAGTCACATCCCATGATCGCAATTAAGGTATTAGAGCATTTTTTGTTCCTCAAGCATCATTGCAAACTGTTTGTTAGTCGCATCTTCTAACCGCCATTAAGATATGAGAGTTTTTTCTTGTCCTCCACAAGCATTATCGCAAATTGCTTGTTAGGCACATCCTGGAAGCAAGATTAGAGCGTTTTTTACTCCAAAGCATCAAAACGAGTGGAAGGAAGGACGAAGGATTAGGAAAGGGCCTTTTCATTTTTTTTTGTCATTTTAAAGTAATTAAAATATTTGATCTGTATTCTCCTTTGACTACCCGTAGAGTAGCTATTCTTGATTTTCCTCGTTAAAACGATCTGCCAAGTGATTAAAGCAGAAAATGATAGGTTCAACAAGGGTAGCAATTGTTTAATGGCACCGCATTTGTATGAGCTGGTACGAAAGTGTGAAAATCCTTCTGGTACCGCATCTTCTCAGCCAATAAGGAAAAAGATTGAATGTAAATTATTAATGCAATTAGATTGAATAGACATCAAACACTGCTTACTGATGTTAAAATGAGAACATTAACCATCATATAACTAGTGCTAGAATTATTTTCTTCCCAAAAATCAACAGCTTTTTATAGGAGAAAGGATGTTTGTCGCCACTTCTAAATTTTGTGTGGACGAGCTTCCATTTACCCCATCCTTAGTAGCGCGCCTGCGGTTGAGAATGACTTTTCTTTCTTTTCTCTCTGCATAAGAAAAAAAACCCTCTCCAATCTCCCTTTTCTTTTTTTCCTTCTTGACGACCCAAGGAAGGATTTATCACTGGTAAACAAATCCCTGATGATGGAAACAGAGATTCCTGCAAGGCAGGCTGATCCAGGTTTGATGAACTTTTATGGAGCCCATATCTTATAATTTGCGAACGATTCCGTGCGAAATGATAATCAATTCCTGGGGACTTTGTTATGATGGCTAATCTGAAATGATACTCGTGAGGATCAAAAGGATTCGAATGCTTAGATCCCTACAGTGTAATTCCTCTTTACGTTCATTTAATTAGGTAAAATAAAGTCTTCCTACGTCTTTCATGAGTCCCTGTTATATGCGTCGTTCTACGATTAAAAAAAATCTCGCCTATTTGTCTTATTTCCAAACGAGATATTATAAGGAAGGATTTATTACTTATAAATAATTAGTTCATATAAAATACAGCTTAATTTAATTTCTAAAATTATCTTCTAATGAATTTTACAGCTCTACTCTTATTGTATATATATATGGGCATCTATTTAATGGGGAAATGGTAGTTGAATATCACAAATCCTTCGAATGCTTCTATTTTCCGAGACGTATAAGATCTTATTATCATTATGTTAATGATAAGTAATTAAAATCCCCCTTTTTAGAGGGAGAATCACGAATTTTGACTTCTGAAGCAAATCCCCCCCGCTCTAAAATTTAGGATGTTCCAAATTAAAGTCCGAAAAATCCAATAACTTTACATAAAATAATTTCGCTTCGTGACACAGCAACAAGTGGGATAATTTTTCGATTGTTCATACGAACGGATTATAGGCAAGCATATTCCTAGTACGGCACATAAGGTCTATACTTCCTTGGTCTAGTACGACGGAAGGCGAGAAATTATTATAAGCCAAATCTTTGCCTTTAAGAGTAATGAAATTATGTTTGGACTGCTGAATATCAGCTGTATGTAATTCAATAGAAGAAAGAAACTATTTTCGAAAACTTTTTATAATGAAAGGCAAACATATATTATAAAAACTTCCTTCGGAAGTACGCCTCTTTGGCCATCTGGCAATTATTGCTATAGCTTCGTACAGAATTTTTATTCTTACTTCCTATTTTTTATTTTTCGGCAAATGATACGGTTATAAATTATTTTTTTTTTAATAAACATGTCGAAATTTTCAGATATAATTGCATTCTCTTCCTTCTTAAATTTTCCTGCATTGTAGGTAATGCATATTAATTAAATATGCATTAAGATATTAAGTATAAAATTCTTAACTTATAATTTAGTAAAAAAATCGAATCGACAATTTCTTTTGTTCAGTTCAGTTTGTTTTTTCTGATTTACAGTTCACTTTTGTAGACATGTGTAAATGCGTGCAGTTTTCTAAGTGAAATCGAGCCAACTTCAATCTGTTGCAAGACAAGCTACTTAAAGCAACTAAAACTAATTTTGAAAAAAATTACGGCTTCCGAGAGCAGATATATCTCAAAATGCATGTTTTGGACTTTGCTCTCGATTGCATGACTCAATCTAATTCACAATATGAAATCAATTATTTAAATGTTTTCAAGATAAAAATTTAGTTGCATAACGCATTGTGTCCATAATGGTAATCACACATTTTAATTAAATTTATCATTTAATTAGTAGCTTCCATATTTTCAGTACTGGATTTAATAGCCTGTTAACCATATTCTTGACAATTATCAATGAAATAAAAACTGTGCCTATTGGTTTCAGCAATAAGAACACAAATAAAATGTACCGAGATTCAATAAGTAGTGCATGTTTAGGAAGATTCTGGTAAAACCTGGAATGCCGAGCCACGTAATCGTCAGTGGGAGATAGATCATAAAATTAACAAATTCATCACGGCTAGATCTGTTAAAAATTTACTTTAAAGCGTTGGAAAATATGAAATAAAATTAATTTAGTTAAATAAATTTATCTAAACAAGTAAAAAAAATCAATTTCAATGTCCAAAATTATAGTTTTATTCTATGCAGGTAGTTTGGATACTTTTTCCTTCAACAGAGAAGCCAAATACTAAAGAACGACATTAAATTTCATTAAACAACATCTTTTGATATAAATCGACTTTAGAGCCAAATAATATATTAAAACAATGGAGATTGCACTATAAAATTTTATGACCTTTAGAAAATTATCTGCATTTTCGTGAGTCTGATTTTTCTCAGAAATCAGAGAGCCATCCTGAATCGAAATTCCGAAACAATTCTTAACATTTATCTGCGTTAAATATATTCCAAATGTGATTCCAGTGATTAAATTGTTGCAAATAATTGTGAATTATGTTGATCGCAGATTATTGTAAATGCTTCCGAATCCTTTAAGCAGCTTTAACTATTCACTTAAGCTATCTTAACTACTCAGAATTAGTTATCTGATATCTCGAAATCAGCGACTATATTCCAGAAATACCACTTAAACTTTAAGTACCCAGTTAATAGCCAAAGAAAAGTTTGCTTTACTGTCTTAATGTTTGATAACTTGGGTTTACGAATGTATTTATCTTGCAGCAGTTAAATCTGATTACAAAAGAGAAATTTTTGTGTTTTCTAGAGATATTGCGGGAATTGCTTTGATTTTACTAATGGAGAAAAAGGAAAACAAGTACAAAAGGGTGTTGATGATGATGTCTAGTTTGTTTTTCAACAATATTTTTAAATAATTGGTAAGTTTCCTTTTATTGACAGATGCAGCAATATAACATATAATTTTGGTTAAAACTGTAACGTATGTATCAGAAATTTAAAGATGAATAATGCAATAGTGACATCGTTTGAAAAAAATTACTTAAGTAACAAAAAATGAAAATGGTGATGTCACTAAAAGTTTTGATTTGCTTTTGTGTTGTATTTTGATACCAATTTTATCAGTCAAGAATACATAACTCAGATGCCGAAAGCATTCTTGTTGCGGTTATCTACTCTAACTTCTGGTATCAAGTAAATAATCATAATTTTACCAGCTGTCGATGTACAGAAGCTACGGAAAAAGTATTGGGCAACTGCCGTATTTTTTTCTTCCAAGTAAATTTGGTGAAAAAGAAAAAGTTTACATCGGAATTATCGATAGTTATAGATAGCTAGTTATATGAATCAAAATTTAATCTATTTGTATTTACTTCCAAATTTTTCATAATATTCTGAATTTCAAATCGCACTAGTCTGCAATCGAAAACGTTTGTGCTACTCTACATATCCGATGTCTGAAAATTGTCCTTAGAAAAATGTAAACATACGCACAAAATGAAATTAGATCGAACTGTAGCAAACAATAGAACGAAATTACAAAACAAATTCGTAGCAGCCTAGCAGTTTAAACGAATTGAACCCATTATTAATTCTAATAAATAGAGTGAGAATTTTTGATAATTGTTCATTTTTCTATTAATGATGAAGCTTCATTCACCGAAATTATTGAATGTTTTGAACTTATGCAAATGGTTTCAGGTATTTCACCTAATTCATACTATTTAAAACAGTTATTTTTCTGAAAAATCGGAAGCTCTATTTGAATTTTTATATTACTTTTTCAAATATTTGGTTCACCCGTAAAACATATTCAAAAATTATAGTTATAGTGTTTTGGAAAATAAGTGTTTTAAATACCAAGATTAAAATAAAAATAAATTTGCTGTACTGACGTTCATTTCCAATTAGCGTCGAAACTTAATTCTCTCATTTAAACTTACGAACTTCTGAATATAACTACGCATTTTTCCGATATACTTGGTTTCACTTCATATCCAAGCAAACTGATCTTAAAATGCAATGGCATTTCTAGACGAGTTTTTACTTTAAAGAAATATTCTCCCTCTGAGTTCAGTCTAGGGACACTAAGGGCTTAAATTAAGCAGTTTCGGTGATCGAAAATCAGAATTACCTCCAAACTCCTCGTTAGGTAGCCTCTCGATGTAATTATTTCATACTAGAAATGGAAATTAACTTTTAAAGAGTTGAAGATGTAAAGGATCAGCCCCAGCAGCATGATTTCATTAATTATCTGATTTATTAGCGTCCCAGCAATTAGAAAGGTCTGTAAATAAGTGCCGTTGTGGTTGGTGGTGACTTCAACTGCAATTTAAGGTTGGAAGAGTCAAGTAATTATTCCGAAATAAAAAGTAATTCGGGGTTAAGAGCGCTTC
>BGPR01000027.1:1769201-1878070 GCA_013235015.1 Araneus ventricosus | reverse complement strand
AAGTAATTATTCCGAAATAAAAAGTAATTCGGGGTTAAGAGCGCTTCCGAATACATTTGAGTAAAGAGGGTACGTTAATTAATTGGAATTTCGATTATAATTTTGCAGAAGTGGTTGCTACCACTTATTCTTTACGGGGAGAGTCTGAGTTCATATTAAATGGCGGTTAATTTCTGTATGGTATCGACTTCGATTTTATCTTCGGAGCAGGGAACTTCGTCTGAGTCTGTATTTGTGTAAGATGAAGTATTGCTTATTTGCCACGCACAATGTTTAATTATATTTTGTATTATTTTTTGAAAATTATTAATAACTTACGAAAAAATAGCTTGATTCTTTTTAAAATCTGTTATTTTCCAGTCTGTAATTTTTTGAGAAACTAAGATATTTTAAAAATCTTTGGGGCAACAGATTTTCTCATTTTGATTAAAAATAAAGGTGCTGACGAGAAAGAGATTTTCTGTTAGGATTCCTACGAGTGTTAATTTATATAAAGAAAATTGAAACGCCACAATGTTTTACCCTCCAAGTGCTCACAGCGAGATTTCCCAGGGTTGGAAGTAAGTCTGTTTTCTCCTGCATCCCCCCATTTTCGAAAGCTAATGTTTTACCTTTTGCTATTACAACATTGAATTATATTATACCAGTAAAGTGCTGCAGACAGATAAAAATCCTCTTCGTTCCAGCAGTATTTAAACCTGTTTTCAAACCTAATCTAAATAGCGATTTTAAATAATCGGTATTCGGAAGTTTATTTAAATTTCAGTCATTCTTTAAAAATGTTAATAGCAAATATTAATAAAATTATCTTTCGGAGGTTTTTGAAAATCGCTTGATTTTTTTATATTTTCAATTTAATCAAAAAACGCTTAAGACGATAAAAGGATTTTGTTTATTATAATATTTTATGTAAAGGTATTTTTTACATTAAAACGAAATGCCACGAACTAATTTCAAGAGCTTCTTCTCTAAACTTTGATTTGTTAAACATCCATATTTGTAAATTCAAAATAAGCATTCTCTTTCTTACTGAAAGAATGCAAATTCAAATTTTGAAAACTTTACTGGAATTGCCAAGAATGTTTTGGAATATAAACGAACTTACTTTAAAGTTTAAGCGAAACAAACACATAAACATAAAGATATAAATTAACTTTTCTCGTACACTCCGAACGAATGGAATTTACTTCCAGGACATTTTAATGAGACACTTGAATAATAATGTTTTATTGCAATAGCCTGCAGTAGAAGAGTAATTGCTCTTGCCTTAAGGAAGACAGTGGCTATTGTTTATATGAAATATTAAATTTTAAACTTCGCTTCTTTGGCTAAAGCACGATTTTATTTCGGAAATAACTTTGTAAACAATGCTTCTTCACAAATCTTTACATAATTTTTTTTTACAAAGAAACATTCATGATATTCGTTCTGATTCACGTTCGATAGAATAAGAGTTTCTGGACTAATAAGACTGGAAATTTATTTTTTGTTAGACTCCACTCCTAACAAGAGGTAGTTTTCTGGAGCAAGAGCCGATAATTATTTGTTGTTAAATGGTTTTTTATTATATTAAAAATTACTCTTACTCTATAAAAAGTGTATGTCTTACTTTGTATGCGTTTTTATGAACCGCATTTTAGCGGGATTATTTCTCGAACATATGTGTTTGGTATAACATTTTTCAGAGTTTATCTAATGTAGTATTGTTGGAATTTCAAATTTTATTGAATTTTTAAATTAAAAGTTGTCCCGAAATCGAATAGATAAATCTCTGCAAATATTGTTTCCCCTTGTTAGTAGAAAAGTTGCAGTGAAACAGACACTTAAAAAATCAAAACGCTATGAAATTAAATTCCTTTCTTTCTTTATATTACATAACATTGACAGATAAGCAGGTGTCTGACGAACTGGCAAAACCACCGAGTTCTAATGCTACAAAACCTGAATTGCCCCGGAGAATATTTATCCCTTTAGACATTTATAATTTTGTATTAGAGTGGGTACAATATGGTAAACAATTCTACAAATAAAGTTCATCTACCCCAAATCTCTGGTAGTTCACTAAGTAAATATGGGTCTTTCGGATATTTTTTAAAATGGAAAGAATATCTTCCATTAAAACAAACAAAAAAAGGGGAACGAAAACGGTCAGAAATAAGGGATTGAAGGACTGTAAAGTTTCCTGGTTATTTTGTAAACATGTTCTTATATTCCGTCCAAGTCAGGGAGACCACTATGAATGGATGGTTTTTATATCTCGAAAGTAATTCGAATAATTATAAGGAAAATATGAGAAGAAAGATAGCACACAATTAATAACCCATTCTTTTAAAGAAAAGTCCTTCAACGCCCAGAATTTCATTCTGAACTCAACAATAACTGCACTGTCATTAATTACGGGCTGCTTCTTGTCTCTACACAGATTTCGTTTCATTATCTTGTTTAGATAAGGTCAAGATGTCGAATTATGTCTGGTTCTGCGTTATGTTTTTTCTGCCACACATACTGAATCCGTTTCCTCCACCTACCTAGACGGGACATAAAGAATCTGCGAAGTCTTGCAACTAGAATTTCTGAAAAAGTATTCAGACATCTAAGCTATAAAATGTTTCATGACACCTAAATTATAAAATATCTTTTTAATCACGAAATCATGCTGGAAACAGAGAAAAAGGTATATGCTATTTTTTCTGAAAAACAACTTTAAACCTTTGCGGTCGATGCCGCCACAGTGGCGGCATTCGCAAGTCGTCTTAGAAGTCGTTTTTTTGGTTTGTTTTACACCCTCACTGACCAGCCCATCCGCTTCGGTAGGCTGGTCAATGTGGGTCTAAAACAAAATAAAAAAACCCCCTCTACTTCTACGAAGACTTACAAATGCCACCACTGTGGTGGCATCGACCGCAAAGGGTTGAAGTTGTGCGTTTATTTATA
This sequence comes from Araneus ventricosus, assembly GCA_013235015.1. NCBI lineage: Eukaryota > Metazoa > Arthropoda > Arachnida > Araneae > Araneidae > Araneus > Araneus ventricosus. The sequence goes on along the minus strand of BGPR01000027.1, from coordinate 1,875,136 downwards.
AATCATGATAACCAAAAATTTTCTCCAGATATTTCCAGTTTTCTAGATTTTTCTTCATTTTCTTCTGATGATAGTAAATTTTCGTCTATTCTGAGTTATAATGCTAAAATCGTCTCAATTTATCCAACTTAATTTACTAAAATTAACACAAAAAGAAAAGAACAAAATACTTCGCACTGACTCCGGGAAACTTAATGCTAATGGCAGAGATTTTCTTCCCAAATGTAATCCCAGGAACATTATCATCATCTGGGACCGTGAAACTGAGGAAAGCAATAAAATCCTCTACAGAGATTAGACCGAAATTGATCTTTTCTATAGTATACCAGCATGCATGATTCATCAAAAGGACGGTGAGATAATTTATTCCAAAATCGAGCGATTTTTTAAAAAAAATTATTACCGTTTCGCTCGACGTAAACTCGATATTTCAGTTTTAAATTAGTGTACATGAGGAAGGATTGTTTGTTTTATTTTGAGGAATCTGTCATCTTTCAATGTCACAATTGTATCTACTATATTGATGCAATTGATGAGGAAATTGAATGTAGAGTGTCTTAAAAATTTATTCCGAATTTGAATTTGTAATTAGTATATCGTAAATAGATAGTATGTTAACATAAGATTATGCAAATCCAATTAATTAATCTAAATCTATAATCTTGTTTAAAGTGACTCGATTTTGTGAACTGGTGAAAGGTAAGGGAACTGGAAAAGACAATTTGTGAAATATTTGAAAGAGGAGGAGATAGAAAGGAGAATATTTTCTAGCACATACATCATTCAAAATGTAGTAGAATGAATGAATGAATTGTAGTTTACGCCAGAGTAAGAACATTTTCGTTTGGACAGCTTTCGTGACGAAACAAGCTTTTCCGAATAGTTGGTGTCATTTCAGCTCTAACTACGAGGGCCGTTACAGCCGCATATTTACGTATCCTACTATGGTTCTGATAGAGGTCGCTTTTCATTGGCTCTCAGCGTCACGTGACTTCGCTTGCTTCTGAATGATGTCATAGGAGCGCGCTTAGTTTGGATTTCGATTTTTGTCTAGCTATTGCATCATGGAGAAACCAAAATTATCTTTTAATTACGATTATTTGGACATTTCTAAAGGGAATGATGAATTCATCTTTAGAATAAAACAAATAAAGGACGCACCTACAGCATTAGTAAATACTGTTTAGTTTCATTTGTAATAAAATTTAATTTGTTTTGTCTATCAAACAATTTCGAGATGACTTTCTGGTTTATATAAATTTCATACAAACCTTTTTATTTGAGCAAATATTTCCATGTTATGAAGTAATTTTGTATCAATTAAAAAATGAATTAAATGAAACAATCTGTAATTAACAAGATATATTTTTTAAAATTTATTACCTAGTAAATATGTAATTTTAAATATAGTATCTCTGCATGTAATAAATGTTAAAGTAAACCCAAATGAACTTCTACTTTTATCAATTCATTTGCCTAGTCTGTTAGATTCACAGTTTAGTAAAATGTTTAATTATTACTTTTATCTTCATGATTTAACTTTCCAATGAGAAAGCAGAACTTTTAGCCCTCAGTATGAAATAATTGCCCTGGGTTAGAATCAGTTGAAATCCAACCTCAACCTTCAAATGAGTAATCTTAAAGAAATAGAATCAGGTTAAATCTACAATAAAAGTCTAAATTGCTACTAGGAATGCCTACCTACTGCATCTTCAAAAAGTATCAATGCCACACTTCTGTTATATATTAGCTTCCAATAATTTTTATGCATTTTTATTACATTTTTGGGTTATTCATTTAATCTGTTATGGTGAATTTTTTTTTTACTTTTATATATGTGGATTGAGAGTTAGATTTTAATTGTCTTTTACTTCATTCTTATTTTATTATCCATAATTTTTAGATAATGCTTAGATTATTTTTCTTACTTTCTTGTGCTATTCACTTTAATTCATATGGTATAACTTTGTGTGCTTTTACTTCAGTAATCATGGAGATAAATTTATTTTTTCTTTTATGTGATACATTTTTTTTGATATATTAAATTTTTAAATCTTTTGTCTTTGACTATTTTCTTTGTTCCTACAATTCTAAACACATTTTGAAATTCTATGACCATATATTTAAATATTTTTAAATTTCTTAGTCTTGCCTTGCTGAATTTAGTGATACCACAAAAAGTGCATGGACATTATCAAGAACATATCCAAGCAGTGGAAAATTTAATGTTTTCAAGGTGGATTTACGCTGTGTGCATAATGCAGACAGACGGGTCACAGGAAAAGGCCCCTCTAAGCAAACTGGTTGCCCAGCTAAAATGAGTATCGTTGTAAAAAGGCAAAAAGCTACATTTATATTAACTCTTAAAATCTTAGTTAATGTAGCACATTTGAAGATAGACATTTCACAGATAATCAAATGTCTAATCACATTTAAAGAACATGTTTGATAGGAAACTATCCTACAGGGAATCAAACCCATGTCATTATTCATTAGCGTTTGTAACTTCTATACACAGATAATATAGTTCAATAGAAGTATTTAGTGCACTTTAATGTGTATTTATTATATCATATTAGACTTTCAAGCTTTGTCCCAAATAGTTTTTGGGTATATAAGTTATTGACAGATCATTATGTATATTATAGTCAATTCTGATTGTTACCAAACTGCTTGCATCCCTATAAAAGAAAAAAAATGTCTCAATGGGTGATCATATTAACCAAGATACCATAAATGAGAATTATTGAAGGCGGTATTGTATTGCAACCTTGTAATTATAGAGTGATTTTACAAATGAGTATTGTTAAGGTGGTCAACATTGTTGGAATGGAATTAGGTAAATTAGAGAAAAAATCATAAATAAAAAATATTTTATTCATTGGAACAATAATACACTATAATATGATAAATGCTTAATAAAAACATGCAGAAGAACACTTTTCGTGGAAGGACAGACCTTACAAGAGAAGTACTGTTCTCGATAAAAGACAACGGTTGGTTACCTTAGTAATGTATATGATGTTTGTCTGTGATCTGTTTTCTTACATCAGTATAAAATTTATTATTTAAAAACTGTTAAATAATTTTAATAAATAAAAAATGGAAAAAACTTCGAATTCTTGTTGAATTTTTTAAAAGTAGCTATTATAGTATATATGCAAACAACACAGTAAATTGTCTTATTTATCTTTCAGAGTTGTTACGAATTCTAAAAGAAAAAATAACGATGTGATGACTTCCAAATACCCAACCATCAGAAGTATTAGAGGAAAGCACAATCATGCACAAAGTACTGTTGCAATGTTGCGACACAGAGACCTTTCTGATGATATAAAATTAAAGTTTATAAAATTATTCAGGCATTGCTACAGTGCAGAATCTGCCCTCCAGTGTCACAAAATCGATTTGATGCTGGAATATGGAGACAATTACTATCGCATTGGTGTTGATGGAAAATATTTGCCTTCATATTCAGTAGTCAATCATTTATTTAAGAAAGAATTTCAAAAGGAATATGGGCAATATTCTGAAGGAGAAATGCTTCCAAGACTGAAAGAGCAACTCGGTGAGAATACAGAAAAAACTGGTGGAATCGCAGAATTTAAATATACAAGTGACAAAAATCATTACTTTGTGGTAATTTGTGCAGCCATAATGCTAAGAGCACATGCAAAGTTACCACAAACTAATGAGCTTGTTATGGTTGATACCTCTGGGGGCATTGATAAGGAATGGTACAGAATCTACTTCTTTGTTACTCCCTGTGCAGCAGGAAGCATTCCTTTAGTAATTTTTTGTAACTGACACTGAAAAGGAATGTGTGTTTTTGGAAGCAGTTCAGTGCCTGAATGAATGCTTACCCAACACAGTCTTTTTTTCCACAAAAATACCATAAAATTTCATGACAGTTAATGACCTCAAAGAGCATATAGCATTGAAAACAGTTTTTCCACGAGCTACTTTATTGCTTTGTCACTTCCACATCCTCAGAGAAGTGTGGAAATGGTTATTAGATGCAAATCATAAAATTCGAAAAACAAATAGAGAAGAATTATTCTTTTTATTTCGTAAAATTCTTTATTTTGAAACTGAGGAAACTGGAAAGCAAAGTTTATCGATTTTAGTTGAATGCGCATTAAAATTAAATAGTAGAATTTTTGTGATTTACATAACAAAATTAATGAAGCAAAAAGAAATGTGGATAATTTTTTATTGCAAAAATTTGTTAATAAGAGGAAAGAATACCACAAATTATGTAGAAATCGTGTTTTGCATTTTTAACAGAATAATGGCTTTTAATTTAATTCAGCTAGTGGATTACATAATAACCAAATATGAAATGTATTTAATAATAAGGTTGATTGATTTTTGCAATAATAGATATAATAATTTATTTTTGAAAAAAATGATGCCTTTTTCTGAATGTGAAAATTTTGTAATTGAATCCGAAGAATTCGGATTGTTTGTGGTTAAAAATAAGAGATGCAATGTTTATACAGTAAATCTTGAACAAGGCTATTGTTCGTGTGTCTCTGATTGCTCTGGAAAATTATGTAAACACTCGTCGGCAATAATTTTAAAATTAGACAATTCATTTAATACAGCGTACAATGTAGTTTCAATAGGAACAAAAGAAAAAATATTTTGTAAAACTGAAAAAACTTCCTCACCCCATAAGTGGTTTCCTTCCTTACATAAAGATCTAGAATGTCCTGAAGGCATTAATGAAACACAACACAATATAAAAACTGATGAATTAAACCCACCCTACATTTCAAATATTAAAGATTTGAATGATGAAATAAATCAATCCTCCACTTCAATTATTAATAATTTGAATATGGATGAAAATGTAGAGGAGTTTTCAATGAGGGAATTGGAACGCCTAGAAAACACTTTTTAAAGAATAAAGGAAGGCATTAACTATGTTCTGCAGCCAAAGAACTATGTGTTCCTGCAGTTCTTAGGTTTTTAAAAAATGTTGTTACTTATGCTAAAACCGACTGCGGACTCCTTTCAGGTCTGCGTACTTCTGCAACTTACAGTGGAGTTCAGTCTGCTAATAAAGCTGCAAAAAAAATTGTACGTCGGTGCCACAAGACTAGAATTGGTGTCCGACCAACAGCTATTGGCCGAAGAAAATATTTTTCAACAGAGAAAAAGAAGCCAGCGTGGTCGGCCTTTTGGTACTCAGGCAAACTATATTAAGGAGCATGACATCAGAAGAAAATTACCCTCCCGAAAAAGAAAAGCTCCTCACAATTTATTAAAATGTGTTGAAGAAAACAAATCTTTAGGATAATTTTATAACATATTGCAGTCGAAATCCACCTTCTCCTCATAGATAATCTATGATTGACCCCAAAACAATATTTCTAAATTATTATTTTCATAAAGTATATAAAGTTATTATTATTATTAAAATTCCTAAATTATTATTATTAAAATTCCTAAATTATTATTTTCATAAAGTATAGTTACGAACTGCAGGAACATATTTAACTGCATTTCATTGATAGCTATATTGTAATAGCAATGTTAATGATGTGTATAATTAATGTGAGGTAAACAATAATTAATATTGTTATAATATGTATGATTGATATATGCAATAATTGTTATTGTTATAATATGTAGAATAATAGTGTTGAAAAAAATTTTGCTTTAGAATTGATATTTCATATCGATATTTATTATAACACTAGCCACCTTTGGCGACCAGATTGTTCGGCAGGAATATAATTTATATTGAACCGTGACCGTGCACCATTTTATATTCATGGTTCTCTTAACAAAATAATTTTAACTTTCAAGTTATGATAGACATTTAATCCGGACACATTATATGTAATCATTATAATATGTTCAATAATTGATATTATATATATATATATATCCAAATATAACTTGTATATAATCATACAGAACTAAAGTAAACAAAACATATCAAGAATCAAATCCTATACTAAAAAATCATTATCTGAACGATACATCAATTTTAAATAAAACCTAAAAATGGAAAATAGAAAATACTAAATATGCCATGAACAAAAAATCAAGTTTAATCATTTATATCCAACAAGTAAAAAAACTCTGTTATTATTAAAAGTATTGAAATAGACCGACCAAGTAAATGGAGTTTTCAACAATTAAAATAGCAGCTTGGCTGTGGACAAGCTTTAGCCAGGTTAAATTAATTTTGCTGTACAAACCATCCCTGTTACTATTGTTGTTGAAAAAACAAACAGGGTAATTTACCCTAAAATGGAAGAATTTAGAAAGAAAGTCTTATACTAACCCTAACAATAAAACATAACTGTATATAAACGACTAAAATTCAGGATAAAAATATGTAACATAACATTATATTGCACTAAGATATTGCACTAAAGACAGTATATATATATATATATATATATAATTTAATAAAATACCCATACTTTTGAATAAACATTAACCAATCAGTGACTCCTCTTATATTTACCAGAATTCATCTCTTTCAATATAGCCCGCAAACATATTGACATCACAACTTGCCACAACCAAAATTCTTACCATGAAACATCAAAATTGACCAGATAATATAATTAATTTTTGATATCAAGAATTAGTAAGATACCGATATTAATATTCTCAAAACCATTTAAAAAATGTAATACATTTATTTATCTAGATAATATTTGAAAATTGGTAAAGATGTCTGTTAAAAGGAAAATTTCACATGTAAGATCCTGGCGCCATCTATGTAATAAATCTGAAACCAATAACTCAATAACCTAATTTGAATAAAATTACACATTACAAGTAGAATAATTGAAAACACTATCCCACAATCAAAGAAATAAAAATATTCCTTTATAAACCAATATAAAAGTTTTATTCTAAATGACCTAAATATTTCTTATCTATATATACTCTTAGGAAACCTATAGGCATTCCATAATCAAGTGCAAAGGAATAAAATTTTTTTATGTTCTTAAATCTAATATCGAAGTCTGTTACTAAATTATTATTTCTAATAATATAATTTTGTACTAAATTCTTGAAGACAGAAATGCTAAGATTACTATTCCAAAAAGGGAATTTATTAATTTAAAAATTAAATGCATTTCTTTTATCAAAGATATCTGTTACTAATTTATTATCTATGATTTTAATATCTAGATCTAAAAATTCTGCAGCTAATTCATTGTCATTAGTTTTAATAAGTTTTAGATAATCAGGGTAGAAGTCAATATGTGGCTTATGGTCTATTTCTTTATTGAATAATATTAAATCATCTATATAGCGGAATAATATACTATGGCTATAATTAGTCAAATCTTTCTCATAGTAGTGAAGATAAATATTTGCTAAACTATTGCTAGCAGGACCTCCTTGAGGTAATCCTTTAATTTGATGGAAAATCTTATTATCAAAAAAGATTTAATTTTCTTTTAAAACAAGATTAATAAGATTTTTAAAATTATTAATGTTAATATATTTTTTAAGATCATAATCTTTATGTATATTTACCAGGGTATTAGTCAAATCTTCAATATCTATACTATTAAATAAATCCTGGAAGTCAAAAGTATGTACACTAGTTACTTCTACATCTTTAATTATATTTAATATCTCTACACTATTATTTACTATAATTGTATCTTTATGCTTATTTAAATTCTCTATCACTGTCTGTATGTATTTTTGCAAGAGTTTGCCAGATTTTGTAATATAAGTATTGCAGCAATTAGTAACACTTCTAAATTTAAGAGGACTCTTGTGAAATTTTGGTGTAAGAAAGATGTGAGGATAATCTTTTTTAATATAATTAATTCCCAATTTTTTTATGGAAGGCCTGAATTCTATTAGAAATTTCTCTTTAACCTAATTTTGTCTCTTTATAAATTTCACTATTAATAATATGATCATTAAGTATTTTTTTGTAAAAATATTTACAAATTATAGCAAAATTACTGGGCTACTATATATATATATATGATAGTATAATATTAAAAAATTCGTTTTCAATTGATATTTGGAACTGATAATTGATGTTGTTAGAATATATATGATAACAGTATTGTATTAATAAATAGTTGTTACCAAGGTGAAATTTTTTTATACAATACACATCTTACTGCATAAATGCACTTAAAATAAAATAATCCTCTTTTGACTTTTAAATTAGGTTGCTTGTGTAGAGTATTTTTAAATGAACTCTCACACAGGAAAAGATTTACATTTTCAATTTTAAGTATCTCTCCTAATTATATATATATCGTTATGGTTTGTAAAAAGGAATGTATCAATTGACTCTTTGTGTGAATGTCTTTTTTTTATGCAATAAAATATTCTGTTTTTTTGGTTTTTTAAGCGTTTATTTTCAATACTACATGTATAATCACTATATCATGCATGTAATAATGACAAGTAAATTACATAGCGCTTCATTTATAAATCATCAAAATGACATTTCAGAATATTCTTTACAATTGTGTTTTTCATGAAATTATTGGTAAGTAAATGTTCTTATTCATGAAATATGTTTAAATCAGTGAGTTTTAAGTAATTATCTTAGCTTGAGTTTTGAATATAATTTGCCAGTAGTTGAATTTCTATGCTTTATCGAGAAAAATGTGTTGAAGACCCTTGCCATTGCAATTGTAGGTTTCAACATCTGTTTTCATAAAATTCGGCATTTCATTTCTACTAATAGTGATTGTTGCTAACTGCATGTTTTGCTAACTGCATCCCTAAATTTTGTATTTTGAAAAAAAAAAAACATTTGCAAATGAATATTCAAAATGAAACATAAAATTTACAAATATTTAAAAACTGGGTATTTTGCAAAAAACAAAAAGTAATTGTGAATGGTGATTAAAAATGAACCATATAAAATTCATATCTAGAATGCATGGTTCATATTTTTAAATTAGAGTTTGTACCTAATTAAAATGATTAGGACTAAATTATTCCAGAACTCCAAATGGGATCAGAGGATAATTTCCTTTTTTATTGGAAGCAATGACACAATGGAAAAATAATTCGGACACTGTTTATGCTATATAGATAGCACCAGGGGAAGCTTTTGAAGATTAAAAAAGTTATAAAAGGTTCATATGTGTTTCTTCTTTTTTACCTTACCTTACCATAAATATATGACATATTATATGTCATGAATAGAGTTAATTGAAAAATAAATACCCAGGTAAATTCTCATTTTTGGTATTTACCCTTAAACATAAATATCTAAGTTCTTTAAATCGTCGAGTAAAATTATTATTTTTAGTTAAAATAATTTTTATAGGTATTTTTTGCATATTTAACTTTTTACTTATGTCTCAGGTTGCATATAGTAAGAATTTATACAACTAGAATCTTCATTTAAAGTAATTTCATTAGCATGTTTTATTGGGTAATAAAATATACAGTGTTCCCTTTAACTGAGTTTATTAATAACATTTCACCTATTTATGCATCATATGTGTTGCTAAAGCGCTTTGGCGTCATAAGAAGCCTGCCAAGTCACGTGATTCTGAGATCCAATGAAAAGCGACCTCAATCAGAACCATAGTAGGATCCGTAAATATGCGTTACAACCTCCGATTGAGCCGCTAAAAGGCAGACAAGTGGCAGGAAGTGGGGATGCGCAGTGGGCGCCTGCGCATATCTCTAATCATAATCTCAATTACTGCCGACTGCAGCTCGTCAGTTTTAGCTCAGCTGTCGGCAGGTAAACATGGCTGGTAGAATTGTTGCTCCCGCCAAGTGCGAGTTGCAAAGTGTTATTCGCTTTCTTGAAGCAGAAGGTTGGTTTATGTAAAACGATAATTACAGCTTTCAGACTTTATGACAACTGCGAAGAGCCATCCTGACTTCTGGAGTTGTCTTCATTCATGACCCCGGCCACCCTCACAGTACTATTGCAACCCAGCATCTTCTGGAGCAGTGAGATATGTCTGTTCGTCCGATGTATAGGCCCGACTTATCGACGAGTGATTTTCATCTCTTCCCTGAATTGAAGAACTGGATAGGAGGCCAAAGCTTCTATAAAAATGAACAGATTCAAAGTAAAGTTACGGCCATCTCACATAACTGGCGACAACGTTGTTCGAAGAGGGAATCGGAAACCTGATCCACCAATATGAGAAATGCCTGAATATTCACGGCGATTATATCTAAAAGTAACCATGTTTGAACATAACTTTTCGTAATAAATTTATTTTGTTCTTTACTGTTGACATTTTTTTAGTCCATCAGAGCTTGAAAAAAAAAATAAAATAAAACGGCCCTCGCGTAATTGAGAACGATCCTTAAAATCAAAAACACGAACATTAAAAGGTGGTAACGTGGTATAATTCTCTCTGTTGGAAGATTACACATTATGTAAGTAGCCTAAATTATATAATTCCTAAACATTCATTCACTATTTTTCTAGTTAAACTGCAAATGTGAATAGGCCAAAACTTCTGACGAACTGCAAATAACGACTTAAGAGCCTATATAATACCTTTTTAAGGTGGAAGTGAAATTAAATAAACATTGTTAATTCATGAAATTTAGGTAAAATAATTGGACTTATCCGAGACAAAGTATTTGTTCTGTACGGACAAAACATTTTTAGTAGTGGAAAACCTTCAGAATTGAAGTACGTAATGGTAAAGCTCACTCCGTAACGTAATGAGGGAAAGTTTAGTTCTCGTTCTGGAGCTTCCCAAATGCTATTCTGGGACGTTCCGCGTCATTATGAACTATAATCAAATGACAAGGAAGACAGCTCATCTTGTATCCCGTTCTCGAAATGCCCTCGTCACACAAACATGTAGATTTTAGATCCAATTGATGGCTTCAACTTACACCACGCGATATGCGCAACAGATATACAGAGAAATCGGATTGCGAACTTTTCACCTTTTGATCCCTAAGCGGAGACTCTACCATTTCATAGTAGACTCTTTATTTCCGTTTTATATTAATAACTGTACTAGAGCAACACTAAGGTTATTTTGGGACGGACGTCATCAGTTCGAATCGTAGTCAGATGCGGAGGCTACATCCGAGACGGGATCGCCCCCTCCAAACTTCCTCACCACGCCAGCGTGAGGACGTCTGGCTTTCGACGTCGAATTTACCTCGCAGCAGGCTCGCGTTTCGAACCTGGAATTCTCCTGAACCGGAGCCGAACATTATCAGAATGCTACCATGATACCACCAAAGCGAACTCACATTTCTCAGAAAGGAAAAAAAAAAAATTCAAACCTCTGCTGGGTTTTGATGTGAGATAAATAGAAATGAAAATCTTTTCTAAAGTTTCAATTTCAAACTGAACCAATGAAGAAAATTTATTAAATAAACAATTGAAACTTCCACTTTATATCATGAACAACATTATCATGTTTCCCTGAAGACAAATAAAAAAAAATTAAAAATTGTTTTCAAAAATAAATTTTTACTAGTGTGGTGAAAAGCAATTTTTTTTATTTTAGTTATTTTCTAATTTTCATTATAAATCAGTATTATAAATATGGAATCTTGAAATTAATTTTTCTCAAATCCGCTATCAGGTGGCGTCAATCAAAATTTACTTCAGACTGATAATTAATAACAGATAATTAAGTCTGAAAATATTGAAAATGTGACAAAAATCATCGAGAACAAATAAGTAAAAAAATTCAAAAATCTAGCCCATCAGGAAGTTGGGAAAAATTGATTACAAAATACCATCTTACAACCATGAAACAAGTCAAGTTTAAAAAAAGTGTATGAAAAGGAATCCAAATACGCATTTTTTTTAATTCAAGTTCAATTTTGAGTGACAAAAATTTTAATTCGTACATTTATTCTTCGATTTCATAAAAAGTTAAAAAAGCTTTCCACACATAATTTTTTTTATTCATTGTATTTAAAAATAGTACATAGTACGTTGAACATACTTCTGCAGAATCTTCAATTTGTTCAGCACTTCCCCTCTGAATTTACCTTTTTGAGGATTTTATATACACAGTTCTATAAGAAATGAAGGAATATACAGGCTTTAAACATTTAAATAAAAAAATTGATATAAAATTTGAGGTATGTAAGCACATAAACATATACCTCAATTTACACAATTTATACATGATGATTCTTTAATTTTGCTTTCAAGAGTCAGACAAAGTTTCATTCGCGAAGAAAGGCTTTCCCAAATGTATGCATTTATCAGGAAGAAGATACACGAGGTAGCTCCTTCTTTAAAAATATTTATAAAAAATGCATTAAATATCTACATTTATACATATAGCAATTCAGGTGATCAAAATTAGAGCGTAGATGTTTATCTACGCTCATCTCGAGTATACAATGATATTTCAATGGAACCGGGGGTCTTGAACCTGCAACGAAGGTCCCGAAGGCAAAACTCTGACACCATGCCATCTCTTAAAGGCCTTACACCCTTTAGGGTCGGTTGGGTCGGTGTGGGCCACTACTACTGCTACTGCTACTACCATGCCATCTCGGCACAATACCAAAAAGCGAGACGCAATACTGGAACTGACTTTCAGATTCCATCTGCTATAGCTAATTCAACAAAGTAAAATATATTTAAGATATTTCGGAGGTTTTCTTGTTAAGGATGCCTGAGCTTTAAGGCTAAAAAAGAATTTTCACTCCATTTTAACACAGAAAATTTCCTTTTTATTTCCTTTATTTTGTTGCATTTGAGAAAATGACCAACTTTTTTCTAAGAGGAAACTATAAGTTTTATATAAATTTTCTTATTTTGACAGGACTTCTCCTTTAGAATGTTTATTTCTTCTTTCTAATACTGGAATTTACTCCAATGACAAAATCGCGTTTTATTATTCCATATGAGAATGTATAGTAACAATCCAAGGTATTTAAGCCTACATCATACTTTGTACAACAAATTGATATGCATATTTTTTAATCAATTTGAAATAAAGTATTCGAATAAATAGTTTAAAGTAAAAGTAAATAAACTTATTAAAAATTCTTAAAAAAATCTCAATGTAATTCAGTCTAAATTCATTCTAATAATGATACTGACACGAATTAATCTAATATAAATAGGAAGCGATCTTAAATAAATTAAGGTTTACTAAATAATAAATACCAAAAAAACTTTTTTAAAGTTTTTATGTTAAGAGTAAAATTATAATTATAATTATTGTTACCAATGTACATAAAAAGAGACACTTCCAGAATTTTTAAAAATTAGAAATGAATTTTCTAAATATTACGACCAACAATTGTTAGAAACGCAGTTTCTGTAGCGGGTCACTTTGCGTTTATCACGTATAAACGTAACTGAACATGTGTAACGCGCACTAAAACGAATGGCCATTGGAAACAACTTATTAAATGAATCAATTATCTGCTATTCGAATTTTAAAAATTTCTTACTGTCGCTTGTTCAAGCCCGGATTCTATGCTTTCTTCGCCGTCAGCACCAGATTTCTAGAAAACAAGAAATAAAATGAGCGGTCACGCAAAATTATTGTACATTAAACATTTTAGACAGGATGCATACCTATAAATCCATAAAGAGAAATTACGGTCAATAGTAGGAAGATAGAGATAAGGAAGAAATCTCCATATCTAATATAAAAATTCCTACAAGTTTTTTTTTTTTGCACCACATTTTGACCTTTAACCCTTTGCATAACCTGTGGTGAATGTGGTGATTATTTGTCTTTTAGATTCGTTGCAGCATCACCACCACCGTAAAATAAAAAAAAAAGCGCTATATACATTAATGAACTGTCAGCTAACAAAGGGAGGGCACGACTTGTGAAATTCAGTTTCGGATGACACTTTTTATATTAATAGTATATCTTCAGGGTGTTCATCCATTGAAATGCTAAAGCGCAATGGCCATCCAATTGGGAGAAAATGGTCCTCAAACTTTTTGAATTAGTTTATATACCAGTAAGTTGTCTCCGTTGGTGACGCGTTAATAGCATGGTTGGTATAGTACTGGCGAGTTCTCCTTTGGCCCAGGGTTCGATCCTGACTCCGTTTTCTTTTTTAAATATATTTTAAAAATTAATATTTAATTAAATTAAAAATTTATAAACATATTTTATTTAATTAAATTAAAAATTTATAAACATGCTTTATTAAAATATTAATAATTTTTAAGCATTAAATAATTTTTTTATTCCTATGATATATCAACCATAGTGATAATTTAATTTTCAAACAGTTAAAAAATCATGAAAACAACTTTAATTATGTTAAATAATGAGTATAATTACTATTATCATTATATGTCATTAAAATTATGAATGATTCCGTCAAAATAAAAAAAAAATTCCCTTTCAAGTGGGAATCTTCTATACGGAACCGGTTTTGACCTAGAAAGAGAGGGCAGCCGTTAAACTTTTTAATATAGAGAAAGAAGGTCCAAAATCTGAAGTTAATTTCCAAATAGATCTTTAAAATAAACGTGCACCATTCATTAATTATGCAATGTGTCAAAATATTCTTTTATTTCTAACGTTTTTATGAGATGTTCTTGTAGGTAAATAAAAATTAATAAATGTCGAAAAATTTCAAAAATTTACAAAGGAAAAAAATCTTCATGAAATTCTTTTACGATGAGAGCACTATTTATAATTATCTGATGAGAGCACTATTTATAATTATCTGATGAGAGCACTATTTATAATTATCTAATGAGAGGAACTATTATTAGTTATCCTTTAGCACTATTAAATTTGTATTTATAATTAATTATTTTCTCTTTTGTAAATAATTTTAGAGATTAATAATTTCAAATTAAATTAGCAATTTTTAAATATTTAATTTAAAATATTTATCATTTGATTGAAAAATAACTGTTTATTTATATGATCCCTGAATTACAGTTATAAATTAATTTTTAAACTGTTAAATAATTATAAATGCATTCTTTAAAGACCAAAATCAGTTCCGTAAGGCTATATAGGAAATTTTGTAATTACTTTAATAGAATCATTCAAATATTTTGATGACTTATAATGATAGTAGTAATTATACTTAATATTTAATATCATTAAATTTGTTTTTATGATTATTTAACTGTTTAAAAATTAAATTACGACTATGATTCATGTATTATATGAATAAAAAAGTATATAATGTTTAAAAATTATTAATTTCTTAATGAGAGATGGTTACAGATTTTTAATTCAATTAAATATTAATTTAAAAAATATTTTCAAGGAAGAAAACAGAGGCGGGATCGAAAATGGGCAAAAGTTTAGCAAACCAGTACTCTACCTACCATGCCACTCACGCTTCATCAACGGCGCCAATTTACTTGTATATAAGCTATGCCAAAAGTTTGAGGCCATTTTCTCCGAATAGGCTGGCCATTGCAATTTAGCATTTTAATGGATGAACACCCTAAAGGTATACTATTAATATATCAATTCTCATCCGAATTTGAATCTCCCAAGTCGTGCCCTCCCCTTGTAAGTCAAAGTTTTTATGCTAAATCTACGAATGGAAGCTTCGTTCCTCCCAGAGGAAGGAGAAAATCGTTACAGAGGCTATATTCTCATCAAATCAACATTAAATCAATTAATGGAGAGATGCCTTCTGAATGGTATATTGTTTTAAGTTGGGAAACCGAAGAATACCAGATATTAACCGTTACCAAATCACTCTGTGATACGTTGGCGTACCCACTTCCATTTCTAAAAGGAAATTCGAAGCAAAGCGGGTTGGCATACGGAGTTAGTGCAATTTCAACAAAAAGGAAGGATATTAAATAATTTCATCTCCACCAATATAACATGGTGATACGTGTAAGCTTCATGCAGGTGGTAAACTCTTCAAAAGATATGTTGCTAATGCTTTCTTAAATTTTAAACAGTATAATTTAATCTTTAAATATTTATAACTATTTTACGAATAATTTTACATTCAAATAGAGAACATTGGGTCAATCTAGTGTACAAAACGGCAATGGGCTGTCACCTGACACAGAGTCCCGAGGGGAAAATATTGGAACTACGCATGAGCAACCATTCTTCTACGTTGAATGAGCTCCAGAACAGTACTACCAACGATTCAACCAACTTAGATAATGACATGCTCCAATGCTCTCTGGGGAGAATTGGATTACCTTATAATTGAGTGCTGCGTAATGAAGTAAGAAACATAAAATTTTTGTCAGTATTCGAAAAAAAAAAATAATTGGATTGCTTCCGGTTTTAGGAGGTATTATTCATTATCTTAGATATAATGCATTTTGAAATACAAGTTAAAACCCGTTGATTCTCCTGCAATTATTCTGCATAATTCTTAAATACATAAATTTGCAAAATAATAAAGCTGCAAATTCCATTTCTTAATTAACATTGTTCAAGAATAAACATTCATTTATTTAAAGTAATTCATTACACATATCCAATAACTAAATATAAGCATAAGACAATGGCATCTTTTATTAAGAGAGAAAACAGATACGAAGAGCTAACACTTCAAACATTTATTTCGAATGCAGTTTTTTTCTAAATATAGAAATTTAATTATTATCCGATATAACTCTGCAGTTGTAAATAGCAGTTTAAAACATCTATATAATACAGTGCTTGATAGCTTAAGTTTCATCACAATTCTTTTTTTAACATGTTAAATTAACCATTCAGACTATAGATCGTTTTTATATTAAAAAATAGTATTCAATAAAAATAATTCTCAGTAGCTGTATCATGCACTTCGAATGTATTTTCACTCATATTTTGGAATCTGGAATCTAAAGTCATATTTAATTTACCAATACCATTCAAGATGAATTTATAAAGAATTCTGATAGTCTGATTCCAGTTCACTTTAAGATCGTAATATGAACTTCTGAGATAAATTCCGATATCTTGATATGGTATCCAATTTAGCAAATTTTATTTAGAAAAAAACACAATGGTTTAAGAAGATTGAAGCAAATCGAAAAGTGGGGTTTAAAATAATATTATCCATTCTTAGTTTCAAATGAGTCGCGTCAACCTATTGTAAAATGATTTAAATTCCTTTTTAAAAAACTGTTGTGCTTTAATACTTAATTTATTCACCATTAGATAATATGATAAATTAAATAAAATAAAGTCCCAATCCACTAAAATTTATTTATTTGCAACTTCTCAATCTTATCAATTTTATATCTTACCAATTTTGTAACTTTGTATTTTACCCTTGAGTTACATTTTTGATTTCCTTTAAAAGATATTCAATTAATTATCTAAATGATTAAAATGAAAACTTACTAGTTGTACTGCATTACTTACTTTCTGGAAAGTATAGTCGGCGTTCACTGTTTTATCGAAGACACGTTTCTAGAATCGAAAACATAAAGTCAGAAATCGGATCATGACAACATAAATATATACATAAAAGCACTGTCGAGCAAAATAATAAGTTGTATTGTAATAAGTTAATAGAAATTACTCACAAAAAGTAAAAAATTCCGTCTACTATTTTATTTTCAAATTTTGAAAATGGCTCTTGCGCCATAAAAATACAAACTCTAAGTTTTAAACAGTATTAACTAATTCAGGACCTAGCACACTTTTGAGAAGAAAACGTAATAAAAATTTGAAGCCCTTCGATCGATATAACTATATTAAACCGCAAATATGAAAAATTAAAAGTAATACTATAGTAGCATTCATTATATATACATCAAAATAAGAATAGTGAAACAGAAAATTGCTTTCATTGATTTTAATCAAGCAAATCAATGAGACTGAATTTTCTGAAAAAGTATCTGTGAGATCGTTCTATATGGCCATTTAAAACAAAGCATTTCCATTTAAGGTATTATTCAAAGTTGATGTCAATAATTTTGCCCGTAATTTTATATTTAAAGAAATTTAAGATATATAGCGTTTACTCTTTTAAATATATAGACCCAATACTAAGAACATAAACTGATACCTATATTTGCCGTAAGAAAGCAAAGCGTGTGGCTGATCAAGAACATTTGTCTTTTGCTTGTAAAACGATGATTTTAATGGCACATGTTAAAATTCAACTGGGTAAACAGCTGTTAAAATCCTGAAGTATCGTAAGATCGATAAAAGAAATGAAATCACCATTACGTGAATGAAATCCATCAAAAATGTCATAACCGAAACTAGAACAGTTATACTTTCATTTCAAGTTTTACTTCAGAGCACATGTGTAAGTTCTTGTGCGAGTGTATACAGCGTGTTCCAAAAAGGTCGTTAACAAATTTTATATTATACTAGCTGACATACCGGCGTTGCTCGGGTAAAAATATTTTACAGTCTAAGAACTCATAACACTTTAAACATAATAAAACAGTTTTTTTCAGCAGCGTCTTTCGTTGATTTTCGGTCGTCCAACCTCGTGTTGCCTGACCCCCTGGAGCAGCAATTAAACTCGTCTCTTCTTTTTCACTCCGAAGTTTGAAAAACCTGCCACAAATCTAGCAATCCTTGGTACTTCATTTTCCCCACCCCATCATTGCTACGGAGTACTGTTCTTTTCAGTGTTTGTGTGATGACCGAAAAAACACCGTCTAGTGTTCTTCATTTTTCGCCTTAGTCTCTCTTCCTCCGGTAGGAACCGGATTCAATAATCTTGCATAATTTGACACACTCATTAGAATCACTTAAAAAAATTTCTGAAGTTAAATGAAACATCGCATAGAACGGGTAATTAACGTCATCGGATTGCGGTGCAAACATACTGAAAGAAGTTCATGCTATGAAATAAAAGTGGAAATAAGGATTCTACCTTCCTGTTAATATTCAAAGAAAACAATATTTCTCTTTCATAGCGTTAACATTGGTAAAAACACGGGAATAAAGGATTTGATAAAACAATAAATTGGTTTGAATTACAATTGAATTGGTAATTACAATAATAGAAAGCATTTTTACAAATTGTGTTTGAAATGAATTTTGAAATGTTTGTTAAAATTGGGGTAAAGATTCTATGGCATTTAAAAAGATCATTTTCTGCTTTTTAAGATAAAATACGAATCATCTTCGTGCAATATATAATTGAGAAGTTATTGGCAAAAAATTGAGAAAAAACGCAAAAAGTTGGTTAAATTTTCATTTTGTAATTAAATATCTTTAGAAGTATTTATTTTTGAAAGTTGGAAAAAGCACAATTGACCTCGAAATACACCCTAGAATGGCATGTGTCAATTTCATGTCGCTTTCGTTCACAATATATAAGGAGTTCTTGTTACAGATAGATCGGTAAATCTCCTTTCTTTTTGCCCTAATCCCTCTTCCTTCGATAGGAACCAGACTAAGTAACTTGGAAGGAGTTACACACTCTTTAGGATCATTTAAAAAATTGTGGAAATTAAACAAAAAATAAACTTTCATCATATATCATTAACTAATGATATTGGATTACTGTGCAGCCATATTAAAAAGGGTATATGCTACGACATCAAACCGGAAGTAAAAAGCCTGTTTTGGAGTTTATGTCGAAAGAAAGCAAGCAATATTTTCATAACATAACTTTATAAATAATATATTGGAAGAAGAATAAATTGGCTTAAATTTAATTTTATAAGAATAGAAAGTGCACCTGTTGTTACAAATTGCCTTAAAAATGAATTTTGAAACGTTAATTATAATTGGAGAAAAAATTGTATCGCGTAATGGAATTACTATCAATTAACCCTTTCTGCCTTAACGGGGAAATATGTCTCAGAGATTACATTTCATTCTTTATTGGTTCAATATATCCCACTTTTACATATTTTGTCTAAAATTATTTTTAAACTACATTTCATAGTTAAATTAAACTCCTGCAAATGTCGGTCGAGAGGTTTAAAAGATAATTTTTTGCTCTTTAAGATGGCTTAAAAATAATTTTCTTGCAATAAATATTTCATAAGTTACTGGCGAATAACGCCTAATTTTAGCCTCATTTAAAAATTTATAAAAATTGAATGCGAAACATTGCATAGTAATCAATCTAATGTCATTGGATTGCTGCACGTGCATAATAAAAGCTATATATGCTCATATAAAACCGGAAGTAAGAATTTTACCTTGAAGTTAAATGTCTAAAGAAGGCAATATTTTCTTATAAATTTAATAGTGGCAAAAGCACGTGAATGAAGGATTTGATGAAATAATAAATTGGCTTGAATTTAATTTTATAACGATAGAAAACATTGCTACAATTTGCGTTTAGAATGAACTTTAAAATATTCATTTAAATTAGAGGAAGCTTTTTACCGCAATAGGTACAAAAGTTTTCGTGCGATAAATATGTCAGAAATTATATGTCAGGTGTGGCGAAAGACGCCGAAAAATAGGTTAATTTTCGTTATTTAATTAAATATCTTAAGAATTAATTAATTTAGAAAGTTGGAAATAGCACAGTTGACCTAGAAATGCACTCCAAAATATCATGTGCAAATTTCATGTCGATACGGTTCACAGTTTAGGAGGAGTTCTCGTTACCGACAGACAAACACATGTATTTTCTGTTTTATATTATAGATATACTAGCTGCATGGCCCGGCGTTGCACGGGCAATCTTGAATAATGGGATATTATTCCCGGGCGGAGAGAAGTGTGATCACGTGAGGCCTTGGGATCCATATTTTCATATGCCCGGCTCCATTTTTTTCAACAAATATTGTCACTTAGTTTCCCCAACAAATGTAAATATTCTTTCAAATCTAGTCGTTTTATTACTAATTTTCATATGCTCGCCTCCGGTTTATTTTTTTACACATATTGTCGCTAACGTAAACGTTACGTTTCCCCCAAAACGTAAAAAATCCTTTGAATCCTATATTGTTCAATTAAAATTTTTAAATCCAACCATTTAATTACCTTATAGTTAATAACCCAGCATTTCTCGGAATCCACATTTTTCCATATGCCCGCCTCTGTTTTTTTTCCTGCAAATATTGTTACTAAGCTTCCCCATCAAACGTAAATCTGTTTTGAATCCTCTTTTGTTGGATTAAAACTTTCAGTTCTAGCCTTTTTACTACCTTAAAGCAGTTTGGTTTGAATGAAAACGCGAGAATTCTTACGCTTATAAATTAAAACAAATTAGCATGATATTTGTTTCGCAAAAGAAAAAATAAAACAAATAATAATGAAAAAAACGGATAAAAATGAATAATTATTTTCACCAACAAACGTAAATGCTGCGAAACACCGAACGACAAAAAAAAAGAAAGAAAAATGCAGGAAAACGATTTTTTTTTCAATTGTTAATAAATCCAAACACAGAAGAACACAGAAGATCGCTCAAAAGGAAATACCAACTTTCGTTAAATAAATAAAAAAAAATGCAACACCGGATGCGAAAACTAATAATAGGAAAAAAAAAAAAGAATCCGCCGTGAATGAATTCACCATTCTGCCAATAGATGGCAGCACGTCAATTCATTCATTTCGACGTTTTTAATTAATATCTTTTTAACTAATTGTAATTTCGGAATTTAAATGGCTAAAATGGATTCCTTGGATTATTCCCCATCTTTTGGTACTTTCCGCGTGCTTCTCCGTTCAGTGGTTCGTGAGAAGATAGCCGGACATACATACATATATACATACATACATGCATACGTTTGTTTACCTTCGAATTTTAATAGGATAGATAAGGTTGTTATGAACGATTTTTCTGCTTTGTTTGTTTACATTTAAGTGCCTGTACTTCGTAATTCCGGTGAAATGCTAAGTCAATGGAATCTTCAAAACGGAAGTCCAACATACAAGCAGATAGAGTCAAGATTTTTTAATGTAAGTAAACAAACCAGGAAACTCATCTATATAACAACCGTAAGTTACAGGAGCATCGAAATAGAACATGGGTTCTCAAACGCAAAGAAACGTCTACACAGGGATCTATGTTGGTGAATTAAGTACAAGAAGAGGATAAACTAAATAAAGTGTGCAACACAGGTTTATGGTATACAAGTTTACAATAGCACAAAACACAGTTGCTAAATAACAGCATTGCAAGCCGTACACAGCATCAGAGATGCAGTGGCAAGTAAGACGCAATATAAAAAACAAAGTAGTGAAATTCTGAAAGTAAGTGTTCAAACGAAAGAAAAATCAAATAAAAAAATAAATATTTCTTCAGTAATAAAGGAAATATACAAAATTTATTTCAGATATTGGCGCAATACCACCCATTGATAAAAATGTTAACTTTTCTTTTCTTTTTTCTACTTTTTTGTTACTTCTTTTTTCTACTTTTTTGTTTTTTCTTTTTTCTACTTTTTTTTCTTTCTTCCTTCTTGAATTTCCTAGAGCGCATCAATTGTATTACATTCTAGTGAGATTTTGTTTCGTTCGCAGCCATAGAACCGGCTTTATAGTCTTATGAATAGGAGAAGTTTAATTATAAGAACCCTGTGCACTTTGTATGTTGTTGTTCATGCAACTGGGTTGTTGCGCTATTGCAAATTTGTATTCCATTATATCTGTTGCACAATTTATCCTTTGTATCCTTTTCTTTTACTTAATTTAATGACAAAGAGCCCTCTGCAGCAATCGCTTTTTGTTTTTGCGATCCAATGTTGTAAAAATAACTTGTTTCTGTATGCCTGATTAATTCTTAAAGCTTATAAATGACTTTTAAGGGCACTCTGTATCTCACTAGCCAAAGCTGCCGAAACTTGACTATTGTTTCGAAAATCCACTTCCTTGATAACTAGTAATAAAAATCATTCATATGGCAGTATGTTGCTCATTTATTGAGTATTTAGAGGATGTGCGTATTAATTATATTTTCATATAGGACGTTTCTAAATTTTTGCTTACACTATTAATATATATTTTTATTTACTTAGTTTTTGGACTACATATTTTCAATCTGTATCGCTACTACTCATTCGAATCCAATGAAACATTGGAGTAACCTTATCTAGTTGCTCTAAAATGTAAGAAAAAAGACGAAAAGATAGACCAAAATGTACCAAAGCAACAAAAAGAAATTACTTATAATTAACTCTGACAAAACCGAAGTAAAGAAAGTGCCAGAATCTCTCTGTTACAGTTTCGTAAAATACTAGTTCTATTACCGAGCAAGCTGCGAGGAAAATTAGTTTGTTCTTCCAGAAGATGGCGTGGCGTCGTATAACTCAAATGATATCTACTTCATGCATCTGAAGTTTTGCAGCTGTATGAAAGAAGTAATTTCAATGAGTATTTGAGAAAAAAATATGTTCCTTTATATTCTTATTAAAATTTTATCAGCCATTAAAAATAAGGATAATTTTCGATAGATTGTGCTGTTTTCCGGAAAAAAGAACGCTTCAAAGACGAAAAATATGTGCGTTGTTCTGGTGGCATAGAAGATTCTACGCAGCGTAATCCGTTTTGCGATAAATATTTTAATCTTACCCACGTAACACGTTTCGGACCTCCGACTGAGGCTTTTGGCAACGAAATATTCATGCTAATTGAATGTGACCTTCATGGGAAAACTCAACAGATGGAGAAAATTCTTTGAATGAACTTGTTTTGCTTGACCTGTTCGAAAGTAGCAAGTGGATTCTATCTTTGGATCAATATGCAATATTTTTTAATAATCGGCAAAAAACTCATTACAAATAACACATGGAACTTGAATCAGTTAAGAATTCGTAAAACTTTTCTTGTATTCCAGAATTACAGACTAAATTTTATTTTGGCGACAACCGTAAACAACACACAAATCAGTCTACCAGGCAGAGCAACATTCACCATCAGAAGCTACAAATGGTGTTTAGAAAAACATCGACATGAAGTTAATATAACATAGTAAGAATATAACATAGGTCACTTTGTACTCTGTTTTACAATCGAAGCAGTGACATTCCAAATTAAAAAAATTAAAAAGAATATGATTAAATAAAAAATATAAATTAAAATATTCTAAATTCAAATTCCCGTAGTACATCTGAAATTGAACTAGCCAACCAGAGTATTAAAACAGTTCCTTCTAGTAATTCAGACTGTCTTGTCGAACTCCCAAAACATAAAAGTCTTCGAAAAAGACGATTTTCTAGTATGTCCCTCATCAGGAGTGGAATTGAATTTAGACTGAAGGAATAACTTGTGAGATATTTTCATTACATGATAAAATTGCAAAACCAATTGATAGTTCTCACCAAGTTTAATATAGCGCGTGTTGTATTTTCACTATTTCTGAAGAGATTTACATGCATTAATCTGATTTAAGAGACGATGGTTAAACAAGAGATCCGTTTCAACACACCCACAATTGTCTCCAGGACACTGAATGTATTCTTCCTTTATATATTCCGACAATTTAAGAGCCTTATTTTAAAAATAAGGTGTTTAGGAGGCAAAAGTAAGTCATCACGCTGGATGTTATTTCACTGATCATGAATTATACCTTGATATTTTAAAAAATCTTCGATATGAAGTATTTTTTAAGAATTCAGTATTTTTCATTGCAATAGCTTTTACTTTAATGATTTGTTGGGCATTGTTGTGTGAGCCAACTTCAATAAGCAGATCATCAGAACGCAACAATCAATGTTACAGTACTTGCTCTTCCAGTGATGGCCCTTTCAAAGAGGCGAGTGGAACCAAAGTCAAAATATTATTTGTACATAGAAATGCGTTTAATAATGAAAAATGGATCAATTTTGAAACGTTAGATTGACCGTTTGAGGGATTTGTCTTCAGAAGCTCCACGTAAGATTCAATAAGAATTCAACTTACGACGCCAGAACCCATCACGGAGCCTAATAAGGAAAGGAAGTTACAGGTTTTGGAAATGTTTTGCCTCAACCCTTATTAAACCGAAACTTATACGCTCTGGTTCAACTACGGTCACCACACTTAACGCCAAGCACCAGGTAGTGTTCTATTCATTTGATCCTTAGGATCTCGAAGAAGTGACAATCTTAATAGCCGATTGATACACCGTCTAAAAGTCATTATGCACGGCCAACTCGTGTTTTCCTGGCATTTTCCTGCTCAGAAAAAGCAGGAAGGAAACAGGGTCTGGACAGGACAGCCCTCGCTTGCCGTCGAAAAAGAGAAGAGAGAAAGCAAATAGTTGAGGGGGCAGTGGGGGATCGCGATGAACGTTATGACTAAAGAAAATGTGCATTGGTTAGGGTTGCACTGTATAATGTAATTTATTTTCATTGTGAACTCAAAATCTTATACACAGCAGAAATAAATTTCTAAATTCGAGCGTCATACAAAGTACGTCGCTATAACACAATACATAAGTAAGCACACCTCTATAATACAATAATAAGTAAGTACGCCTCTATAACAAGATACATAAGTCTTAACATCGGCTCAGGAAGCTAAGAATACCATGGTGAAATACGCCATAATAATACAAACAATATCGATATTCATATTCACATACCATATTTTATGGAACAGCTAATCTAGCGTTAACTATAAATTTAGAAAGTTATAGTATGAATAAGAATAAACTAACCTCTTTAGAATCATTATAACTGCAGAATTCATTTATTGCTCCAGATAAGTTATCACTCTTGAAGGGGACGAAATTTTTTTTGAGGCTGTTGAAGTATGTTTGGAAGTCCTGAAATAAATAATGAGCAAAAATAACATTTAGTGTGGCAAATATATAAATAAAATGTAAAGACAAACTCATAATACAGTGTATATCTGCTAGGGAGCCCGAAAATTGTGAATGCACATATAGAAAATGTAACTGAAGGAAACCGTACAGTGATAGTTGGATCATTATTAAAATTTTTGACATGGGACTTTTTTTCTCCCTAGAGATGTTTACTAGTAAACATCAATGATCTGAACTCATTATCATTTAAAAACGCAATTGTGCTTGTCATCTAATTGTTTAACTAAATCTGGCGCTCCATGTTACAGTGCACAACACACGGTTGTTATAATTAAAGTAAAAGTATAAAAAATAAAGTAAAAATTAAAACACATACTGACGCATACACATTCTATTGACGGCTGAGTCTCAATCAACCGAAATAAAAAGGAATTGCCGATGTCGGATTAGTGGAAGTGCTGGATATCATGGAAAGAAAAGGTCTAATTTTTAAGTAAAAGATTCTATACCATGTCTTAATCTCTGGTAGTACTTGTCTTGTTCGTCTTTGAATGGAAAATTTCGGACTATGAGAAGCGTTTTAAGATGAAAGTCAAGTTTCGTACAGAAAAATTTCCCAAGAAATTTGAATCCATATCGAATATAGTCTATAGCCAATGAAAAAATGGATTAGAATGGATTCCTTATTTGTTTAATTCTATTCTTTCGGAGTTTATTTCTTGGTTTCAAACTTTCTTTGAATAATTTTTGACTTCCTTTCTTTTTTGTATGCAGCGGCACATTGCGCTCTATTTAAAAATTGTTTAAATTTTGAAGTGTATGTTTAAATTTATTTTTAAATTTGTTTTAATTGCTAATTTATTTTTATTTTATTCTCTTTATACTATGTTTTTATCTCAATATCTTTGATGATATACTGTTTTTAAAGATAAAAAGAGAAGTAAAATAATCAACAAACTAATTATTAAATCCTTTTTGAATTATTCAAAAGTAAAACGGAATTAATATTAATCTCTAAAGACATAACATTTAAATATTTTTCTTAAAATCTGAGTTTATAAATTGCTTCTCGGTAGCTAAATTTTCACAAGCAGCAGTAACACTCTTAGGTCTTGAAAAGCATCATGCCCTGACATGCGGCTTCTTACTGTTCAATGTTTCGATAGCTGTTTCAATAGAATCAGTCTTCCTTCATTCTTCATGAGTCATTTTATCATCACTGGTCTGTTTTGGGTTTTCCTCAAGCTCATTCAAGATATTTAAATAAGAGTTCCCTTTATCCTTTTGATATTGAAAAATATCTCCTTAACTTTAAAATTGCTTTGGGATTTTCTGCCTACGTATTTGGTTTTAACCGTCGATGGAGATTTAAATTTACTGTTCAAATGGGATGCATTCATATCCTATCCTTTAAATACA
Source organism: Araneus ventricosus (assembly GCA_013235015.1). Taxonomy (NCBI): domain Eukaryota; kingdom Metazoa; phylum Arthropoda; class Arachnida; order Araneae; family Araneidae; genus Araneus; species Araneus ventricosus. Next base: position 1,848,196 of record BGPR01000027.1, on the reverse strand, counting down.
CGTATTAAATTTGCCACTCACTATGTTTAATAATTTTTATTCTCTTATATGTTAGAAATTTAGCGACTATTATCTCTGTAATCAGGGAGTTCTATAAATGAGCCCATTCTAGTAGTGTTTAAGTGTTTCATGTCATGTGATTTTACCGTATGACAAAGTAATGTTCGCACAATTAATTATATAGTAACCTAGATTAAATAAATTAATTTTTAAATCTAGATTCTTTCTTCATTTGTGTCAAGAGTCAATTTCTTGTTACTGTTTCAGGTAGGCTGGCTTAATGTTATCAAGGAGATATTTGCATGTTGATATGTTTATTTCATTATGACTCCTACCTGTTCAATGATTATGTAATGATATTATAAAAAATTTGACCATTGAACTGACCGATAAATCTAGAATAACCTTTTGGAATGAAAAATGGAATGATAAAACCTTGATATAGTAAAAAGTTAAATGTCATGGGGGGGGGGAGGACAGAATCATAGCATAAATATTGCAATGTGTGGAAACAATAAAGTCATTGTCTATCTCTGTATTGATCAATATGTAATATTTTTTTTGCTTTTGTAACATTAGCATAAAGGAATCTACCTTTGCCTGCAAGCTGGCTGAAAAGGGATTTTTTGGGGTCTTCATTGACTAGGTTATTGAAAAAAATAACTTTTTTCTTTTAGTCGCCATAGTAGCGAAACACAAATAATAGTTTGACTGATTGGAATACAAACGTATGCACGGAAAAATGAATAAGATATTAATAATAACATTTCCTACCACAATAGTCTAACTGGTTTGTGGCTTAACACTAATTATGCAGCTGTTCTGATGTCACGTGTCCTCGACTTAGACACTATGCTAACAGCGAAACAAGCACTGTAACATCTTGGTGATGCCTGACGTCTTGGAGTCAGGGCCGGATTAAGGTCACTTTTTACACCCTAGGTCAAGGCACATAATTCTGCGCCCCCCCCCCTCACTCAAAAAGTTGTTTTAGATTTTTAATATACAAGATGAAAATGTTAGAAAGAATAGTTTGATGACGAAAAACAATGATCAATAATATCTTTTACATTTTGTGTCAAACTGGCATTAAACCTTATTAAATGATGTTGCATAAACAAGCCATAATTTGCGCACGTTTCATTTTATTATGACAATTTCACTCACCTCGTATTATTTGGCAGACACATTTGTCAATTTTTCTGTTCATAGCTTTCAGACACACCTGAGTAAACTAAACTTATAGTAAAGACGTATTTTATGTACCTATTATCAGCAAACATGTAGAAGTCAAGCAATATGAGTGCAATCATTCATTTGGAATTACTGTTCTGGAAGTAAAATCTGGAATTTTTCATTTTCAGGGATTTACATTGAGTGGGTGAGAGAGACATATCTCACTTTATTTAATGTTTATGGATATTAATTTAACAAACAGCATTTATATGACGTTTTAAAATTCATTATGAAAATTTTAATGAATAAGCTACCGTAAAACGGTATTAGTTTACACCGATTTTCATGACTTCAGAAAAAATTTCGAGATTAGTTGCATGTATCTCTCTAAAAAAGAACTTATGTCGTTTTTCCCTCTTTGAGTGATTACCAGAGAATCGTTTTGCAGCAAAATTTAGATCACACAGTAATTAAATAAAAAAATCATAATTCTTCGAAATTTTGGTTCAAAGTTACCTCTTAGGTGAGAATTCTTTTCATTGGTTTCATCTTTTCTCTAGTGTATTTCAAAAATAAACTCACTGTATGCAATGTTTGGCATATTTCTTATAAGCCTGGGTGGAAATATGCAAGAAAAATTAATTGTATAAATATCGGATTATAATATACAATTTCCCCCCTTGTACCCATTAAAATCTGGATGACCTTTTAGAAATCCTTTTATCCCGTATTGTTGAGTGTATCTCTACTAATAATAAAGGAGAATGTGTGGGTGTGCGTCCGTGTGTCTGTGTGTTTGTCCTCTACAGGGCAGCCAGCGAGACCTAGAGCTACGAGATTTGGCACAAACATACTTTGAAGGGTGGGAATGTGCACATCGAAGAACTTTTTTAAAATTTTAATTAATTAAAAATGAAGCTAAACTTTGGCGTTTTTCCTTAATAACTTAAGAAAATTTTACAGCACAAAAATTATTTTTACACCATCTGACATTATCTTTTCAATGATATCAATAAAGTTCTGGTACGATTTTTTCTCTAATTTTAATACATTTAAAAAAATATTTTTTGGCATAACTTACAACAATACTTTTCCTTGTTGCAACTCATTTCAAACTGTTTTCATTGCTTAAAAAATATTTAATTGCTTGTTCCTTTCCACTTTTGAACGCGTAAAAAATATGTTACTGGATTTTACTTTCTTCTTTTATTTGATCAATTTTTCTGTGAAATCTGTAAAGGAAGTCCTCAAGATGGTAAGTATATAATGAAATAATCCAGTAAACTGAAAGATTATCTTTGCTATGTTTTAATTCTCTTTGTCAGCGTGTTTTAAGCCAATTAGCATGCTGCTGGATGTAAAACGTGCGGGGACAATTTGATGTTGAAATCAAATGCGTATTTTAAGTTTATGTAGACAAGGAACAGAACAAATGCAAGGCTACGAAAAGAAAGCGAGTTAAATGTCTATAGCAATTTGAAGTTTGAAACTACTTCGTTAAGGGAAACATGAATATAAAGTTATGCATAAGAGATTCAGTTGAAATTTTATTTCAGGCGATCAGACTGGTCGCCGAAGGCGGATAGTAATTAATAAATCTTCCTATTACCACATCTTTCTTAGATAAGCGTTCATTATCATTTTACGGTGTGCATTATTGACTGGAAAAGCGAAGTCTGCGAACTGGATTATACAGGTTGCAATGGTTTTTCTTCGTCTTTGAGGGAAACCAGATTATTTCCAGGGGGAAATAGCCACTCTGGTCACGAGGGCATTTAGCCTCGTGATCAGAGGATTTCCTTATATGAAGTAGCCTTCTTTTGTAACAAACTGCTCGCTCGGAGTACCAAATAAAGTTTCTCACTGTTTAAGATTAAGCTAACCTTGTGAAATGGCATTAAAGCGGGCTTTTATGATCTTTGGACAGAAATCCAGATACACTCATGGACTCAGAATCATCATACACTCATACTAAGCAACATTCGCAAGATGCGAAACATTTGGGCTTAATGTGTATAAAATGGTTCGCAATCAGTTGTGGAGAGTCGTGGGACACAGAGCAGTCGGAGCTCACGTTTGATAGTTAAAATCTCGTCACGAAGGCATTTCGGGAGTGATGAAGACGAAAGGGGATTTCGACTCATCCCGTTTCACAGAAAGCTGGTAATGAGTCAAAATTTTCGTCATTGGTTTTGTTTGATGTGCACAATATTTGGATGTATTATCGTAAAAATAACTCGAATATTCGGAAGATATTTCTTCAAAAAATACCAAATTTTTACGCGCTTTTTGCTTACAACATGCAGAGTTTTCTACCAAATTCTAAGAAACTTGCAGAATATGTGACAATATGTTAGAGAAGCATTGTATTAAAGTTTGCAGCAAAGACCTTGAATTAATTTGGTTGAAACTCTTGATGTACAATTTTGTTGAACTCTGGATGTTATAATCTAAAAACATGCGGAAAGAATTTGACATTAAAAAAAAACACCTCTATATCTTCCCGAATATTCGAACAATTTTTCCAAAAATGCATGTAAATATTGTGCATATGAAACAAAGCCATTGATGAAAGTTTGAACTCATTATAAGCTCTCTGTGAAACGAGATGAGTTGAAATCCCTTTTCGTCTTCATCACTCCCTAAATGACCTCGTGACGAGAATTTCACTGTAAAATGTGAGCTCCGATTAATGTATGTCCCACGACTCTCCACAACTAATTGCGAACCATTGTATTCATATTAACTCTAAATGTTTCGTATCTTACGAATGTTACTTAACTTTTGGACATGAGTATGCATTACTATATGAAAAGCAGACTTAAAAAGCTGAAATATTATTTTTATAAAAATTAAGCTTCCTAGCAAGGCAAACAAACTAATCAGAACTGGATAATCTTTTTATTAGAAGTTTCTAATCAAAAAAGAAGTCATAAGTATCAATCAGTTACATTTGAAAAATCAGAAAAATATATTTTTAAGTAGGTCTTGAAAATTTGATTTTTGGCTATATAATTCATGGGAATTGTATGAGAAGTATATTAAAAAAACGTAGTACTGTGAAAGGAACTTTAAAAGTTACACTGAAGTTTTACCTCTGGATTCAATGAGCTGAGGCAGCTATTAAATTCTTTAAGCGATGATGGATCTGAAAAAATCAAAAATTGTTACCTTGCAAATAATCTATTTTTTTAGTCTGTTAATCATTTCTCTGTGCAATTGCACTTCATAAAACAAAGTCTTACATGAATCGTTTTATGCGCTAAGCATGAAAATGAAGTGAGTAGTTTCTTATCGAAAGTGAAGATATCCATTTTGTAAAGTTGGGATTTAGAAGTGAATATATTTAGAATTTGCAAAAAATTATTAAGAACTTTATGTAGCTTTAAAAAGAGGAAAGAAGTAAGTTTTATGAGAAAATTAGGCTGTACCCATGTATAGTTGGGTGTCAAGTTAGAAAATTGTAAGAAAACGCATTTCAAAAAAAGGACATGTTTAATTTTGACAAAAAGCTCCTCAAGTATATTGCATAAAAAATATTTAAGATTCAAAATCTTTTTTTGGTATTCATCTGATTAGATTAATTTTATTAGCCAACTATGTTAATCAATATTACGAATTTAAAGCATTAATACCATAAAAAATTACTGTAAGGTTTGGTATTTCAAGAAAATATGAAAAACAATATGTAAATACATAATTACATTTGTGAAAGATTTTTTTAAAATTAAAAGATAGGATTTAAAGGTGGAAATCAATCTCATAAACTGAAATCTTTCAAAAAGTTAATAATTAACCTATTTTTTCTTAAATAGTTTTTTGAACATTTTAAAATGAAGTAAAATAACGTTTAATTTAAAGTTTCTGATAATAGCAAAAAAAAAAACCCTTAGACTGTACCCTATAATATTTCGGGAGTTATTGTGATATTTTTACTTGGAATACATCTCATTAAATTCAGAGTTCCTAACATTTATAAAGAACAAAAATATGAAATATTTCATCATAATTGTAATCAGTACACTTACTAGCTGTAATTTAATGATTAAGAAGAAAATATACTCTAAATTTAATTACCTTTCTCGCTTAAATAATGCAATGCTGAACAATATTCATTTTAAAAGGATTACGCTTTCCAAAATATTTGTTGTTTTCAAACATTCTCTTATTGTATTTCATCATTTAAGAAAAACAAAATACAAAAAAAGAACAATCAAAACACATTTAAATATCACAATTGCAATTTAGCGCGCGATGTACACATTGAAACCAGTTTTTGAAAATCTTGAAAATAGAAAGTTAACTCATGAAATGAAACTTTAATTTTAAAATGCCAGATGTTAAAATTGTATTACCAGTTATGTATCATATTGATGATGTCATGTGAGAAACATACAAAGAACGTTCCAATTTCCAAGGATAAGATTTCCATTTTAACAATAACTAAGAACAATAATTTGTTTTCACAAATTTATTTTACAAAATTTTTTATTCTTACCTTTGCAGAGAACATACTCATAGCATGAAGAATAGTTTTTCAATTCGTCTGAACTAGGCTCCTGACTGTGAACAACTGCAAAGAAAGCAACAGCACACAAAAATACAAAATTCATTTTGGATCTCATGTTTCCCAGAGTATGGCTGATGGAGATAGTGCTTTTAGCGCTCCAAACAGTCTTATTATAGCGCGCGAATCAAATAAAACTTCTATATATCATAAAAATATCATTTTCAATTTAAATCGTAATATTATTTGCGTTTATTTGAAACAATGAGCAAAATAAATGTTTTTTAAGAACGGTTAAATCCCAAGGACAGTACTTGGGTCTCTGTTTAGTTAGCTAAGAACTGGATTTTTTGATTCAATCTTATTTTTTTTAGACTTATGAGAAATATATTTTGAGTGCCGACAAGTAACGAAAATAAATACTGAAGGAACAGAAAAAGGAAATTTCAAGGGTAATTGTTTAAGGTATCCGTCTGGTTTGAAATTGTGGTTTTCGATGAAATTATCAAAAAAAAGTTAAAAAAGTTAATTTTGTAGAATGTTTAATCAGCTTTCTAAAACTGCCTCCCTTTTTACTCGATGTGAATTACAAATGGAATTACAACTGATTTATTACCGAACTGTAAGTATTATTTTATGTTGCATGAAAACTTTAAATGTGTTCTGAGAAATGATAGTTTTGAGGAAAACTGTCGACCGTAACAATGATTTCTCTAAAAGTTATTCAAGTATTGATATGAAATTTTCTGAGATTATTTTCTGTAATATGCTTGATGTTTTCCTCTAAAAACTAAGGTCAATTTTAAAATCAAGTCTTATTTTTAAGTGCTTAAATATAAACGAAAAGAATTTTTTATGAAAAATTACCAGTTTAGTAACTATCTTCAGCTATATCTCAAAACTATTTTGAAATACAAGAAATATTTTAGACCATAACACAGATAACTGTCATAAAAATGTACTCCTATAAGGATTTATGTATATTTAGAATATGATTTTGTCTATGGCTGTTAGCGTAAGGCAAATATATTAGTAATTTTTCTTCAAATTTCTCAGTTTTTTTTTAAAAAAATATCATTTTGAAAGCCTAATTTTACAATATTTTCATAGTTTTAAAACATATGCAGTTGAAAAATAACATTAAAAAATATATATAAGTTATTTTTCAAAAAAAATGTCTCCGAACACAGTCGGATACCTTCCCAGATAGCAATTTTAGTTTGCAGCAAGCTTGCCACAAATTTGTCATGACAAGAGTGCAAGTTCACCACAAATTTGTCATGACAAGAGTGCAAGCTTGCAGCAAGTTAACGAAAGCTTCGAAGTCACCATGAAACGAACTTGCGGCAAGTTTGCCACAAGCTTGTCGTGCAAACTCATTGCAAATAATAGCAAAAACAGAGTACGAACACAACCCGGGATAGAACTCGCGACCTACCGATTAGTAGACAGAGGTCGATATCACTAGACCAGTTCGGCTACGACAGGAGAAGATAGATTTCGCTAATACGTCGGTCGCTTCGATTCGTATACGATTTATTTTAAACTTTTTATTCGATTTCATTAAATTTTGAGTTGAGAATATGATTTGAAGTCAAAGAGAGAACGATTTTCGCTAATAACAACGTTTTGCTAGTAGAATAAATTATGAAACTAGAGTTCAAAAGTAATTACGTTAAAATGGGACAAAATGTTTAGTTATATTGCTCAACAAACACTGACTGTTTTTTAGATTTAATTTTGTTTATAAACGTTAAAATTTCAACATTAAGAAAAAGGCGATATAGTTTTCTTTAAAGTGAGAGTGATATATTTAGCAAAAAGATGGAAAATGTTTCAAAAATTTTTTTTATAAAAAAGTTATTTTTCTCTCAAATTATCATTGATTTATTGAATTAATAAAAAAGAATTACGGTCTAGGAGATGCTATTAAAAATCGGATGCTTTTTTAAAAAAGATACAAAGATAATTATCTCTTTATTGTGCTATCTTTGCAGGAAGCTGGTTTTGCAAAATTGCAGCAAGTTTGATTTGCAAATAGGTGGCGCTATTTGTCACATCGAACTTGCTACAAGTTCGATTCAAGTTTGACGCGCCAAATTTTGCCATGACAAGTCAAAATCAAACTTGCTGCAAACTTACGTGCTATCTGGGTTAAGTTAAAAAAGCAAATACTATATGTATACAAAGAATACAATAATAGATGTAGAGATGTTACAACCTCTCTACTAATAATAAAGGAGAATGTGTGTGTGTGTGTGTCTGTGTCCGTGTGTCTGCGTGTTGGTCCTCTGCAGGGCAGACCGCTAGATCTGGAACTACTAGATTTGGCACAGGTATTCTTTGAAGGGTGGGAATGTGCACCTCGCAGCCTCTTTTTTTGGAATTTTAATTAAAATCTTAAATTTCAAAATTAATTATTCATTAGCCGAAATTTCGGCGTTTTCCCTTAATAACTTCCGAAAATATTACAGCAGAAAAATAATTTTTACACCATCTGAAAGTGCAAAAAATTACCTTCCCAATGATATCAATTAAATTTGAGTAATTTACAACATTACTTTTCAGTATTGCAACTAAACTCAAACCGCTTTCATTGTTTAAACAAATATTTAATTGCATATTTCTCTTTCATTGTTGTAATCTGAGATAGGATCCTAATACATTTTGCTTTCATATTTTGTTCCATCAAGATTTTTGTGAAATCTGTAAACCAAGCTCTACGAGATATTGCTTTACTTACATAAAGAACTATATCCATTAAACTAAATGGTTATGGTTGCTATGTTCATTCTTCTCTCAGCATGTTTTAATCCAGCTAACATGACGCTGGCCATAAAATGTGCTGCTTCATTTTAATGTTGAAATCAAATGCATATTTTACAAGAGGAATAAGAAAGTGAAGATAGTGTTGACAACATGGAATTAGCGGTTACATGACGTGGTCAGTTATTTGACTCCATTAGGAACATTTATGTTGGCAATGAACAGAAGAGGTCCAAGGCCACTAATAGAACATGGGTTAAATATCTATCACAATCTAAAATTTAAAATTATGTTGTTAAGAGAACCATGAATATAAAATGATGTAAGATTCATTTGAAATCATTTTCCAATGAACAAGCTGGTCTGCGAAGGCGGCTAGTAATAAATAAATGAAGTTTTGTTACGTGCAAGGTGAAGATATATGCATAAAAATAGTGTTTTCATCAATCAAACTTACCTCTTCAGATCTGTCGTCCGGTATACCAGGCATCACCTTTGAGCTGTTTCTATTGATTTAAAAATTTACTAAATTACATGCTATTGTTTTTATTCGATTATTGACTTTTGTTTTATTAAAATCTTTGTAAAAATTTCTGATTTTGGGGATTGCCTGTTTTCATTTGTTTAGTTTTTCTGAAACATGAGTGTTCTTCATGGAAATGAATTCTATTTTTGATTTATTATTGTTATTTAATCCTGTTTTATATTTTAGCTGCTTCACAATATTTTACTATCCTTTGCTACACATTTACAAAGAAATTTGTCAGATATTACGTTTGATGTAAAATGCATATCTGCTGTACTGGGCGAACCGGCTTAGTGCGTGTTTTAAGCTGTTGAGCTATTCTTCTGTGTTGCAAGATGAAATTGTTTTGTAATCCGTTTAAAAGTTATATTCTTTTGTCAACGTATTAGAAAAATAAACTTGTTTTAACTGTAAAACATTGCTAAAATACCATTTTTTGACCTGGTGTAATGCCTTGCCTTTGACAGTTCTTGCAAAGAAATATCCGGTATACCTGGCATATAATAACTTTTAAATTTTTTACCAACAAATTTTAATTTCTTTTCTTACGATACTCTTTAGAGTAGTACTAAAGAAAAATAATTTCAATCAAATATCTCTTAATTTCGACTGATGAGGTTCAGGCACATTAAGTTTTAAAACCAAACAAAGCAAAAGGAATAGACGAAATAAATACGAAAGCAACAAATTATACCAACAACAAAATATTGTTTATATATAGGGGAGAATCTTCAAATGTGGACCATCTGGACATTTTTTACCGTACAGTAATATGGAGGTAATTTTAATGAATCACAAATCGTAGAATTTCTTGTAGTTTTTTTTATCTTCAAAACAATGTGATTAATTTTTTTTTATAAAATACACTTTATGATAGGAAAAAATAGCTTAAAAATTGTGTAATCGGTCAAATCAAGGAAACTGGTTGCCTAGATTGAACCACTGGTTGCCTAGATTGGGCCACTGGTTGCCTAGATTGGATCACTGGTTTCCTAGATTGGACCACCCATTTTTTTTAAAGCACAATTAAAGTGAAAATATTTTTTGATTCTCAAATTTACATCTGAACACAATTGCATGTATAAGTATGCACTATATCACCTCCCCTTCTTCCTTTTTTCCATTTTCTTCTGTGAGAAAGTGCTGCCCTGTCAGACTTGTCTTTAACTCTCGAAAGAGATGAGAGTCTCCTCCGTCTCTCTTTCGAACCACTTGATCAACTCGCTGAACAAAGTCTTCAATAGCGATAAATTTGCGTCCTTGTCCATATTCAGCATAAGCGTCAGTTCGGCTATCTTTAAATTTCTCACACCACTCTCGCACAGCACCAGTCTTAAAGTTTGCTCCTTAAACGCCATTCATTCTGCGAGGAATTTCTGTTGCGCTCTTCCCGTCGGCCTGTAGAAAACGAATGACGCTGCGCAACTCTCACTTGAAGGAAGAATCAACCATGCTGGCCTTGTTGAGGGTCCTCTAGATCAGCTCCAACTGATATGCTAGATTCGACAGTGAAGCTTCTCAGTAGAGCAGGGCAGACTTCCACCTCCTGTGGGTCGGATGGCCACGGAAGTGTGCAATCGGAGGTTGGAAAAAGATACACCTCGTAGAAAATGAAGAACTGGCAATCACTGTTACTGGTTGATGGGATTAGCGCCCTTTAGAAGTTATACTAAGACTTTTTGGAAACACACTTCTTTATTTTGACCAATGGTGAGCTTCAGAGGATGGCCCCTATGTCACCAGCCAAACTTTTAAAACACATTTAGAGAAGGGAAGTCCGATCCCTACTAGTGTGGTTGGAAAGCTAACGAAAATTCCACTTCTAGCAGAAAACAAACCATTTGAGGTATAATTAGTACGCTATTTACTGAATGTGAAACACCCGAAACCCCAAGCTTTAGAGTCCTCGATGTTCAGTAATGAAGCATGAAACTGTTGGTAAAGTGAAAAATTGCCTTCAACTTCAGTTATAGTTTAATATTATTTACGTCTCTTCCTGAAGCAGCACGAGGACTATTTTGGGATGGACCACGTAATTTCGCCGCCATCCGCTGCAGGCGCCCTTTCCCCCCCCCCCCCCCCCCCCCGCGGGGGGGGGGGACGTTTGGCACTCGACGTCAGATTTAATGTGCACCAGACCCACATATAGTAGAATCAAATTTTGAACCTTAAACTCTCCGGCTTCGAAACCGAGGTCTTCCCGCCAGACCACCGAGACCCTAAATTTTTTCTGGAAGTTTTGGTTTTGTTTTAACTTATTTATTTTGTATACTATTATATTCTGATTCGGGGAAGAGATTAAATTGGAGGTTTGAATGCACAGTAGAACAATTCGTGACTTATTATATCACCGCCAAATATAGAAACTGATTTTCTGTTCAATTAAAACGCAATATGATCTTTGCACTCAGATCTTTTATTTTACTTCTGTATGAATAAGCAGAGATAATGGACAACAAATATGGCTGCAAACGGACAGGAAAGAAAGGCCATTCTACATTGCTTCCTGTTTTGAATTAGAAGATCACATCTCCAGTTGTAATGAAACATTGAATGAATATGACAATTGCTACAATATCTAAAAGCTAAATAAGGACCAGAAACCGGTTATACTGCTAGTTTACATCACTACGAAACAAATTTTATAGCGTTTTCCAAATGTACAGAATGAAGACAAAATTATAATCATGATGAGAGCCTTACGTACTGAGGTGATGATTTTAAATTCGGATGATTCGGTAAATGGGTTCGTAGCACTAGGTGGACAGAGAAACTTGAACAGTCTGATATTACTGGTGCAGGTGTGGCTGAATTATAATTGACAACTTTACGTGTTAAAAGAGCAAGATATGCTCATGAAGTAACTGTAGTGGTACCGCATTGTCTATAGAAACAGGCATACTATTTACAGGATGAGTTTGACCTATTCTGTCAAACAAAAGAGGGTTATAGAAGAGCCCATGAGGATTATAAAACACTATAGCAACCCTGTCCCATCTCTAACCGTTTGCAAGTTACGGTGGATAAAATGATCTTGCTAAAAAAATCGTGAAAAAATCCAAACGTTCTTGGCAGATCTACATTCAAAAAAGAACATATTCTGAAAGAGCAGTTAAAATCGTTTAAAATGACACCATTTTCATCAAAATACCAGAATTTAAAGCCGAGTTACAAGGCGCCGAAACGTTGGCAAAATGAAAAATCGAATTGTCGCCAAAATATTTAATATTGAATACTGCAAACACCGTTCAAGCTAAAATCTGTCAAATTTACCAAACACTTGACCATTCTATCAGCTTTCGAATGAGCCTACCATAAACTATAAGTGTGTTTTATTTCTGAAGAAATTTAGTCTTTCGTTGGCAATATATAGCTGAAATCGGTGTTCGTCGAAATAGACATTCGACAAAAAGTCGCCATGAAACGATTGTGGATAAATGGAATGTATGCAAATCCGTCACTTTGAACTCTTTCTTGTATGCAAATAGTTTAGAACACATCTGCATATCCGAAAGAGTTCACAGTAGCGGGTTTGCTTGCATTTCATTTATCCAACAACTGCGTTTTTTTAAATGAGAGAACAAATGTTTTTCAGATAGGTGGCGTACCATTGCGGCGTCTCGCTATAGTTAGCTACAGCGAGATATTTCCATACGCAAAGGCTACCGATCAGCAGAAGCCGATGTGCGCTTTCTGGTTTCCTCTTTTAGTTTTTCTTGAATATCTCTAAACCTATTCAGTTTTCGAATTACAATTGATTCAAGAAATTAAAGAATTTAAAATTCCCTACAAATGCATGCTTTTATTTTTATTCTAGCTTTAATAATTTCGAAGATAATGGCTCTCAAAAATGGAAGATGTCCAATAATTTACGACCACCTAGACCACCGTAATGTTTTTTTCGTATTCGGGCACTCTAATGTAGAAAATCATCAAAATCTCGATGTCAAATTTTTTGGTGTTTATAATTGTTTTTTTTCACTTCGCATGTGAGAAAGTAAAGAGTTTTTAATGCAAATATCCTCATCTATCTTACGTCTTTATTACTTTTTTCTTTCAGATGAGTTAAAAGAGAAAATATCAATACTACGTTTTCTTAATATCTTAGAATTTAAAAAATAACATTAATTTGATAGAAGAATTGAGTAACAATAATCAAACCAGTGGGTCAAAGAGTCTGGCTATGGTGGACAAAACATCTCGCTTGGTATACACAATGTGTTCTTTTACGGAAACTTTGAAGATAAATTGGTCTTCATTTGATTTCCAAGCCATTCCTAAAGTTTTGATTGTCGAGTCTTCTTCAATTAAGGGCATTTGTACAATGTATCTACCATTTTTATCACGACAATGAGTTTTTTGGAAATGGATTTCGCATATTTCTGCTTCTTTGTTTAATTGGCGTTCGGCAGATAAACCTTCGATTTCCAAAAATTTTTGTAAAGTATTTTCAATATTTTCTCTTTGGGAAATTAAACCGCAAAATTGTTCGGAATTATTCAATGCGACAGTTCCACTTGCTATGTACCCAAATACTGAATTTTGAAATAACAAATTTTAAGAAGAGTGAATTTTTCCATCTTTAATTATTTTGTAAAACATTTCAGCTCCTATAAGCATATCTATTTTCCCTGGTTTATCAAAATTAGGATCCGCTAATTCCGAACGTTTTGGTATATTTAATTGCCCAATATTAAGAACTTTTGATGGCACGAAATCTGTTATTTTTGGAACAATCAACAAATCTATTAAAGATGAAAAGGACGAATTTCCATTACAAATAATAGTGCTAGCTATCCACTTTGCATTTGTTGTTGATCCGCTTAAACCGCTTATTGGAACATTTATTTTTCGCCTACTTAAACCCAATTCTGAAGCGAACTGCGACGTTAAGAAATGTGATTGGGATCCACAGTCGAGAACTCTTCCTTGGACATATCCACTTCTAATAGGAGAATACACCCAAACAACAGCTGTTGAAAGAAGCACAGCATTTTTTATTTTATTTGATGACGAAAGTGTACGCAAGGTTGATTCTCCTCCCACGGAAAGGGTCGAAAGGTCGGGAGTCCCCGGATGCGAAGGGGACGGTGTCTGACCCGTCTGCAGTGTTGACGTCATATCTGCATTTGGCGCACTTCTAATATTTTGATTTCGACATAAAAGACGATTATGTTTACCTTGACAAAAAGGGCAAGAATATTTAGACTTGCAATCAGAAAGTTTATGGGAATTATATAGACAGTTTAGACAAAGTTTATGCTTCTTACTTATATCAAATCTTTGTAAAGGAGTCATTTCTAGAAAGGCAGAACAATTATAAATGGCATGACCACCTTTGCACAACACACATATATTTTTACTTGTTGATTTCAGCATAAACTTTTTATTTTTACCATAGCTTGTTATTTTCACTCTTGTTTGTTGATGAGTTCCATTTATATTTTCTAGGACTTGTGAACGTTTTCGCAGGAACTCAATAAACTTATCCCAATTAGGCAATTCATTAGTTGTTAAAGACATTTCATATTGCTTTCGAGTTTCTTTATCAATTTTTTGAATGACGACATTAATTAGAATTTGGTGTACTCTAATTCATTTACTTCTAATTCAAGAAGTTTCAAACCTCTTAAACTTTTATTTATTGTATCCACCAGATTTCTCAAGTCTTTAGCAGATTCAAAATGAATCTTTTCAATATTTAATATATTCAAAATATGATTGCTAACAATTAAGCGTTTATTTTCATATCTATCAATTAATACCTTCATCAAAGAATTAAAGGTATCTTCCTGAGTTTCCACCAGCTTAGCATCTCCTTTCAACACTGATCTCAAATAAAACAATTTTTGAGTTTTATTTAAGGTGGAATTATTAGTTATTAAACTATCAAATTGTGCTTTAAAATTACTCCAATTATCAATATTTCCATTGAATTCAGGCAAGCTTACATCAGGCAGTTTTACAAAAATCTCATTATGTATTCTACTTTTATGCATTTGAACATTGTCAGCAGTATTCAACTGGAATAATATTTTTTGAAAGCTTACCTTTAAATATTCCATGTCATCTTCTATCTTTTCGAATTCAGCGTCGTTATCCGCTATTTGTTCACCTTCGGTAATATCGTAGTAATCCAATTTTAAACATTCTATTTTTGCACATAATTCTAATACACTGTCCAATTTGCTCTGTATCATAAAAATGTCATTGTTTGACGCTTGGTCATTCAAATACAGTTGCAGTTTATTTATCTTCGTTTGAAAGTTTCTCAACCGAAGGATGCACTTCCGTTTTAATTGAGCCAACGGTTCGTCGTCTGAAGAGACCGACATACTTTTTTTTTTCTTTCGAAACGAAATTCAAGATTTTTCGACAGACAAACAACTCCGGGGCGACTGGACCATCTTATGTTTGGTCCCTTTGAGTAATGGACTGTAATTACGAAACAACAATTGATTTAGACGAATTCCATAATCTTTAATGATTTATTGAGTATGACGCTCCCGAATGGAGACATCCGACCAACACGAACGAAAGGCAGAAGCCAATCTCACAAAAACAAACATTCTTACAGAATAACCGCCAACTGGCGTTGGGGTTACAATTAAACACAAATCTTCGCAATACAGGCGCCAACAGTGCTATTTTTACGAAAATGCACGTAAGTATTCCGTACAACAAACAGAAACATTGATGTAAGTTGCAAAACAATTTTAGCTCTCTGGGAAACGGGATGAGCCCAAATTATTTCCATTAATTTCTGGCCTGTAATTAATTCCTTAATTTCTGAGTTGTGAGTAGTACACGATGTTTTCCTTTTTCGACAAAATACTTCAGAGAACTTAAATTAACATTATCGGAAAGATAAAGTTTTGCTTTATATAGTGGTGTAAAAATCCTTTTTATACAATAATCTTGACAGAAATTCTAATAATGGGAGAAAAAAAAAGACGTGATGTCAAAGCAAGAAAACGAGCAGTTAGAAGATATGGGCCGGGATTAGTTTTCTGAGTTCTCACCTTGTAATCTAGCAGTTATTTTGCATTTCATTACGACAATCGTGAAAGTAGTCCTAATTCTAATATTTTTAAAAGCTTTTTCTGAACTATTTCTAATATATTTTTAAATTGGTTAAAACATATTTCTGAAGAAAACTTTTTTTCCACTACTATATTTATAATAGTAAGTATTTTTACCTAATTCAGGGTTAAGAATTCATAAAAAATTCGAGTTTGGTTTTTTTTAAAGAACCCTACTTTCTCTGTGTTTATTTCCTTTACGAGAAAGTAAGAAAATGGACAATGTTCGATAGATGATGATGGAAATCAACGATGTTTGCTCGTGCGTGAACAAATCACATTTGTAAGGTCTTTTGCTTTCGTATAACATTCTTTGCACGCGTTATTTATAAATATTTTAAAGTTTCTTGCTTGTGATGCACAATATTTATTGTTGTTTATAAAAATTGAATTCATTATTTATTTAAATAATAAAGGAATTGCAATTTTTGCTTTCTGGTATATAAAGAATAACTAGAAGAGAAAGAATTATTTTTGTCAAAAAATTCCGACTTTGAGATCTTGATGAATCTTCACGTTTTAGACCTCAGAGCTACAAAATTTATTTTCGGAATGATATCTGTTTGTCTTTGAATCTGGATAATATTTTTACGAAATCCGACAAAGGATGGGCTGTCTTCTGATCTGCCTTATCGCGTGCATGTGAACTTGATAAATCAAAAACATAACAAGGTAGATGGGTGAATTTTTGCATGTGGACTTAACAACAAAATTGTAGATATGCGTAAAGAGTTGGTACTATTATATAAAGGAAATACTTTAACAATGCATATTCCATTCTTTTAATTATTTTACGAAGGTTAACACAAAATGTACCTTATTGTTTAAGTATACTAGGATGTTGAGCGAAAATTATTCCAGTGGTTTTTGTATTGTGGGTTTCTGAACATTTATGTTTTGAAGAAAAGAAGTTGCGATTTTAACATGGAGAATTGGAATATTAATGAGTTTATTCAATCCATTCCGTAAGTTCATGATAATGCTTTTTTGCCGCAGCTTGTTTTTCTGGATGCAGGGGCCCCTACGAATGGAAGGTGAGCTTTCCCAGGAGAGGTTCTAAAATGTCGAATGCATTTAGAATGCACTTTTTCCAAATATAGCTGAACTTTCGGTTGTCGCAAGCGATGATTTAAAAATGGTCCTGCCTCCGCTTTTGGACATTGGGACAACAAAGAGACAAAAAAATTTGCGATTTCAAGTAAACCTAAATTTTTTGTACATTGGTTAAATTTTCCTAAATCTAAAAAGAATTTTGTAATTTAAAGACAAACTCAATTCTTTGTACCTTGGTTAAATTAAAGTTCATAAATAAAAATTCCATTTTATTTGCTTATTAAATATGTACCTACAGTAAATTAAAAAATGAAGTGCAAATGTATAGTGCCAACCTGCCCCTAGTGTGGTGCCAACGTACCCTGGCACAGGGGCACGTTGGCACTGGTGTAGTCATCTCATTCACCTGAATACTGCTCACTCATTTTTTAACCAAATTGTTATTACTTCCGGTTCATGTTAGCCAAAGGATGTAGGAATATAGGGTAACACAGATTATCTGTCTAATAATTACCAAAAAAAAAAAAATGCAACCAAAATCGGTGCCAATCAGTCCCGGTCTCCCCTACTCTGACTCACACAAGGTAGAATTCATAAATATAAGTTTCTTGATAAAAGTCCGAAACGGAATTTCTTATAAAAAAAAGCAACGATTTTAATACAGTCCCCAGAAAATAAATTTTGGTCACAAACATTTTCTTGAAATGTTAGTGCCGGTAGGTACCGAACACGCAGATCGTAAATCTAATTTGAACCTAAATTTCAAGACGATTACGAAGTTTTCTTCGATTTTTACAGCTGGTATTACAAACACTCACGTGCCGAAAAATCTTAAAAATGCATTTTCCTTCGCAATCAGTCCTAGCGATGCCGTTGAAAGGGGAGATTTATTGGAGTAATATACGGCACTCTACAGGAGAATAATCTATCTTCTTCTCTAAGCGAAGGTGTGGATTTATTGCACTTTTGAACGATTTTATGATGTGCTTAACGGGGAGGGGACCCTTTGAATTCTGCATTCTGCTGTAAGACTTAATGGCGACTTTGTGGAATTGGGCATGCAGGGTAGTAGAATTTCAGGCAGTACGTTATTATGTTTCTTAACCCTGGACGGGTCGCATCTCTGAATTAGTAATCGTGTGTCACGTGACGTCTGACAGACCCACCCATTTTACTCATTAATTTTCGTAAATATTTTAATTTCATTTTAATTATATCCTTCTTTCCATCTTTATCTATGTTTTTACTGCATCTTATTTTTATTGGGGTAATAATATTAGTTAGATGGGAGTACCGTAATAGTGGGTTAATAATTATAATAATACTAACGTATAATGATAAAATACTTAAACGTATCTTTTTCAAATATTATATCATATACAAAAATATATTTCAGTCTCTTTCATGAATTCATATCACTCTGATGACATTTCAAACGACATCTATTTGCTATTTATTTTATGAGTGAGAATAAATAGCAAAAAAAAAGAGTTTTTCAAAAAATTATGTAATTCTAACGATTTACTTACTGTGAACAATTTGGTTCGTGTGGCGTCTGGGAGCTAAAATGTTGACAAAAGCGCCGAGTGGGCTGTACGAAATAAGAACAGCAAAACCTTTAATACAAAAGTTGTGGCAGCCTTTCGCAGCACGTGACACATCGAGACTGAACTCAATTTCCAACCAAGTGTCAATGGATTACATGCCGCGAAAGGCTACCATGTGGTACTTAACTTACTTAACTAAAATTACTTAACTTTTTTTGTGATATTAAAAAAACCTTTATGAATTGTACTTTAAGAATAGGTAATAATATTTATCGTCATGTTAATTAATAAAAAGTTATGAGATCAGGAATTCCCGACCATAAGTTGTGGACACCCTGTAATGTACACTAAAATTCGATATAAAATAAATTATAAATGATAGCGGATCACTACTTTCCCCTAAGCTTCTCATAGCAGAAATTCCGATCTGCCGCTTTCTTTAAGGCTTTTAATTAGTTGCCTGCGCATTTTAGGTAGATTCCTTATAGGAAGTCTACCTATTGCAATGGTTCTCATGACACGACTTTCGGAAAATTTCTACAGATCTTCACCGATCATGACCCCTAGAACCCAAAACCACCGTTCGTTAAAAAGTTTATATATATATATATGTATGTATGTATGCATATTCCCATGTTATCTTGTGAACACGATAACCTGAATAATTTTGATGTAAATTTAACCAACTTGGGATATGTTGTAAGGACAGTGAAAATCTAGGTCGAGTTCGTAGATGGGCTATCCAACTCAAAGGGGATGGAAATGATGGTGGGGGTGAAATTTTCATTTCCCCATAGTCCTTTGCAATTGAAAATAGATGAAGATTCAAATTAGGTAATTATTGCCTTATCATAACAACAATTTTCGCATTTAAACTTTTCGATAGCTACAATTTCTTAGAGTTATAAGGGAAAAGTGATTTTCCCACTCTCCCTCCCCCCCTAACTTAAGTACGTTTAACCTATGCATTTACCCTTGTTGGAAAGCTCTCGTCATTTGCAGTCTCTTCACCGATTTCATTGCTCTAATCCTTATGAGAATTGAGGGCGAATGTTCTTTTCCTTATTATTAGTAGAGACGTATATATATAACGCTTTTTGCCCATGTTATCTTGTGAACGATAACTGATAATTTTGATTAGATTTTAACAGGCGAGGATATGTTGCAAGTTCGGTGAAAATATCGACCAGTTTGTAGATGGAGTTACCAGCTAAAGGGGGTAAATGGTGGGGACTGAAATTTCATTTCCCCATAATTCCCTTTACGATTGAAGATGAAGTGAAACTCAAAAAAGGGCAGATTATTGCCTCTGTCAAACAACTTTTGTATTGAAACTTTTTTGATACTACAAGTTTTTTACGAGTTATAGTAAAATGCCACTATCAATCCTCTCCCCATTTTATCATTTCCCCATAGCTCTTTACGACCAGATAGGGGAAAAATTAAATTAGGCAGATGATCACCTTATCAGAACGAACAACTTTTATATTAAAAGTATTTGTCAGCTAATATTCCTTAGAAGTTATGAGCTGAAAAGTTATATTCAATCCCCCCAATTTATCATTTCCGCATTGCTCTGTTACGATTGAAGATAGAAAGGAACTTTCAATTAGGGGAATTATCGAATAATCATAACGAACAACTTTTATATTAAAAGTTTTTTGACAGCTACAATTGATTAGAAGTTATGAGCTGAAAAGCGATGTTCAATTCCCCCCAATTTATCTTTTCCCCATAGCTCCGTTACGATTGAAGATAGAAAGAAAATTTCAATTAGGGGAATTATCACCTTATCATAACAAACTGCTTTTATATTGAAAGTTTTTTGACAGCAAGAATTACTTAGTATTTATGTGCTCCCATCAGCCGCATTCACGTCCACTTTTTGTACGGTGAACAAGCTGATATACATGGCTTTGCTCCGGATTAAAATGCTTTCATTTCTAATATTTTTAATGTAAAAACTACTATTGTATAAAAATTATAATACAAAAAATCCCTTTTCTGATCTGAAACGTTTTTAATTAAAATGAGAATATCAATTGAAACAAACGATTTTTAAAAACAGCTGTTTTCTCCATAAATTATTATTTGTTATATAGGTACTTCAAATTTCATTAACAATTACTAAAGTATAAGAAAGAAAGGTTTCAATGAATGTTTCATTATATTATTCATTAATTTAAAGAATGAAAATAAATGAATCATTATTATGTCAAGATATAAATGGCTAATAGTCTACTTATAAAATTTTCTTTTAGCATTAGTCCAGAATTCTGTGAATGTATTCTGGCAACTATATATATTCGTATTATTCTTGTTCTTCAACAATAAATAATATTGTTACGAATTCAATATCAAATTACTTTTGAAAAAATATAAAAATGAGAGAAACAAATTGTATGGAAATGAAATTTTTGTCACTGAAATGCAAATTTTATTTAAAATAAAATAAGGTGTAAAAGTAGTTTCGTGAGATAATGATTTCCAAAGATATAGCGGAAAAAAGTCTTGTTTAATTTTTAATTAATAGAAATTGTAAGTAACTTTTGGGCTTTGAAAAGTTAAGGTGAACTTTTATTGTCTTAAATAAAAAGTGTGCAAAGTTTGGTTGAAATCAGTCCAGTGGTTTAGGAGAAGATGTGGAGCATACATACAGACACAATAACTTTTATTTAAATTAATATATTTATTAGATCATTACAAGATTAAGTATGCTGGCATATACTATGAACCATAAATACGGTTTTAGTGAAGATATTGTCACAATTAACTAAATATTTAAATTTATTTAGATAAATAGTTAATTTTAATTAATTAAGCAGTTAATTTTAATAGTTATTTTGATAATTAGTTAATTGACAGTTTACTTTAATTTCATATTTAACTAAACATGGCTGCACAAAGACTTGTTTAATAAATTTAATATAAAATAGCCAAAAAAGATAGATATATAAGAGTTCCCTTTCACCTTTTTTATATATAAAAATATCTCATTAACTTTAAAATTGTTTTGGGGTTTTCTACCTGAGTATTTGCTTTTAACTGTCGATGGAGATTTAAATTTTCTGTTCAAAATAGCTGCATTGATATCCTATGCTTTAAACACGCGTGTTAAATTTGGAACTCACAATGTTTAATAATTTTTATTCTCTTATGTGTTAAGAATTTAGTGACTATTATCTCTGTAACCAGAGAGTTCTCTAAATGAGCCCATTCCAATAATGTTTAAATGTTTCATGTCATGTGATTTTACCATAATGACAAAGTAATGTTCGCACAATTATATGGTAAAATAGATTAAATAAACTAATTTAGAGTCGTTCTTCATACGTGTCAAGTGTCAATTTCTTGCTACTGTTTCAGATAGGCTGGCTTAATGTTACCTAGGGGATATTTGCGCTCTTGGGATGTTTATTTCTGTATGATTCCTACGTGTTGGGTAATAGCCTTTTAAATAAGACTGTGGGCAAAATTCGAATTAAGTACGGACTTTCGGCACATACATTTCGAAACGCTTCAATCCGGAATTCCTTTCATTTTCGCATACTTGCACGCCTCTTCTGCCCCCCACCCCAATACCGGCTTTCCGAGGTTTCTGACGGCCCTTATTCACCGGCAACCCTAATTGCTCCGGTCAAAATAAATTAGTGAACTAACCAAATTGTGCTCGAAGGCAGGCCCGAGTGAATTTTCCCCCGGACCTTCACGTTTTACTTCTTAAACAGTAATGGGTATTTCTGGCACAAAATTATTTTCATATTTCGGGGAGCGAAGAGTTAGAAGCTATACGTCTGAATTGCTTTGACCGGTTTATTAAACTCTTGAAAGTATCGGACAGAAATAGTGCGATCGGGCTTCTAATGTAAAAATGTCCGAGAGCAGCCATTTTCCGATTTCAGTTTGGGAAACTAAAAGTAAGATTAGTTTAACGTCTTTGAATAAATAGTGTACTTTAACATGGGACTAATTAAAACTCGGGTCGATATCGATCTGGTTTCTCTTGCCAGCAATCATATCTCTGTTTAATGTTTCATTGGAAGATTGATTGGGCGTTAAAAATTAAAAAAAATGGCTAAAACCCTGATATTTAAAAAAAAAAATATCCTTTTTAATTAAAAAATACATATGTTGATTCAATTAGCGTTTCGTCTTAAGCTTATTTAGAGACATTTAGAGTTGGTGGAAGAGGATGATGGAAGAAACGGAGTCCTTATTCAGACATTCTGACAAAATCAGTGAAAGGAAGTTTTTCTCAGAGAGATAAAGGCAACCCCATATGTAAGGCGGAAATTTTGTTGAATCGGATCTCAAAGCCGAAACTCTGCTGATGGCCCACCATTGTCCTCTAATTGAAAATAATTCTTTTTATTAACCCTTTTTTGGTGAAATGAAGTTTGACCCCCGGAGACTAAAGTAAGCCCATATGCACAGCAGAATTTTAGTTGAATTGGATTAAATGCCGAAACTCTGCTGATTGCCCATATTTGTCCTCTAATTGTATGTCAATAGAATTTTTATTAGCCCCCTTTTTTCTTCAAAAACATCAATTATTTCCATACTATTAAGTTATGCTAATTTTTTTACAAATATTTGTTATATTGTTATGTTTATATTGTTTAGAAATATGAAACAAATTTACCTCGAGAGGAATCGGAATTCTTTAAAGTTACTCTCTTATTACAAAATTATAAAAAGAAAATCGTCTGTAAAAAGAATGTAGTGTCGAGTTCTTTTGTAATCAAAGTTCCAAGACAAATTGGTGAAATTAAGTGTTTCTTATGTTTTATATACGCAGAAAATTCTGTGAATGGCAAGCCAGAAAAATTTAAACCAAGTGAAGCTACCGATTTCGAAAGTAAGAAGAGCTGTCTCGCTCAAGAAAGAAACGGCTGGTCCTATCAGCTAATGGAGCTCAATGACATCTTAGCATTAGCGCATTAATGCCCAAATAACATTTTTCAATAATATTTTGTATACTAATATTAAATGTCCTGAAATCAAGTGCAAAATGACTGAAAGAAATCCTGCCTGAAAAATTTATTTTTTATTGCCTTTCTAGCTCAGCGTCCCTATTTAGACAAAATCCTATTATTGCAAAAAAACCCTTGTCAAGATCTTAAAGTTATGTAAACTTCCAAAAAGAAAATGTATTCTTGCAATGTTATTTACTGACTAGCTGTTACCCGCGACTTCGTGCGCGAAGAATTTGAATTAATCTTTTTTTTTAATTCACGAATGTAAATGTTTTGTTGCATTTTGAAAGGGGAAAGGAAAAATTCTGACGGTTGATAATACTTAATTCGACGGCTGACAGGAGTGTACTGTACATGTATGCTGATATAGTTATGTAAATTGTTTATCTATTCTAATATACTTTTGTATATCACATTATTTACACGGATGTAGAGATTGTGTGGGCTGAACACACGTGAACACGCCATGTATAGTTGCCCATGCGAAAAATATGGTTTTTAAATATGTACATCTGCCACTTTCAGTATCTGGCCCTGAGCCTGGCAAATGACATTTTGAAAGGGATTTGTTACCTTCTGAACTGAGATGATAAATCCTTCGGCATTATCGGAAGGCGTGGAATTAAAATACTCTCTCTTCTCCCTATATCAGTCATAACAATAGCTTTCATAATGTTTGGGGCTTGGTGTGTAATTTGCGACCGTGTGCCATTGCGCAGTCTCGGTATATCGAGGTTGCGTATTAGTAGTACTGGCACAGCGGCATTCAATCTCGGCTTGTCGGAAGGTGCCCTGACAATTCTAAGATGTTGAAGAGCTCTACAGTATATGATGTTCCTTGTTAATGCCCATTACCGTATCTACAGATGGATGTTTTGTAATACCTCATTGTGAAATTTAAACAAAACATCAAGAGTATAATTCACTAACGTCATTGGATCACTGTGTAACCTCATTAAAAGCTGCAAATGCAAGGACAACAGGAAACCGGAAGTGTAAAGTCTCCTTTGTTGTTAATGGTCAAAGAAAGCAATATTTTCTTATATTAACATTAACACTGGCAGAAGCCCGCGCGCGAAAGAGTAATTTCGCTTGAATTTATTTCTATAAGAATAGAAAGACTTGTTAGAAATTACGTTACAAAAATATTTTTAAACCTTAATAACAATCAGAGAAAACATTTCATCGCAATGTAATTAATAGCATTAAAAAGATCATTTTCTGGTCTTTAAAATGCTTGTTGTCTAATAAAGATTTCAGAAGTTATTGGCAAAAAACGTCTAAGCAATAGGCTTAAAAGCGGCTAATGTTCGTTATTTAATTAAATATCTTAAGAACTATTTAACTCTGAAAGTTGAAAATAGCACGTTGTGTGTAAATTTCATGTCGCTAACGTTCACCGTTTAGGAGGAGTTCTTGTGACCGACCTATCGATCAACAGACAGAACAGATACATGTAATTTCTGCCTTGTTTTTTAAATATTTATAAACATAAGCAAAATTTTCAGAAATAAAGATAAATTAGTTCAAAGTCTAACCGTTTCCTAGCAGCGAAGTAGGTATAAATTTGCGTTATGTCAAAATCGTCTGAACGTAAAATTTAAAAAATTAATAAAAATTGAATGAAAAATGTCACAGAAATAAAATTAATATCATTGAAAAGGTAACATTTTTATCTTTAAGACGGTATAAAATTAATTTGTATCGGACAATTTGTTCCGAAGTTACAGAGGATAAAAGGATTACGTGATAGTTGATTTAAAAAATAATTTATTTCACATGTTTTCGCATTCCTGAATGATCACGTGACAGTAGAATGAAAAATAAAAATCTTCATCGCGAATCGCGGAGTCAATGGGCTTTCTTTGTTAACTATTTTTAATCAGTAGTCAAAAATAATTAATTTAATGTGATTTCACCTAGCCTATGTCCGTTCTCGGGTTGCAAGCTACAACTCTGCCAATTTTCATCCAAATCGGTTTTGTGGTTTGGTCGTGAAAGCTTAACAAACAGACAGACAGACACACTTTCGCATTTATTATATTATTAAGGATATTAAGGATATATTTGTTAAAGGCAAGCAAATTAATTTGTAAATAATTGAAGAAATTACCCTTTTCTTCTTCACATTGCACAAAACTCTTTTCCCCGAGTCTGACTTGAAAATAAAAAGACTACAATATCAACCGAACGCTTAATATGTGCTGCTATATATCTATAATAAAAAGCAGAAAATACATGTGTCTATCACAAGAACTGCACCTAAACGGTGAACGGTAGCGATATGAAATTTGCACATGATATTCTGGAGTACATTTCAAGGTCAACAGTGCTGTTTTCAACATTCAGAATTAATTAGTCCTTAAAATATCTAATTAAATAACGAAAATTAACCGCTGTTAGGCCTAGTGTTTAGACGTTTTCTGCCAATGACTTCTGAAATATTTATTGCAAGGCAATTATTTTCACACCATCTTAAAGAGCATAAAATTTTCTTTTTTAATGATATTAATTCCATTGCGGTAAAGGTTTTTCTCTGATTGTTATTAAAGTTTAAAGACATATATTTTTAACGCAATTTTTAACAATACTTTTTATTCTTATAGAATTAAATTCAATCCAATTTACAGTTTCGCGCGCGTGCTTTTGCCAGTGTTAAAGATAATATAAGAAAATATTGTTTTCTTTGGACATACACATCAAAGGAGACTTTTAAATTCCGGTTTCCCGTTGTCATAGCATTTACACCTTTTAATACAGTTACACAGTGATCCAATGACGTTAGTGAATTATTCTCTCGATGTTTTGTTTAATTTTCTCAAATTTTTAAATGATCTTAATGAGTGTGTTTTAAGCCTTCAAGGCTACTTAGTCCAGTTCCTATCTCATAATGTAGTCAACGAAGGTCCAAAATGGGGATGAAAAACATTCAGTCATATAGTTTTGAAAATTGATACCCGTGTTTGTGAGGGGCTTATAATGAAGGTACTAAAAGTCCCCGGTCCTGGGAGGTGAGCTCGCGGCTCCATTTTGGATTTCATTCCCCCTTTTTTAGTTTTTCCTAAATACCTCGAAAACTATTCCGTTTTCAAATTACAAATGATTTAAAAAATTAAAAACCGTAAAATTCCCTACAAATACATACTTTTATTTTTCTTCCAGCCTTAATAGCCATGTGAATAAACAAATTAAAGAGCGTACGATTCCCCACAGATTGGAACTTTGATTTTTCCTCAGGCTTTAATAGTTTTTGAGATAATTGGTCTCAATACGAATAAATTTGAAAAAATCTCAATTGATAGTACAATAAACTAAGAGTTTGAAAAAAAAATATGTTTTTTAAAATTGCTACAAATGTTGTCGAGGGTCTGTTGTTGAACATAGTAAAAGTCCCCGATCCTGGGGGGAAGCTCGCATCGCCATCTTGGATTTCATCTCCCATTTTTGGTTTTTTCTGAATATCTCGAAAAATATTCAATTTTCAAATTATAATTGATTCAACAAATTAAAGAGTGTAAAATTCCCTTCAAGTACATATTTTTGATTTTCTTCCAGCTTTAATAGTTTCTGAGATAATGGGTCTCAAATGTTATCGCCATCTTGGATTTCATCTCCCTTTTTAAATTTTTCTTGAATATCTCGAAATCTATTCAATTTTGAAATTACATGTAATAAGGAAATTAAAGAGTGTTAAATTCTCTACAAATACATGCTTTTATTTTTGTTATAGCTTCAATAGTTTCGGAGACAATGGCTCTCAATATTTGACGACATCTTGGATTTTATCCCCCCGTCTTAGTTTTTCTTAAATATCTCAGAAACTATTAAAGCTAGTAAAAAAATAAATGCATTCATTTGTTGGATTTGTTGTTTACGATCATTAATTTGCTGTATTACTTGTAATTTGAAAATCGAATAGTTTTAATTTGTAATTTAATTTATCACGTGTAATTTGAAAATTGAATACTTTTCGAGACATTCAGAGAAAACAAAAAATGGGAGAGGGGATGCAATCCAAGATGGCGACGCGAGCTTCCCCCAGGATCGGGGACTTTTACCATGTTTAACAAGAGACTCTCTAGAACATTTGTACGTATTTTTACCACTGTGAAAGTTATGATAAAAAATATTATCGTGTATAATATTTTATTGTTTTCTATGAATATTGACTGAAAGCAGAATTTTTATTTTCGCTTTTATTTCTTAGGGTATACCTCTTTCAATATGTTTGCACCACAATACAATGATGTTAATTACACTCTTTCCAAGATGTTTCATTTAATTTGACAAATTTTTAAATGATCATAATTATTGTATAACCTTTCAAGATTACTGAGCCCGCTTCCTGTCGGAGGGAGAGGGCCTATGGTGAAAAAGAAAGAAAACTATGCGGTTTTTTCCGATCAGTGACGCAAACACTAAAGATAAGAGAATTGTAGTCCAGATAATAGCTATAAAATCCGAGATATGAAAGAACTTCTGTTGTCGCCTTAGCAATGATGGGGAGGGAAAAATGGAGTACGAATGGCTACTAGATTCTTGTCAGGTGGTTCCAATAAAGAAAAAAAAAGAGGGGTGTTTAACTGCTGGTCGAGAGTGTCAGAGAGCACGACAGTGGATTAACGAAAATCAATTAAAGACGCTGCTGCGAAAAACTCTTATTAAGTTGAAAGTGTTATAAGTATTTCGACTTAAAAATATTTTTATCCCGATCAACGCCGGGTATATCAGCTAGTCTATAATATAAAACAGAAAATGCATGTGTCTGTGTGTGTGTCTGTCTGTCACAAGAACTGCTCCTAAACGGTGAACGGTAGCGACATGAAATTTGCACATTGCATTGCATTCTGGAGTACATTTGAAGGTCAACTGTGCTGTTTTCAACTTTCAGAATTAATTTCTTTTGACCTTTCGTAGTAGAGGTCAAAGGGAGGGAAAAAAAGATGTTTTAACGGTCTATCTGTCGCAAAAACTCCTCCTAAACTGCAAATAGTTTCGACATCAAGTTTGTACATGCAATTCCGGGTTCCGTTCCTTGCACTTTTTTATAGTTTCAAAAATTTATTTCCTAAGATATAAAATTAAATAACGAAAATTAAGCCAATTTTCGGCGTTTTATCTCAGATTTTCGCCAATAAGTTCAGAAAAATATATTGCACATAGATGATTTACATACAATATTAAAGAGCAGAAAATTATCTTTTTAATGATTCAATTTAAATGTCATTCATTTTCTTCTTAATTTAATAAACATTTTAAATTTATTCCATACACAATTTGTAACAATGCTTTCTATTATTGTAATTAAATTCAAACCAATTTATAGTATTATCAGATCCTCAATTCCCGTATTTTTACCACTGTGAAATTGATGATAAAAAATATTATTTTCTTTGAATATTAACAGAAAGCAGAGTTTTTATTTTCGCTGTTATTCCGTAACATATTCATCGTTCAATATGTTTGCACCACAATCCAATGACAATAATTGTTATTTTATTCACTTGCCGCGATGTTTCATTTAATTAAAAAATTTTTTAAATAATCATAATGAGTGTGTAAAATCCTTCATTATTATCGAGCTCGATTTCTACCTGAGGGAGAGGACCTAAGGCGAAAAAGAAAGAACACTATGAAATTTTTTCCGGTCGATGACACAAAAACTAATGAGGAGAGAATTGTAGTCCGAATAATGGCAATAAAATCCAAGATATGAAAGATCTTATGTTATTGCCTTAGCAATGATGGGGAGGGGAAAAAGTAGTACGAAGGATTACTAGAATCTTGCCAGATGGTTTTAACTAAGGAGAGAAAAATAAGAGGGATGTTAAGCTGATGGTCGAGAGGGTCGGAGAGCACGGCTGTGGATTAATGAAAATCAACAAAAGACGCTGCTGCGAAAAACTCTTTTATTAAGTTAAAAGTATTACAAGTACTTGGACTTAAAAATATTTTTATCCCGAGAAACGCCGGGTATATCAGCTAGTTGAATATAAAGGAAACGAATACTTAAAAATGCATTTAAAAAAATTTATGTTCAAAGATTATTTCCTGTTTGGTTATGATGCATTTTTAGAAGTGTCCCTATAATGGGACGCAAGACATTAACGTGTTAATAATGACTGCCGATTGACTTGCTAAACCCTGCGCGATGTTTTATGCCCATATATCCGTCCAACTGTTTATTAACTGCAATGGTTGCTGGTACAATGGTATATGATGGCGTTTTTTCCTTTTTTTTTCTCAAAATCGATTGGTTCAAGAAAGATTGGTTCAAGAAAGTAGAATCACTCTTTTTCTCTGAAAGATTCAGAGCCTCTTTTTTCTCTCTGGAAAGAAGATTATTGATTTCCCCCCAAATACAATTTTTATTATTCTTTAATTCTTTATAATAAATGTACGGCCGTGAAACTCATTCATAATCCCAGTATGGCTCTGGAAAGAAGATCGCTCACTCAACTAAGGAGCATTCTCCCATATGATGGTATGATTCATATAAGCTAAATTCAGCCTGATCCTGGGTTGGGCACACCTGGCACTATTTAGAATTATTTTTCATTTTTTGAACAAAATAAAAGCAGTATGAAATGATTTACATTTTGATAACTGCATACTCGTTAACTTTTCTCTACGTTATACTTAGAGAATTCGGATATATCCGAATTTCGGAGCCAAAGGAGTAATAATAATAACACTAGAAACTTCAAGTCGTAAAAAGTAAAATTAATGGCTTGCCAGAAAAAACAAAAAAAAATCCCCAGGAGACAAATAACAGTTAATATCATTTTCCGTTTCGAAGAGGAATCAAGTATCTTCGTAATAAATGGTGTTTAATTCATATTATCTATTAGATTTTTAAATTGTTTTTTATCTTCAACATAGGAGGGAATAAAACCATGCTACATAAAACATAACTGCTACTTTAACCTTTTCTACATCAGTAATGTCTATCTTGTAATAAAAAAAGAATGAACATAAAAATCAATATATCGCGAGGGCGAATACGACTGTCAAAGTGATCCAGAAAGTCTTGAAGCCCATTACTTCAGCGCTTAACAAACAACAAACACCACATATCTCAATTTTTTTAAATTCTAATTTCTTTAATTCTAAACCAGGTTTTACAAAAGGAAGAAAAAACTGATTATTTTCTCAATCAATAGTCATTACGGCGGATTTTGTTTCACATCTGTACATCATTAGGATCTCATGTTCGTATGAGATGTGAAAAAAACGTCACCATATTCGTTTTCAGTTGAGAAAAATTCAGTTTTTCCTTCCTCTTTCAAATTTAGAAAATTCAGAGAGGTGGTATTACTTGTTAAGCGACGTTTTACAAGGAGGGAGATCAAATGTATCAATACTTAGGTGTTTAAAATACAACTAGGCAACAGTGTGAATGCATTTTAAGCATTGTCTGAGATGAATTTTCATTCGAACTATTATTTAATATGATTATTTTCAGTTTTCACTTAACTAAAACATATATTACTTTGCGTTTTTCAAAAATAACGGATATGACCTCCACTCGTCCATTATACTCTAAAGGTAATCTGTTAAATTTGACAAAAAATTGTTCAAAAAGAAAAATAACAGAACATTGATTTATTTGATCACTATCGAGAATTTTAGAGTTGATGAGATATCAAGATTTCGGTCTAAGGAACTTTATCTGTAACTAATGGCCAAGGAATCATGAAATTGGACTGCTATTAAAAATATTACGGTGTTTTATTACTTCGATAAAAAATACTTTCCTCTAATTTTTTGTTATCGTTTGGTTTTATATAACGTTTCGACGTTTCGGTTGTGGTCGGTAAGAATTTTCTTCATCTCGTAGAATATGCTTTTCTTCTTTGGCTTTTATTTTCATTTAAATATTAGGAAAACCGAGTAAGTCTTTAAAATTTTTATTTTTTGTTTTGTATAAATTTTTTTAGATTATTTGTTTTAATTTTGGTGCTATTTATTCTTATCTATTTCAATTTTCCAATTCGTCAATGCGCAAGGGCGTCACGAGGTTTCAAGTTTCATTGCAATAATTTTTATCATTTAATTAATTTATTGTTTTGATTGTTTATTTAATTTTGAAACAATTTAATTTAATTTTATAATAGATTTAATTTAATAACTAGATTGTTATTAGTAACAAATGCGTTTTATATTTGCCATATTATTTAATTTTTAATATTAGTTTGAGTAAAATTATTTGATATTTAATATGCTTTAAATTCAGTAATTTAAACTAATATCTAATTATATCATACAAAACTTTAAATAATTTAAGTATTCGTTGCATGCAGGGACAAGTATCCCTACCATTAGGCAGAGTATCTCTAAGGTTAGGGATGCTTGTCCAAAGGTGATTTCATGAAATTAATTTATTGTGCTGCTGTTAAAAAAAGCAACTGTCGGATTAAATTTTGAATTTAGCTGATTATCTGCGTAAAAATTATGTTTCCTCTAAGACATCTGTGAAATCAATATATGTCACAATAATAATATGAACATTTGCTCTGCTTGTAAAAAGTCAGTTTGTGGTTCCTGTCGAAGCAAAGTGATAAAGTTGAGTATTTGTAGAGACTATAAGAATAAATAATGTTCGTAAGTCATTTCGGGATATTTGTTCTTTGAATGTTTATATTTTTAAAGTAATTGTTATATGTGATAAAGATTTAAAACATTTTGTGCAAGTAAAAGAAAATTCCTTTGCATATAGTGTGATTTAATTTGCACTTATAATTTTTTAGTAGTAATTGATAATATATCATATCATATACTACATGTTTTTAACATAAAAAATATTACTAAATTAGGCATAAAAAGAGATGGAAATTGTGAGGAAAATGTAAAATTAAATAACTAAATATATTTATAAACTTGTTTTTACAAACAAATCCTGAAAAAATTGTGGTTTTTGTCTATTTAAAGAAAGCGGTCAGAATGGCCGCTCCTAGCCTATCTAGATATAAGGAAAATGCCGCCTTTCTAGCTTTAAAACTATTCTTTATATGGTTGAAGTTCGAGGGCATATTCCAAAAAAATTCGCAAGTTTCAAAATGTTAACGCAATTGTGGCCAGCGCTGTATTATTTTAAATGCCATCTGCTGCTTCCAGATGCCGTTTGCCCACCCATGTTCCTATGTGATTTTGGATGATCATCGTATGCATGACCTACCTTTAAAGTTTAGCCGCGTTTTTTGAAACACCTTGTATATTAAAAGAATTTTGAAATGTAATAAAATATTAAAAAGTACAGATTATTATTATTATTTTGCATTATCTCGAAAATAAATCAGAGGGAATAAGGTAAAATGACGATACTTTTATTTCCAAATCTGGCTAATGGGTGATGTAAGCCAGTTCCAAATGGCTTAGGAGTTAGGGAATATGTATTTACTTATTAAAAAAGAAACAATTGAATGCGTTCGGTTTAGCCATTTAGGAAAGTATAACTATCCTGTAATAGGATCCTGGACGTTAACGGGTTAATACTCGGTTCTAGAGCAACACTAAGGTTTTTTTGGGGAAGAGCCTTGTCATTTTCAACCGTGGTCAGACTTGAACCGGCACTTCCTTCTCCAAATTTCCTTGCCACTCCAGCGTAATGGCGCTTGACCCTCGACGTCAGATTTAGCGTGCAACAGGTTCGCATATACGGTAGACCTTTGACAGAATCGTGTTTTTTCGAATGCGACTTATTTTGACAAGTTTCTACTATTATTAGTATTCAAAAAAATCTTTATGCACATGTCTTTCTTAATAACTTCAAGAAACATTCAGTTTCAATTCGAAGAAAATCGAACAAAGCATTTGATCGGGATTGCGTCACAAACAAATTTACAGATGAAGTGACGAGTTTAAACGGGACATCTCTTCTCTCAATCAATTAGGGTGCTAAGAAGCCGAGTTATGTTTTATTTTAGTTATTTTTTACTTTATAGTCTTTAAGTTTAAATCTGTATGATAAATGCACTCACTTCCAAAAGTTAAGCATAATTCGTAGCATGGAAAAAATGTGGAGTTAATATGATTATAATGGCTTGCAATTATTTGTGGAAAGCCGTGGGACATAATAGTAGTCGGTGTTTTTAAAAATTATTTACTACAAATACTTATATTTCCTCAAATATTCAAGGCATTTGTTTAAAATTTAAATGTAATGCTACTCTAATATATTGTCAAGTATTCTGTAAGTTTCGCTTAATTTGTTTGAAAACTCAGCCTGTTATAGGCCAAAAACTTTCGGAAAAGTTTGAGATTTTTTGAAGAAACCTTTATATCTTCCCGAATATTCATGCTATTTTTACGAAAATGCATATAAATACAATGGACATCAAACAAAACCATTGATGGAAGTTTTAATTCATTTTCAGCTTCCTGGGGAACAGGATGAGTCGAAATCTCTTTTCGTCTTCATCACTTTCTTGTCGCCCCCTAAAAGTCCCCGTGACGAGATTTTCACTTTCAAACGTGAGCTCCAACACCTCTTTGTCCCACGACTCTCCACAACTGATTGTGAACCATTTTATTGATATCAACTCCAAATTTTTCCCATCTCACGAATTATGCTTAACTTTTGGAAGTGAGTGTATAATAAAATCTTTAAATAAATTTTTCTCGCATTCACTGCCAGGTGAAGTAGGTGTACAAAATCAAAATTTAATTCAGATTAATTGATTAACTGATAATTAAGTTCTGAAAATAATAATGTGTTACATGTAAAACACATAAGTATAAAAATGTTTCAAATCTCCAGCCCACCAAGAAGTGATTGAAAAACCGATTACAAAATTCCATCTTCACAAACGTTAATAAAGTCACGTTAATTAAAAGTGAATAAAAAAGAAAGATAATTCATGTATGAATTCTTTATTCAATTTTTATTTTGAGTGACACAAAAATTCTAATTCACAGATATATACAGGATTTTATAATGATTTACAAAAGCAGTTCATACATAATTATTTCATTTATTATATTGTAAAAAACGCATAATACAAGGAATGACTTTCTGCAGAATCACGACTCTTTTTGGCACTTGCCCTGTGACTGCAAATTTTGGAAAACATTATATTCGCAATTCTACAAGAAAAAGGGAATATACAGGATTTAAAGTATTTAAATTAAAAAAACTATATAAAATGTCATGTGTGTAAATACATACATTTATAGTTCAATTTACACAATTTGTTCAAGGCAATTTCTTAATTTTCTTTTTAAGAGTTAGATATATTTGTGGAAAAAGGTAGGTTTTCGTCACTCTCATGAGTTTTTTTCATACTCAAAGGTAGGTTTACATAAGTGCATTTATCAGAAATATAAAAAACTTAATCAGTAAGCATTGCAAAAATACTATCAATAAAATAGACTCGAAATGAAATAAAGCTACCCTATGTATAAACACATATTAACACATAACGATCAATTAGATATAAAATAATGCTGATTGAAACAATAATTAATTAAAAGAATTGAAAATTCAAACCAATATGGAGATCCAACTATTATATTGATCTGCAGGATTGGGGACCTGCATATCTTATTAACCAATGGTTTATGGTTCCAACCCTCCACGAAGTCAAATTGTTGGATGAAAAGAAAGGCGAGCATTCTCCGAATTTTATCAAAATTAGAGGATAAAATGAAAAATCACTAATCTAGATAGAACTTAGGCCAGAAAATGAAGAAAACATTACCATAATTAAAAATCAATTTATTATTAAAATCTTTGCTTAACTAACAAAGTGGAAACAATTTCAAACTCCACGTTATTAAATCAATTTTTACAAAGATTATTGCATAGTTTTTAAAATTATTTAAAAATGTGAAATTAATTTTTGAAAACAAACTCTATTATTGACTATGTATTATGTTTTAAAACCGCTTAATATTAAAAACTAGCAGTACCCGCTCGTTGAATCCATCGTCGGAATGAAGTATCTTCTCGCTAATGTGGTGTGGAAATTTGGAAAGGAGGATGTCAACTTGGATGTCGTCCTGATCATATGACGATGTATTCAAAATTACGACGCTCATCTGAGACTTTCATTCTGTGTATGTGCCCGTCCCTTACGTATGCAGAAGCTTCAAAACAGAATGTAAATTTAAATTAAACGAGTAATTAGAAATTCCAATCCAGTTCCAATATCCCTTGTGTATGCAGAAGCTTCAAAATAGAATGCGAATGTAAATTAAACGAGTTATAAGAAATAGTAACTATATGCAGGGTATATAAAGTTATATGTGTTAAGAGATGTGTTACAAAGAAATTACTGGGCAGAGCGCCATTTCGTATATTTATATTTTGGCCATGGGGAATTTATTTTAAAAAGTACTCATAAGTAGTAGTAGTATCGATCGAAAAAAGTAAGTAGTATCCATGTATAGACGAAAGAAGTAAAAATAGTTCACACTTTCACCACAATAAACAAAAGTGGCGTTGCGTGCAGAATTTGAGGAGTGAAATGGGCATAGAGACTAAATAAAGGAATGTTTTAATTTATTGGCTAAAATTTAATGGTCATCTTAACACGGAAATAAATAAATTTTACTAGTTTCATTTCATTTTTAACATTTAAATGATTTTTTAGACATTTGCAACTCATTTCTCGAAGCTACAATTCTGAGCTTATTTCACACAACTTTTATTTCTTTCTTTCATATTTTAGTCTACAACACTTGTTCAATTTGTTGTCTTCATCATTTGTTGTCTTTCAATTTATTGTCTTTAAATCGGCTAAATTAACCACATCTCCGGAGCACACATATCGTTTTAACACTTTCTCAACTATCGGTGTGTGTGGGGGGGGGGGGGGAAAAAGTAGGAAGAAAACATATACACCATCGGATAGAACAAACAATTATCGCTTTAATGAAGTTTGTTTTGACCGTCTAACACAGGTGTGTGTTTACAATAGTATTAGCTCAACGCCAAAACAAATTAAACCAGTATTGTAATAAATGTGCATTAACTTATAAAGATGGCTAAATATTACACTTCCGTTATAATCAACTATTCAAATGGTATACTTAGTAAACAGCAAGAATTCCACTTGGGGAAACAAAATTCTGTAACTTTTATAAACCCTTATGTTTTCTTGTTTCCGCCCTTACTAACTTCGATCTCGCGTACCCCTAACTAGTCCTACACGTACCCCCAGGTGTACGTGTACCACAGGTTGGTAACCACTCTTCTAAAATAATATACTGGATTTTGAGAAATTTTTAACAAATCTTCTGTTTTCCCAAAAAAATTTAAGAATTAAAACTTATTTCCTTGTATCCGACGTTCTAATTTCGTCATCGCTTTCAAATGTTTTGACATAATAACTGAATCATTTCTCCCTGAGTTCAAACAAGAACGGTTAAAATATCTTTTCCTCTGATTTTTAAATAATTTTTTTCTTCATGACTTCAAACGTTTTCTACCACAGATGCGAAGCGAAGCTTTCTACCAAGTGAACTTTCCCAGCATGCATTTTTATTCTCATTCCCTGGCGGCGTGCAATGAAATATATTTTTCTGTTTTGGTTTCATTTATAAAACTTTATTTTATATCATTGTGTGCTTTTTTTATTTTGATGAAGTCAAGATGCCACGGACAACGCCGCGCGCCATCTCACGTACACGGCGGTACTTCAGTAGAATCGAGGGTCTTGAACCTGCAACCCTCGGGTCCTGAAGGCAAAATTCTGATACCATGTCATCTCGGCCTAGTGCTAAAGAGTGAGGCATAAAAATGGAATTGATTTTGAGATTCCATTTGCTATTTCTAAATGAACAAAATAAATGACATTTAAGATATTTTGGACGTTTTTCTGTTAAGGATGCATCAGCTTTAAAGTTAACAATCAATTTTCTCTTCATTTTAAAACACAGAAAAGTTTCTTTCAATTTCCTTTATTTTGTTCCATTTCTAATGTCACTTATACAAATAACCAACTTGTTTTCCAAGTTGAGACCGACGAAACTGCAAACTTTAACTAAATTCCACTAATTTGCTATTACTGTTTTTGCTTTGAATGTTTTTTGTTGATTCTGATACTAGAATTTTCGCAATAATCCTCCAATAACGACGAAATCGCATTTCAAGCATTGCAAATAGAATGAATTGTAAAAATTCAAGATTTTTAAACCTACATCATACTTTGTGCAGTGTTCTCTTAGTCACACATGTTGTTACAGCGTACAAGTATTCATATTTATTAACCAACTTATAATAAAGTATTTAATAAATAATTTAAAGTAAAAGTAAAAAAAATTATTAGAATTTCAGTGAAAAAAATAGCAATATAATCTATCTAAACTCATTTTGATAATGATACTAACATGAATTATTCAAATATATATAGGAAATGAAATTAAATAAAATAACTTTTATAAAATAATAAATTACCAAAAAACTTAATTAAAGTTTTTATGTAAGCAGTATAATTATATTACCAAAGTAAATAAAAAGAGATAAATTGAGAATTTTTCAAACTGGAAGAGAATTTTTCAGAATGTTTAACGACCAACAGTTGTTGCTTGAGCGGGCCACTTTACGTTTACAGCATATAATCGTACCTAAACATGTGTAGCATGCACTGAACAGAACGACCATTGGAAAGAACATATTAATGAATAAATTATCTGCTATTCGAGTTAAAAAAACTCTCTTACTATTGCTTTTGCGGTCCTGGATTGTGTGCCTTCATTTCCTTCATCACCAGCTTTCTATAAAACAAAAAATAAAATGAATGGGCACGAACATTATTACTCATTAAACGTATTAGACAGGCTGCGTATCTATACACTCATGCAGGGAAATTTCGGTCAATTGAAGAAAGCTAAAGATAAGAAAGCAATTTCGACATCTAATAAAAATGCCTACAAGCTTTTTCTTGCATCGCTTTTTGGACCCGCCTTTTTGTGGATGTGGTGATTTTGGTCTCATTAGATTCCTTAGAGCATTACCACCACCGTAAAAATAAAAAAAGCGTTATATATATTAGTGAATTGTCAGGCCAAGCCAAAGCAGATTGAAACAAATCGAAAAGTGGGTATTAAAATCATATTATCCAGTTTCAAATGAGACTCGTAAACCTAGTATAAAATTATTGAAGTTATTTTTTTAAAAAACTGTTTTCTTTAATATTTAAATTGATTAACACTGGAATTTGATTGCAATTAACTTTATGCTCATGATAAATTTTTCAGATGAATCCCGACATCTTGATATGGTACTCAATGAGCATAATTTTATTTAAAAAAATCACAACGATTTAAGCGGATTGAAATAAAACAAAAGGTGGATTTTTAAAATCATATTATTCGCACTTATTTTCAAATGAGTTACTGTAAAATTATATAAATTTCTTTTTGAAAAAAAGAACTGTTTTACTTAAAACTCAGTGTGATTACTTTTGAAAATATGATCGACTAAATAAGATAAAGCCCCACATCAAGAATACTAAGTTTTAAAAGCACTAAATAATATTTGTGGCGTCCATTACTACTAGAGCCAAGTTACCAATCCGTCAACTTGAACCTTGTGTCTACGGATCCTTTTGTGTTACTTCTACGTAGTCACCCCAAGCGAACCTCTTTGTAATCAAACCGCGCGGATTCATCATTGCATATATACTGGAACTGTCTAATGCTATACTACTGCTATTTTATTTCGTCACACAGTGATGCAACTTTTAATTCCGGGGTTACATAAATAATTTATCTTTTAGTATGTATCTGTTTATTTTGAATCTGTCTTAATCACGCCTAGTTAATAGGCTAAGCCCATCAGCCCAGATGCTTTACCTGAGTGGTGATGCTGACTCGAGATCAGAAGGTTTAGTCTAAATATTGATCTAATTTACAAATTCTATATTTCCCCCCTAAATTGCATATTTGATTTCATTTACAACATATTTAAGCAATCATCTGAATGATAAAAATGTAAGCATGTTATTTGTGACGAATTACTTACCTTCAGAAAATCGAACTTTATTCACTTTTATTTTTATTTGACCTTTTCTCAAATCTTATTGAACGCATACATCAACTCAGTCTCAAATAGCTCTTTGAAGAAAAGGTTGCTTCATTTTAATTACAGACTGTGAAAATGATTATGTGGTTAAGAAGGTTTAAAACAAATCGAAAGGTGAATTTTTTAAAATCATATTATTCGCACTTAGCTTCAAATGAGTTTGCGTTTAAAATTATATAAATTCCTTTTAAAAAAAAGAACTGTTTTGCATTAATACTTATTTTGATTATCATTGAAAACATGATCGATTAAATAAAATGAAGCCTCACACTAAGATACTAAGCTTTAAAAGCAATAAATTGCATTTTTAATTTCATTTACAAGATATTTAAGCAATCATCTAAATCATCAAAATGAAAGCATATTATTTGTGATGATTACTTACTTTCAGAAAACCAAAATTGGCGTCAAATATTTTATCGAAGACATCATGCTAGAATCAGAAATATAAAAAGTCAGGAATTAGATTGTGACATACACACAAACATGAAAGCAGTAGCCAGCAAAATAATAAACTATATCATAATTAATTAGTAGAAATTACTCACAAGGAGTCAAAAATCTGTCTACTATTCTATTTATTTCCAAATATTAGAAATTATTAACTATTGCAGGACTTGGCACACTTTTCAGATGAAAGGGTCACACTTAAATTTAATAACAATTTTGAAAGCATCAGAGCGATATAATATATTAAAATCTAAATAAGGAAAAATTGTAGCGATCGTAGTAGCCGATTGATGCACTCTCTAGAAAGTCGCCATGCACGGCCAGTTCGTGGAGTATTTGCTGCCCGTGAAAAGCTACAAGGAAGTATTACTGCAAGGTTTAATAGCGGAGAGTATTCGCTGAAAAAAGAGAAGGAAGAAAGCAAAAGGTACAAGGTAAAGCGGTATCGTTGATGAATGTTATGTTCAAAAAATTGTGTCCTGGAGATCACACTGGCTAGTGCTGCACTGCATAAGGTAATTTGTGTCCGTTGTGAACTCAAATTCTTATACGCTGCAGAAATTAACTCTTTGAGGACGACTGTCAAGCGGGCTTGACAGCTGCTTGGCATATTCTCTCCCGACTGTCACAAATACGTGCCAGCTCTTGGGGTGTTTAGCTACCGGCTGTCATGGCGGCGTGACACTAGCTTTAATACAATTAGGATTAACTAGAAAATGTGCGCCGGCACTGATCAGGCACGCGCGACGACCAACGTCGGTCCATCTAAATTCTGTGGAAACCGTACGATTTCCTTGCGGCCGTTCTCAAAGGTTTAATTTCTAAAACCGAACATCACACAAAGTATGCCACTATGACTTAATGCATCAGTCTGAATACCGAACACCTTCAAAGGAAGCTGTGAATACTGTGGTACAACAGACCATGACAATATAATTAATATTGATATATCATATTCACATACCACAATTTTTGAACAACGAATCTAGCGATAACTATAAATTTAGGAAACTAAAAGTTGAGTAAGAATGAGAATAAACTTACCTTTTTATCATTATCATAACTGCAATATTCAGTTATTTTACCAGAGAAGCTATCGCTGTTGAATGAGTAGTAATTTTTTTTGAGATATTGGAAATATGATTGGAGCTCCTGAAATAAATAACATTTCGTGTTACAAATATATACATAAAGTGTAACGACGCAAATGTGTACCACTAGTGACGTCGCACTTGTGGTGCATTCGTTATGGAGCCCGAAACATGCACACAAATATTCAAAACAAGTAGCTGTAGGAAGATTTTAAGTTGTGGTTGGATTATTATTAGCGTTTTCGGCAATGTAATGTTTCCTCTTTTGAGTTGTTTATTAGAAAACATCAATTCATCTGTTGTCACTGTCACATTGCAATTGGGATTATTATCTCATTGTTTAACTAAATGTCGCACTGCATGTCACAGAGCGCAATGTTTTCTACTCTGCTATAAAGTTGTGTACATTTTACGCGACCTTTGGGACCTTTGGAAAAGTGGCTTATTATTAACCATTAGGGCTTTACGATGAAAAGAGAAAACAGATTGCTGTTACAACGTTTCTCTTAACAATCCCGAGTCTTAAAAAATCCTGAGTCACTATAAGTATTCAAAGCTTGTAATAGGGATTGCAATCCGGAAAACCGGATCCGGCATCATTAGACGTCTACCGGATCCGGTAAATTAAGAAAAATACGTGAAGCCGCTTTCTTGAAAAAATACTCGCGTTGTTGTAAGAGTAGGTACTTAAATGCGTGGAGTGTACGAGTCGTTCGACGCTGACTCACCCGCTTCACATATAGACATTCTTATTGTTCAATTGATAGATGAATTACGTTTATGTTGCATTTACGAGAACGAGAATGATTTAAGTAGATAATTAGACTTAGAAATGAATTGAGTAACGATCCATATTTCTGATTTTTCTTTATAATACGACTTTCTTCTTACATAGTGACCGAAATAACGTTTTAAATTGTAAGTATGTACCTATTTGTGTTACATTGCAGGTACTAGTCTAAAAGGTATAAAACGAACATGCCACTTTTGAAACCAATTCAAAATGAAAACAGGAATATTAATATACTTACAGAATAAAAAAAATATGATGATGATACAAGACGAACTGATGATACATTTACTATGCCGAAAAAAAAAGTTGTAAGACTAGAAATGAAAAATATCTTAGAAAGAGTTGTTCAAAATGATAGCTTTAAAGAAAAGGTAGATAATACAGTAGAAATTAACTCAGATTCATCGTCATTGAAAAGTGATTTGACATTACGGAAAGAATTACAGATGCAAATCCAGCAAGATATGAAAACCTAGAGCATAAATTCCAAAAAAAAAAAGAGAAAGATTATGAGAAAACATTAAGAAAGGAAATGACTGCATGTGAAAGTGAAGGAGTTCGAGGAAAATACTTGTCTTCCTTTCATGAGTATTTGTTGACAATAAAACCAAGTGTAGAAGCAGAAATGGCTTTCTAGGCCGCTGGTTATATTTGTAGCTCTGTAAGAAGCGGATTGACAGATGACACAATTAACACTTTTTGTTTCTTACGATAATTTTTTCAAAACCAAAGTGAATTTTTTAAAATTGTTTTACTTAAAATAATAATTTAAAGTAAGCATATTAAAAAATACGAAGAAGTTTTAAACTCGTTAATGTATAATTGTGCCATTGATTAAACAGATTCATGATGACTGTCATAATTATAAGAATGAGACTGCTTGGCGTGTTTAAAATACCTAATTATTGTGATCTCAGTTGATAAGCTTGATTTAGTTAGATTTAATATAAGTTACTTACATAATATAATGTAAGTTACATTACAAGTTATCATTGATGTCATTTGTGAAATCTAGTAAGTGAGACTGAACTTAACCGCCCGTCATTATCTAATTATTACTAAACTAATATAACAATTACAATTTAACTAGTTACACTGTACTAAGTTTTTATTGTTGATTCATACGTAAATGTTGATTAATTATAACAGTGTAAATAAAGTTGATTTCATAAGAAATTAACGCTTTTTTTATAAACTTTGTAATACACTCAATTTATCATCTTTTATACAGTTGATTTTGGAATGAAAAGGCAAAATAGTTTTGATGTGTCCAATCCGGCCGGATCCCGTCGGATCGATGGGAATCCGACCGGATTGAAATTGGTGCCGGATTGCAATCCCAAGCTTGTAAGCCTCATTCATACTATGTATAGCCTCAACAATAACAGCAAAAAGATTGGGACACCGTTATAACTCGAATGTTTATTATCCCATCTTGACAAAACTGGTGTCGATGAAAATGACTCGAGGGGAGAAGTACATTAAAATTTATAAACTGATTAATCAAATAAAATGACATAGTTAATTAGCTGCTATCTCGAAATTTTTCCATTACGCCTACCGATATTTATCGATGCAATGATTTTTCGTCACGAAATTAGCCCCCAACATTGTTTTATAGACTTCTCATGATATTTTCCATAGTCATAGTGTTTCGGAAAGTGACGCTTCCAATGTTCAATGAATCATACAAACGTTTGACGAAATTTTGGAAAATATTATATTTTTCTCAAAGCTTTCTTCATTCACTAAAGGGACGTAATCTTACTACACAAATTGAAGAAATAAATTCATAAATGAAAAATGTGAATTGTAACACAGTATAATTTTTACATGAATATAAAGCTGAGATGCAAAAACGTCAGTATCCAAAAATTTGTGAGCAAATCTGTAATAGTTTTCGAAATATTTATAAAAATAACTGCAAGTTTCCCAAAGCCCCCTGGAATTTTTCTACAAATTGCCCTATATAACTGATGACATTTCAACAAGCTATAATTTAACTTAACTTTTTCATGTTTGTAAAGATTCAATTTTGTGGTCGCCTTTACACTCACTTTCTAATGTGCCAGAGTTTCAAAATTGTGTTCAGTTTTGTGTTCCGCATTCAAATATTTTCAGAATTTTATTATCAGTTAATCTATCTGTTTAAGTAAATTTTACCTCCATACAACTGGCCTCACGCTGTTAATGAATTTGAGAAAGAATTGATTTCACAATTCCATATTAATTATAACAATGAATTATAAATTAGGTTAATGAGCAAAAAATAATTACACTAACAAATTCTTTATTTTGTACACTAATAGAAGTGTTTTTATCTACATTGCTATATAAATACAACCTAAAATGGCAAAACTTTATAAATATTAAGGTTGATAGTATAGCAGGCAAATGAATTACAACACAAGAACCCTTCCTTGAGAAGGTTCTATTCAAAAACAGTCACGAGTATCAATCAGCTTCAACTATATATTTCAAAAATCTGAAAATGGAATTTTGAAATATGTCTTAAAAATTTGACGTCTACTATTTATAATTCAGAAATCTTTAAAAGTGAAGAATAAAAAAAAATAGTATTATGCAAAGAACTTTAAATATTAGGTTGAAGTTTTACCTTTGGTTTCAATGTATTGATGCAGCTTTCAATTTTTTTAGCCGATGAGGCATCTGAAACAATGAAAAATTCTTACATTACAAATAGTATTTTTTTAAAGTCTATTAGTAATTTATGTATGCAGTAGTACTTTATAAAAAAAAGTCTTAAGAAGAGAATGATCTTTTTGTGCATGAAAATGAACAACATTCATAAAAATATTTAAGATTTAAATTTTTTTTGGCATG
Source organism: Araneus ventricosus (assembly GCA_013235015.1). Classification (NCBI taxonomy): domain Eukaryota; kingdom Metazoa; phylum Arthropoda; class Arachnida; order Araneae; family Araneidae; genus Araneus; species Araneus ventricosus. The sequence continues at coordinate 1,803,358 of BGPR01000027.1, read as the reverse complement.
CATCTGATTCATTTCAATGACCAATTATTTTCTTCAGTATAACGAAGTTAAATCATTAATAGCATTGAAAATTAATTTTGCTATATTGTTCGATATTTGAACGAAATAAGAAAAACACTAAGCAAAACCATATTTATATTTTCAAAGTATTTTTTAAATTAAAAGGTAGGAAGGTGATATGATTAAAAGATAAAAATTTCAAAAATTTAAATTTTTCAAAAATAGATTAATTCAGAGGAACGGCGGGTAGAATGGGCCATATAGAGTTTCTGAACTTGCCGCTAGATAGCAAAACATTATTTTGCCTACAGTACAGCCTTAGCATCAATCTGTCATGTGCAGATACTTGTTGAAAAACTGGTCTGTTTCGTTCCTCAGGATATTTTCTTTGTTTGTGACCCTATAAGTAGTTGCTTCGTATAATGTTTGACGACTCCTTGCACCTATATGGGATAATAATAAAATTATGAAACTAGTATTATTGTTTAGCTTACTTTATTTAGATTATGGTGTGAAAGTTTAATCTGACTTTAGCCGACACAATGATTTTTCTTTTTAATGTCGGTTATGAAGTATGGGCCATGCGAGTAAAAATGCCTACGTTTAAGCAGAAGCCTGAAGACGAGGGTCGAGGAGAGTTATTTGCGGATTCTGTGAAACTTGCAATTGCAAGGGGAGGCGTGGTGGCGTAGTGGCAAGGTAATGGCTCCGGGGCCGGAGGGCTCCAGGCTCGAAACCCGATTCCACCTGCTGCAAATTAAATCATACATAGTGATCAAACACCCTTCCGCTAGTGCAGCGCGGAAGTTTGAAGAGGGGAGGAGGTGCCAGCTCAGGCGTCGTCTTCGTCATTTGAACACTGTTTAAAATTACAAGGTGCATCCTAAAATAGCCCCCGCGTTGCTTCGAAGCGGGGTGTTAATATAACTAAACTGAACTAAACTAATTTCAATTACAAGTGTTTTGGAAAATAAATTGCATGAAAGGGCTGCATCCAACCATTACGGTGCGCTTAGAAGTAGGCTGCAAAGAAGAAAAAATAATTTACTAATAAACACTAAGATTAAATAACTAATAAGATAACGATGGAATTGTAAGAAAATTTCTCTCTATTATTGTATTTTGGTAAAATATATCAATTTTTAGGCAAAAAAATTATTCGTTTTTATTTTAAATCTTGTGTTTTTTAAATTAGTTGCCATATGTAATTTGCATAGCTTAGATAAATTTGTTTAATATAGTCAAAATGATGAAAAGTGTTCAAAGAAAGATTATGAACAGTTATAGCTCATTCCAACTAAAATTATAAATTTTATGTTAAATTTTCTTTAAAGGGTCCATATTACCCGCTGTTTCCCTAAATAGTTTTCCTTAAATAATTATTTGAACATTTTAAAACGAATTAAAATTGCATCTTGTTACAGTACCTAATTATGACAAAAAATGAGAAGGTACCAGTAATGTTATGGGAATCAATGCGATATATTTACTTGAAACATCAGAATAATTTAACGCTGCGAACATTCATAAGAAACTAAAATATGAAACTATCATCGTAAATTCAGATCATTATACTCACCAACTGAACTTTAAAGATTAAAAATAAAATATTCACCAAATTTAATTAACTTTTTTTCTTAATCAGGAAAATGCTAAACAATATATATTTATAAAAATATTTTGTTCTGCACAATAGTTTTTGTTTTCACACGTTCTCTTATTGTATTCTAAAAATATATCGCAAAACAGAAAGAAACACTCAAAACGCAATTGAATATCACAGTTGCAATGCAGCACTTAAAGTACACAGTGAAACGCATTTTCCAAAAATCTTGAGAACAGAAAATTAGAACACGAAATTAAACTCTTACTTTTAAAATGCTAGATACAAAAATTGAATTATCAATTATGCATTTCATTGAAGGTGCTACTTGAAAAACATACGCCAAGCATTTAAAATGCAAGCGATTGTAGTTCCATTTTAACAATAAATATAAGCAACAATCTGTTTTCATAAATTCTATCTAATTATATTGACAAACTTTTATATTCTTACCTTGGCAGAAAGCATACTCCCAGCATGAATAATATTTTTTCAACTCGTCTGCACTAGGCGTCTCGCTGTGAACAACTGCAAAAAAGCAAACAGCGCACAAAAATAAGAAATTCATTTTGATTTTTATGTTTCCCAGAGTATGACAGATTGAAACTTTGTTTCGGGGCTCTCCAAACTGCTTTTTTATAGTGCGTGAATCAAATAAAATTTTATGTATCGTAAAATTGACATTTGTTGCTTTAAATCATATTATTGTTTGCGTTAACTCGGAACAATGAAATAAATACACTTTTTCAGAGCAATTAAATCCCAAGGATAATAATTTTACCTGTGTTTATTTGGTTAAGAACTCGATTTCATGATTCCATATTCTCTTATTTTTTCAGATTTTTAAGGTATCCGAACACGTTCGGAGCACTTTTTTCTTAAATTGTGAAATAGAAACACCAAAATATGTTTTTTAGATTCGAATTTAATAAAGATTAATATTAGCGTATGATTTTTGAGTATAAATTATTATAAATTTACAAAATTCTTGAATTTCATCTGCTTTTTAGAGGAAATTTTCCAAAACTTCAAACATGCTACAGGTCAAACTTTTGTAATAGTTCAAATAAAACTAATACTAAAATAAACTACATACTATGGACTAGTGCTTGTACTAGAATCTTAACATTCTTTGGATAAATAAAAATTTTAGAGCTAATCGAACAATCATTATAAGATTTTCAGCAAATTTTCTATGTCATTTTTCAAATAAAAGACCATAATTTAAAAAATATTGTTACAATATACATTATTCTAGTACATTCACTAGAGAAACATTTGAAGAAAGTGTTCACAAAATTTCAGAACAATCGAATCATAATATCTTGAGTTATCATGTTTGAAGTTTGAAAACTATGCATAAAATCTAATTTTGAGAAAAATCAAATTTTAGTTTTTCCACGCGCCCAAATTATGTATCTAAACTTTAAAAAAAATCCTAAAAATATACTGACATCATATTAGCTTGCAAAAAAGGAATTTAAACGAATTTTTGACAGGTTTCTGTCCCTTTAAATGACAACTTTCGGCTAATTAAACGCCCACTTCCGGTTTTCGGTTTGTTATAAAACAATTAATATCTCATCTTCTAATTAACGTACCGACAAAAGTAAATATGTTTTAGAAAGGTAAATGAATGAACTATCGAAAACATCAAAAATTTAAAAAAATGGAATTTTGGTCGAAAATCGACTTTCGAACGTGTTCGGATACCTTAAGGAAAGATACCTTCTGTGGCAACGAATAACGAAACTAAATACTGAAAGAATAGAGAAAAGAAGTTTCAATGGGAATAAATTAAATTACATAAGGAAATGAAATATATTACTATAACGAATACAATAATTGTAATAATTCAGGACATGCGTACGGACGTCGGACCTATGAAATAAATGGAGCTTCGTTACGTTTATGAATAAAAGTGGCGTTTTCATAAATCAAACATACTCATTCAGCCTATCGCCCGGTATACCAGGCATAAACTTCGAAGAGTTTCTATTTACTTAATAATTGATTAAATTACATGCTATTATTTTAATCGCTTCTTGGCTTTCGTATTATTAAAAACTTTGCAAGAATTTCTCATTTCGAGGATGAAGTTATATTTTGTTTAGTTGTTCTAAATCATAGGTGTTTTTCATGAAAATTATCTCTATTTTTGAGTTATTATTGTTAATGAATGAAAAGCGTATTCTGTGAAGGATAACGGAGATAACAGTAATTTATTGAAATTATGTGCAGAATTCAAATTACTTAGCGGGACTATTTGTAACTTCAGTGCCTTCAATACGGAATTCATTTCAGATTCGAATAATTGCCTGTCTCTCCCCCCACCTACTGCCCTTCTCACTGCTGGGGGTCCCCGCCGGCCTTTATTTACAGGCAACCTTAATTGCCCCCGGTCAAAATAAATAAGCCAACTAATGAAATCGTACTCTAAGACCGTCCTCGATTATATTTTCACCCCAGCCATAACGCTTCTCTCCTTAAAATTTAATTAGTAACTTTAGTCTGAAATTATTTTCAGATTGTGCCTAACGAAGAGTCTGAAGGAAGTTAAATTCATTCTTTTGAATTGCAGAGACCGGTTTATTCAGTTCTTGTGTGAAATTCTCGGACGAGAGATTTAGAAAGAATATCGTCGCTCATTTCGTAAATGCAAAAATATGCTAAAATGCCATTTTCCAATTTTCAACGAGCTCCAGTTAGTAAAACTGGGAGAAATGTCATGAACATGAGTTTGGAAAGACGTGAAAATTAATGCACTAGATGAGACGATTTGAATTATATTTTAGAGAGTAAACGTTTTCCAAGATAAATATAAAAACAAGCAAAAGTGTGATTTTGAAGTTTTACATTCTGCGACGTCAAAGTCTCTTTGTCATAAAAATTTTAAGTAAACAAACAATACAAAATTTTTTATAATAAAAAAACTCTGAAAATCAGTGGAAATTCTAAAAGGTACCTAACACATACAGAATTGCTACTCGACTTTTCATAGATGCCACTACTTCGCCGAGACTCGACAGTACAATAAAAAGCAAGGAAGAGCGAAGCACATGTTAAATTCCTCTGACTTAGGCGACGAACGAATTCTATTCTAAGAGAATTGAGTATGCCTGTTTGGTATCTCTGATTCTGCATCAGCTACCTGCAATATGACCTGTCAACTTTTCTTCTATATGACATGAATAATTTCTCATGTTCCTTCTTCAGATAACATACACTCCTCAAAAAATAAGCAACAAAGGCAAAACTCAAAATAAAACAAAAATTATTTAATGAATATGCGTGAAAGTTGTACACGAGGTAGGTGTGGGATTACTAGACCACATATAAAACAATAAAGCAAAGACAAATAAAAACACATATATTACGGCCGTCGCAGCGCGACAACCCAAATTGGTAGGCAGAATGTGCAATGGGAACCACACGCTAATAACGGGTATGATGCCCTCTAGCTGAAACGCATGCTTGACAACGGCGAGGCATGCTGGCAATAGTGTCGTTTATCGCTTGTTGTGGCTGTAATGCTCATTCCTGTAGTAAGGCTTGTTGGTACTCGTGGAGGGTGCCTGGCGGCACACTGCGACATGCAATCCGTCTTCTCAACATGTCCCACACATGCTCTCTGGGATTCAGGTCCGGTGATCTAGCAGGTCACGTCATTTGTGGAATGGTTTCACTCTCCAGATAACTTCGCAACAATCGTGCTCAACGCGGGCGGGCGTTATCGTCCATAAATATCGCGGCGGTATCCATTGCAACGATAAAAGGCCGCACAGAGGGTGTAGGATTTCGTCGCGATATCGGACAGTGACGATTGTGACGGAACCCTCAGCGAACACGCAGAGGCCGGTTCGGCAGTTCGTTGCTATCCTTGACCAGACAAGTATCCCGCCAACTCTATAATGGTCTCTTTTGACGATGTTTGGCGCTCGATAGAGTGTCCCTGGCTTTCACCATATCCGTGCCCTTCGGAAATCGTTCTGGATGTTAAATCGAGACTCATCCGTAAAGAGAACGTGGCCCCACTGGTCTGGTGTCCAACTGCGATATTCACGGGCCCAATGCAACCGCGCTCTGACGTGCGCTCGCGACAAAGGCACACAAACAACAGGTCGTCATGCGAACAGTCCTCCTGTCTGAGCGACACAGTTTGGCGGGATATGGACCTTCCTGTAGAAGCAGGAAGGGCGACGCCAGCTGTCGCGCTGTTAGTTTCCTGCGGCGTCTGGCACATTGCAACAGGCAGCGATCGTCTGCCGTTGTGGTGATTCTCCGGCGTCCAGACCCACGTCTTCTACTGGTGTTTTGATCCCTTTGGTAATGGTTCCACAGCCTATGGATGACACTACGATGCACATTCAGCTCTCTGGCAACAGCATATTGTCTTGCACCAGCTTGAAACATACCGAAAGCCCTCCAACACACCTCATCGCGCAAATGGTTTCTTCTATTCATGCTTTCCGCTTTGGCTATCTCGGATTCCGAGAAACTAACGCTGCTTGAGAACTGAAGCATAGGTCCGGCAAGCCCCTTTTTAAGGCATTGCGGTGTGATTGCGGGATTGCGTTTTATGCTAATTTTGGTAGCCTATTTGCATTCGGCGATGCAACCTCTACCTCATATGTAAATTGTGTGTTTTAATTCGCCGTTCTGCATGTGTACCGCGTCTTTTCGAGTTTGTTGGATATTTTTTGAGCAGCACTGTGTAATAAACTATTTATCAGTCTCTGCTGCTTGACGCCAAAACATCTAACTCTCTAGAAATGGAGAACTTGCAATTGCCGTTATTGGCTGATAGGATTAGTGCCATTTAGAAGTTATGTGGTGACCTTATGGAAACGAACTTCTTTATTTTGATCAATGGTGAGGTGGAGAGGATGGCATCTTCTGTCACCATCCGAACTTCAAAAAGACATTAATAGGTCCCTAAACTTTTTTGGAAATCCTGTTTTAAGTTATTTATTTTGTATACTATTATATTTTTATTTTGACAGAAGATTAAACAGAGGGTGTCAATAAGCAGTAGAATAATTCGTGACTTACTGTTTAATATGGCCGCCAAATACGGAAATTTTCTATTTAATGAAAATGCAAGCCGACGGAAACTACTCTTTTGGCTTCTGTCTGAATCAGCAGAGATACCTAGAATAACCAAATCTGATTGCAGTCGTGCAACAATCAATGCCCAATATACATTCCCGCTATTTTTAATAAGTAGATCACATCTCTAGCTGTAATGAAACGTGTAATGAATATAACCATCATAGCAGCATCTAAACTAAATAAGGACCAGAAAATTGTAAGAACTGGGGATAAGAAAGTTCACACCATAGGGGAGCAGATTCATTTGCGGTTTCCAAATGCACATGGTAAAGCCAAAATTATAGTCATGATGGGAACCCTATGTACTGATATGATGGTTTTGAATGGACTTTGTAAAAGGCTACGAAACGGTGGGTGATAGAGACAAATGTACAGTATGGTATTACTGGTTCATGTGTAGCTGAATCATGATTGGCATTTCCACATGTTAAAAGATACAGATCTGCTAATGAAGCCATTATAATATCATTACATTTTCTTCAAGACAGGGCATAATAGATATATCGTGCAGAAGCATTCGATAATGAAAACAAAACATAAAATAGAATGAAAAAAGAGTAAGGTGTCGAGTCCCTGTTGCTTGAATTAGTGTTCATTGTTCGCTCTTCAAACTTCAATCTGTTTGTTGTCTTACTAAAACAAATATGGCCTGCAATTGCTCTTAATTACAACTTATTCCGGTTTCCTGTGTTTTTTCGAGAAATGCCAAGCAGACATCCTGACATATATTCATAGTTTATAGGCGGAAATTTCACCAACAATAGAAACATATTTGCCTTTTCTGCCCTGTAGAAAATGAGACTACCATTGACTACCAGTTTCATGAGCAGAATAACAAGAAAATTAAAGACCAAGGTGGAACTGTAGGAATTTAAGACAATGAAGTTTTTTTCTAAAATGGATGCTATCAGTTCCATTTCAACCTGATCATGATTGACATCATAGCTAAATCATGATTGACATCTCCACTTGTTAAAAGATACGGATGTGCTCATTAAGTCACTAAAGTGTCATTACATTTTCTTCAATACCAGGCATACTATATATACTGAACAGAAGCATTCGATAATCAGAAAAATATAAGTCATTGTTGCTTTTACTAGTGTTCAGTGTTCGCTCTTCAAACTTCAATCTGTTTGCTGTTTCACTAAAAAAGACATATGATTGAACTTGCTGTTTACAACTTATGCTGGTTTCCTACATTTTTTTAGAGAAATGCCAAGCAGACATCCTGACATATCTATATATATAATTCTCTTACGTGGCGACAAAAAAAGGTCGAATTTCTTAATCGTCGTTTGGCAACAGCTCGCAAGTTTGATTTGTTTACATCCGCGGAAAGTCCGAGGCCGCTTCGTGTGATCACGTTTATTGAAAACTATTTTTAGTAGTTGGAAATTTGTAAAAATAATAAATTTAAGTCGTGCTGTCGGATATATTATCCGAAATGAACAAAAGCGAACTGAACGGGAGTCCACATAATATGCAACAGAATTATCAAGATGCAATGGCTATAGTACGCAAGTTTGGTAAACCAGATCTCTTTCTGACCTTTACTTGCAACCCATCTTGGTTTGAAGTTTTAAATTGCATGGAGGGAGTACAACGTCCTGAAGACCGACCTAATATTATTATACGTGTATTTAATATGAAATTAAAAGAACTTTTAGAAGATATTTGTAAGCATGGAATATTTGGAACTGTTTTGACCTATATTTATGTTATTGAGTTCCAAAAGCGAGGTTTGCCTCATGCCCACATTCTTCTAACTTTAGATTCAGAAAGCAAAATTCGCACTAAAGATGACATTGACAAGTTTGTGAGTGCAGAACTTCCAGATCCTTGCACTGATCTTAGACTCTTCCAAATTGTGACAAAATGCATGGTACATGGCCCATGTGGAACTATAAATATAAATTCTCCATGCATGAGAGATGGACAATGCTGCAAAAGTTTTCCGAAACAATTCAAGGATGATACAGAGGAAAATGTTAATGGATACCCTATTTATCGCAGAAGAGCCACTGAACCTGTCCAAGTAGGGAAATATTCCATCGATAACAGATGGGTTGTCCCATATAATCTTTGGTTGCTTAAAAAATTTAATGCACATATTAATGTTGAAGTTTGTGCCTCAGTTAAAAGTGTCAAATACTTATATAAATATGTATACAAAGGACATGATGCAGCCTCGGTCAAAATACAAAAAGAAGGTGCTCTGGATCATGATGAAATTTTAAGTTTTGTTGAAGGTAGGTATGTTAGTACACCTGAAGCCATGTGGCGTTTAAATGAATTTAATTTGTCGCATAAATCCCACACTGTAGTGCGCTTAGCTGTGCATTTACCACAGCAACAGCCGATTGTGTACCAAGACGGTCAAGAAGCCCAAGCAATTGAACGAGCTGCTTTAAGAAAAACAACACTAACATCATGGTTTGAACTAAGCAAAAATGATCCTTGAGCTCACAACATTTCTTACTCAGATATTCCACAATATTATATGTTTGATAAGAGTACCATAAATTGGAAGAAACGACAACGTGGTGGACAAAATGTTATTGGGAGACTGCCAGTAGTTAGTATACTGGATACTGAGAGGTACTATTTGCGGATGCTACTACTGCGCAAGTCTGGGGCCATTAGTTTTGATGATATTTTGACTGTAAATGGATTAAGATGCATTACATTTCAACAAGCATGTCAGGAGTATGGACTTCTTCGAGGTGATCAGCAGTGGCATGATGCTTTGAATGACGCTGCACAATTTCAATCTCCGAGACAGATGCGCATGCTGTTCGCAATGATTTGTGGCTTTGGAGAAGTGGAGGATGTTCCAGATTTATGGGTGCAGCATCAAGTTTCACTTTGTGCATCGTTATTCTGAGCAGATTGGACCTCACTATGCACTTGCAGATATTGAGGAACTGCTTACATCCTACAATTTAAGTCTCCAAAAAACTGCATCTACCAACTGTAGATTTGCCTGCAAGTGTTTTGGAGAGAGCGAACTTTGATGTTGTGGAAGAGCAGGCTAAAGCTAATAGTTATACTATGCAGTTAAATAGTGAACAGCGGAATGTTGTGGAAATCTTATTAAGTGCAGTGTACAACAACGCTGCAGATACACCCAAGTGTTATTTTTTTAGATGGTCCTGCTAGGACAGGAAAAACTTTTGTTTATTCAACTTTGCTTCACACAATACATGGTAGAGGTGATGATGTTATTCCTGTTGCATCTACAGGTATTGCTGCAACTCTATTAATAAGGGGGAGAACAGCCCATTCTGTTTTTAAAATTCCAATTGATTTAAATGCAACATCTACTTGCAATTTGAAGCCTAATACAAAATAAGCTGACATGTAACTGAAAACAAAATTAATTGTGTGGGATGAAGCACCCATGACACATGTTCATGCTTTCTTAGCTGTTGATAGACTTTTACAAGATCTCACAAAATGTAAAGAACCGTTTGAGGGCAAAGTCATTCTACTGGGTGGAGATTTTCGCCAAGTTCTTCCAGTGATTTTAAGAGGTTCAAGAACATTAACTGTTGCCAGCTCCTTGAAAAAAACACGCTCTTTGGTTGAAATTTCATAAGTTATATCTGACAAAAAATATGCGTGCCCTTGAATCTGAAAAGGAGTTTGGTGCTTGGTTGTTGGACATTGGAGAGAAAAAAAGTGGCTCTACGATTCAGTTGCCTTTGCAATGCTACCCTTCAATACAAGACCCTATACATCAATTGTACAGTGACATAGATTTTTCCAGTGTGACCCCACAGGAGCTTAAAGATCAAGCTCTCCTTACTGTTAATAATGAGCGATCCATGGAAATCAACAATAAAGTGTTGGAATTTATGCCGGGAAATGAAACTGTTTATAAAGCAGTTGATATGATCATGAGTGAAGATCCTCAAGATCAATTGACATTTTCTGAAGAATTTTTAAATTCTTTGACACCAACTGGTTTGCCTCCATATGAGTTAAAAGTTGAAAATAGGTAGCATTATAATGCTGTTGAGAAATTTAGCTCCCTCTAAAGGATTATGCAATGGTACACGCCTAATTATCACAAAATTGCAGCAAAACATTATTCAGGCAAAATCCATTGATGGTACAGAGACGTTTCTCATTCCCCAAATCCCTTTGATTCCATCTCAGACTAACATGCCTTTCAAATTTAAACGTATGCAATTTCCCATTCGTTTAGCCTTTTCCATGACAATTAATAAGTCGCAAGGCCAAACTTTTGAAAAGATATGTTTGGTGCTCAATGAGCCTGTTTTTAGTCATGGACAACTCTATGTTGGCTTATCATGAGCACGATCTTTTGAATCTGTTTCTGTGGTAGCTCCAAAATGTGAAATATTTAACTGTGTTTATGAGGAAGTTTTCTGTGATTGATAATCAAGTGTATTTTTTTGCATTACATTTTTAATTTGTTTCATTGTTGTATATTATTTTATATCTGAGTGGATTGAATATACCTGCATTGATACAATTTTTTTTGTAGAGCACAATCTTCAATGTTGTATATTATTTCATATATGAATGTATTGAATATGTATATACCTGCTTTCGTACAATTTATGTTTTCGTAGAGCACGATCTTTTGAATCTGTTTCTGTGGTAGCTCCAAAATGTGAAATATTTAACTGTGTTTAGTGGGAAGTTTTGTGTGGTTGATTGTCAAGTATATTTTTTTTTGCTTTACATTTTTAATTTGTTTCAATGTTGTATATTATTTTATATATAGGAATTTATTGAATATATATATACCTGCTTTCATACAGCGCAATCTTTTGAATCTGTTTCTGTGATAGCTCCAAAATGTGAAATATTTAATTGTATTTATGGGGGAGGTTCCTGATGCTTTCACTATATAAAAAACGGCCCTTTTCAGGGCCAAAAAATTTTATTCCTTCGTTATTAAGGTGAAAGCATTAAAAGGAAATCAGCTTTACTTTTCAAGTTTTATTTGAAGAAAAAGATCTTTTTTGGGGCTAAAAAAATTTATTCTGTGCTGATTTAAGTTAAAGCATCAGAAGTAAAATAAAGCTGATTCATATATATATATATGAAGATTTTAGAATAACTTCTAGGACACACAGTGTCTTCATTATAGCGAGCGAAGCGAGCAGTGTTTGCGCAGCAAACCTGGGAGGATTACAACGCAATCCTTCTGGGGGTTGGCGAGCTTTAGCGAGCAGGGGGCAGATCCCCCTAGTATTAATAGTTTCCAGAAGGTGAATTCAATAACAGTAAAAACATATTTGCATTTGCTGCCGTGTCAGATGACAAGTTGCATGAACAGAAGAACACGAAAATTAAAGTCCAAGGAAGAACTCTAGGAATTTTAGACAATGAAATTTTTTTTCGAAACTAGATGCTATCAGGTTCTGATATTTCCAGGATAATAATAGAATTTGAGGAACCTTCCTTCATTGGATTGATAAATGACCTGCGAAGTTCAATCATAACGATTCATGAGCATTTAAGCAGAGGTTTAAAAATCATGTAAATTAACTGTCAAGCGCTTTTATTTATTTATTTCTCCACAGTGACACAGCCTACCCTAAGGGTGAAATGATGTGTCATACACGAAAAATAAAATCACTTAGAAGGGAGTCAATTAAATTTTCATAGGAGGTAAATACTTGTATCCACAAAAGAAGCTTTGAATGAGTTCAAACAACCGAAAGATCACATTGAGCTTCGTCTAACCATAAATGACATTCAATACATAATATTATTAAAATAAATAATGTTCAAATCTTTGATTCTTAAGTCGAAAGTATGTCGAAGACAAAGGCAAAATTAGATGCATTGCGAAGAGACTCCAATGTTTATTATAAGATGTATTCAGCTTCATATAACCGAAAGACAGACATCTAAGAATTTTACGCTCACGAGAATCACCTTCCATATCTGAAAGCCTAATAATAAAACAGATTTGCGAACTGTTGAGAAAAATATTTAGATAAATGAAATAGGAAAACAAATGCAGCGTCCAAAAACATTACTGCAGCTCTAGTGGATGGCGCAATCACTTACTAAAGAAAACAAAACAAAAATACATATATAAACTGCTATAATGACATTTTTGAACTATTCATAGTGATGAGTGTGATTCCAGCATGTGATGAGAATTGATGTGATATTTGATAGGTATTTTTTAGGAAATCTATCCCGGTCTAACCGAAGCCGTACGGGATTTTATTTATTGTCGTTTTCAATTGTACAAATTGCAATAGAATTAAGTATACTTCATTATCCTTGGAATGTAACAGTCGGCGATTGAGTGGAACTGGAATTGAAACCCATATGTCACCATCCACAAAAACCACTTACAAATACAATGACTTCTCATGAGTAGAAGAAAATAGAAGACATTCATTTGACCTCTTAGCGACAGATCTTTATTTTAAAATTTTAGAAACAAAAGCAATAAATGCAATTTTTTCACAAATACCGACTGAAATTACTTCTTTCGTACAGCAATATAACTTCAGATGTAAAAGTAGATAGCATTTTAGTTATGGAAGGCAATGATTTCTAGTATCAAAAGCGGGACAAACTTTTAGGAAAACCAGATAATTGTCTTCACAACTTACTCTGTAATAAAACTCCTATTTCATGAAACAGTCGCTGAGTGTTTCTGGCACTTTCTTAACCTTTCTTTTAAAGGAATTAGTTGGCTTTTCGTTGCTTTGATAGGTTGCGTTTGATAGATTGCAGCTAGTAGAGTTAACTGCAATAATTTATAGCACTCAAAAGAGTAGTAACAAAAAAGAATAAAAGTACATGCTCCAAAAGCTAGGAAAATGAAAAAAAAATATTAGTAGAGTAAGCAAAATTTTGGAACTGTCTATGTGAAAATATAATTAATATTAAAAACTACTTACTCTAAATTGCCAGTAAATGAGCAACATACTACCTTATGAATGATTGATTTATCAGTTATCTAAGTACCGGAATTTCGAAGCATAAGTTCAAAATTCCACAATGTTGGCTTAATAGATTACATAAAGATTTCACCGTTCTGTAAAACGCACTCGGTCGAAGGTTAAAGACAGTCACCACAAAGCCCCCACGCCAACCCCACCACTAGCACGAGACACCGGCAGGACACACGTGGCGCGGAGCCTCTGCAGTACCCTCTGGGCTCCCTAAGCACTTTTTTCCATTTAAACAATTTTGCCCAGTGACTGGGAAACCCGTGGACTACACCTCGTAGAAAACGCATTGAAACATCACATACTTTTCTTTCTATGCGTTCCATTACATTCATAATTTTTAATATTACTATTATATCATAATACTTCATAGCACATATCATAGAATATATATTAAATAATTTCATCAGATCACAATTATAATAGAACAAACAATAGATCTTAAATCAGATAGAATTCAATTTATGGTTCAATTTTCCAATTATCATTTACCATTAACATTTTTCATGACATTTATCATAGAAAAATTAAAATAATTTCCTCACACATCATTTCCAGTACAACATTACAATAATACATCAATCAATAGTGAATTTTCTCATAAATAAAATCAGTTTTAAGATTCAATTTTTAATATAATATTTAACATTTACGCAATAAAAACAAGACGACTGCTAATAAATTAACAGGAAAGTGCAAACTAACAAAATTTTAACAATTTCAATAAGTCCATTTCTTGCCAAGCCATTCGCAGTTAACTGCATTAAGCCCAATGCCCGAAATTAGTTGGAAAATACTTTTTCCTGATATCTTTGTAAAGATACAGGGTCCCAAAATGTCGTTTACAAACTTTAAAGGTAGTTAAGGCATACAGAAACAAGTCATTTTTACAATTGAACATAGGGTCACAAATCCAAAGGATTACCGCTTCAGAGGGTTCTTTACCAGTGAGTTCAGTAAAAGAAAAGATACACCAGATAACGCGTGCAAAACAGATATAATGGAATACAAATTTACAATGGCGGAATTACCCACTTGCATGAATAACAACATGCGAATTGTATACAGTTTCAGTAGTCAAGTGTTTTGAACATCAACTTTATTGAAAAGGTTTGTTGTTCATGGCGCGACCTTGGTGCCACTTTCTCTGCCATGCTGCGCACGACTTGTTGTAGTTTATGCAACTGTGTTATTGTGAATTTCTATTCCATAGACATGCATTTTAAACTTTATTAGGTGTATCCTCATCTTAAACTTAATTCATTGATAAACATCCCGCTGTAGACTTCAAACTTTGCATTTGAGATGTATGTTTTATTGTAAACATGATTTGTTTCTGTATGTCTGATCTACCCTTAAAATTTGTAAACGACCATTTATATACGCTCGCGCAAGTTAGTAACACACGTGGCTCTGAAGTTAAATTGAAAATAGAAATAAAACTATTCTATGATTTCATGACTCGTTTATGACATTTTTAGTGCATGTTATTCAAGTAATGATAATTTCATTCGTTTTATCTCTTTATACTTTATGAGTTCAAGGGCTATTTACCATTGTTGACTTATTAGTAAAATAAAGAAGTTCCTGATCAACCCTGCCTTCTGATGTCTTACAACAAATCTAGTACTAAATTTTGTTCTTGATTCCGGGTCTACATATTTAAGAGAGTAATCGTTATGTAACATGGACTTAACGAAATATAAAATTTAGGATAAAGCTATTGGTATTAACTTAAATTGGAAATACTTTGTTCAAAATCAGAAATTTAGTACGCACAAACAATCACTTTTCCAGGAAACGCAATCTCAACCTCATTGCTTTGTTTGATTGAAATTAATGAGAGCAATTTTCTATTTGAGTTTTTATATTTTGATTAAGATATAAAGAATGATGTTGTAATATTACTTTAATTTGTCCTTGTTTTGCACTTTGATATATTTATATCGCTCGAATAATTTCGAAATTGTTACAAAGAGTGGCTCTTTCGTCTCAAAAATGTGTCATGTCCTACATTAGTCAATATTTTTAAAATTTTAAATTAAATAAAATAGTAGACAGATTTTTGACTTTTTGTGAGTAATTTCCTTAAATTAATTTTATAAATTATTATTATATTGGTCACTGTTTTCATGTTTGTATTTATGTTACTGTCCAGTTTCTAACTTTTTATATTTTTGATTCTAGCACGATGTCTTTGATAAATTAATAGACACCGATTTTGGTTTTCTGAAAGTAAGTTATACGTTACAAATACTATGCTTTCA
This sequence comes from Araneus ventricosus, assembly GCA_013235015.1. Taxonomy (NCBI): domain Eukaryota; kingdom Metazoa; phylum Arthropoda; class Arachnida; order Araneae; family Araneidae; genus Araneus; species Araneus ventricosus. The sequence continues at coordinate 1,787,417 of BGPR01000027.1, read as the reverse complement.
GTTTAATCATTTAGATAATTTGTTATAATCTGAGAAAGATAAGTGTAAATTTGAGGTAAAATATAGAAGTTTTAAAATATGTAAGAAATATCCGTTCGTGCGTTTAAAGCTTATTGTTCTTGTAATGGGGCTTTACTTTATTTAATCGAGCATGTTTTCAGTGATAATCAAAATAAATATTAATATAAAACAGTTATTTTATCATAGCTTATTCCAGCATGTGATGAGAACTGATGTGATATTCGGTAGGTATAATCCCTTATCCTTGAAGTGTGATTGTCGCCGATTGAGTGGAACAGGAATTAAAATCCATGTGACACTATTTACAAAATTCCCTTACTTATTATTATTTCCCTTATAATTTCTCACCCTTATGATATTTATTACCACCCTTATGATTTCTCTCGATTATATGAGAATGAAAAACGCACATTTCACTTCTTAGCGGCAGATCATTCACTGATACAGTACGATGAAAATATAATTCTTTGCATTTGAAGACTAAGTTATTTCAAACGCTGGAAACTTAGATGTGTGCAGAATATCACCTACATTCAGTAGCGGCTGGCGAATTAGGGTTGCAGAGCTGTAGCACTCCCTGAAATTATTTTAAAAGCTTGTACTTTTAATTCTTATTTTCTTACTTTCCCACTCCGAGAATTCAATGATCAATGAAAATGGGTAAAAAAAACCTTGAAAAAAAAAAGACAGAAAATGAATTAATAAGTAAGAGAGATGGAGAATGGGACTGCAAAGCTGGTAGTCCTCGAAATCAACAAAATTCATACATGATGAGCGATGAATAAGGAGATGAAAGCAACTCTTTCTCTCTTTGAATTTATAGGTTCCAGAGCTGCATTCCTTCCAGCTCTGGTTTGTGCGGGGCCAACTTAAAGAGAAAGATGCATTTTTTTTCTCTTTCGGCTTCCAACAAAAGTTCCTCCGCTTCTACATTATGTTTTTCTTCGATTTCCCTCATAGGTTGTATATGGGTTCCTGTTTCGCTTCATGTTGCCTCGACAGAAGCATGTATGATTTATTTAACATTCGTTTTCTTTTGTTAGAAGTCACTCTTCGACGAAAGGAAAGTAGATAATTTCCTAAAAAAATTATACAGATCCAAATTTTTATACGGAGGGATCAATCTCATCATCATTAGAGGTAAGAAACATTTAACGCTGCAGATCTTGAAGACATATTTTCAGTGCTTTCACTGAGAGAATAATTGAATAGAAAAATGCAGGTCTCTTTATGCCGGATAAGAACATTGTTTAAATGTCTTCAAGTAGGAAAACCCAGTAACAAGTGTGTAGTGGAACAGGAAGGCCTTTCCGGCGTTGTTTTTCATGCGAATAAAAAAGGAAAAATCGTAAAAACCTCCTTAACCCCTTAAGGATCGCATTTTTTTTTTGCTATCTAATAAGATGACCCCCACTGTTCCGGAAAGGGGCTGTCGTTTTCATTCATCTAAGATGGCATAGAATACTTGAGATGTTTATGGAATTGAGATATTTACGTAATTTTGTGTCAAATTATGAAGCTAATTAACGTTTAAATTTTAGTTTATAAGCCTAAAAATGGGATAATTCGATGCATGTCAAAATGACGGGCGTGGGACTTATTGGATTAAAGCAGGACAATTTTTGTCATTAAAATTAGAGCGTTCCGGCACTGCTTATTTTGCGACTACACCACTACCCAGTACCAATGAAAATTTTTCCAGCACTGCTTGTTTTTGAACTGACGAGACGCCACTTCCTACATGTAACCCTTTTGTAGCCGAAAATTATCATGACCATATCAGCATACTGACAGTGGATTCAGATTTCATTGTTTTGACAGTATCTTTTTTTTCAAAGATACGAAATGTTAACGAATTTGGATTGACTTTGGCCAAGGAAAAATGCATCATTGCTGTTCATATGTTCTCATTCCTTCCCTGAAATATGTAATAAATTATCAATATTTCATATCACAGGATATAATGTTGTCTTGGCATTTTGATTTGTGATATAGGCAAAAAAAAAAAAGAAAAGAAAGAGCCTGTACAATTTTACGTCGATTTAAGATTTTAAGTTAATTCCGCCATTTTAAAAATGTAAAATAAACGAGGCTTATAAAACATGGGGTCTCGATTGTTTTTAAGTTAGGAAATGGAAACGACTCAATGCCTAATGAAGTACACTTTTTTCAAGAATTGAAATATTATTTCACTTTCCGATGTTACTAATTGTACTATGCGGAATTTAATGTGAACGAAGCCAGCGTACATGACAGATCTCTAGCTGACTCTTATTGAAATGTAATAAAAAACAGCCTTTTGTTTCCTAGTTTGAAAATTATATCTTAAAATAGCTACATACCCTTAGTTCCCACAGGAAGAGCCAAAAGTCTTCTGCCAATTTTTAAAAAAATATTTTATTACTTTGGATCATAAAGTAAATTAAATGAATCAGAAAAGAATCGATGAAAACATACGAGATGACAATTTAATTTTAAAAAGAATTTGCAGATGTTCCCTTTCAGCAAAGACATAAATAGTATGCATAAAAGTGGTTTTGGCAAGATTTCAATTTGGTAGCCACACCGATGCAACTCTAGCTTTAAGACGTTGAAGGTCTTTATGGAGGGCTGCAGTGCCCTGAAGTCGACTTTGGGGCTGGAGGGTTCCAGGTTCGAAACCCTGTTCCACCGAAGATCCACCATGTATTTGGACCTGCTGCACGTCGAATAATACGTAGTGCATTAAACGTCCTTCCGCTGCTGTGTTGTGGAAGATTGGAGAGGGGGGAGGGGAGGTTCTAGCTCAGGTGCCGTCCTCATTATCTGGATGCAGTTCAAAATTACGAGGACCGTTCCAAAATAGCCCTAGTGTTACTTCAAAACGGAGCGCCAATACAGGGTGGTCATAACTTACTGGAACAATTTAAAAAATTAACTAAAAAAAACTAATAGTGTTACAACTACGCTTTTTTTCAAAATGAGAGAACAAGTAAAAAGGTTTTCTTCAGATAGGTGGCGTACAATTACGGCGTTCTAAATTTGCTACAGCGAGAGATTTTCATACGCAATGGCTACTGATCAGCAGAAGTCGATACGCGTTTTCTGGTTTCCTTTTTTAGTTTCTCTTGAATATCTCGAAAGCTATTCAGTTTTCGAATTACAATTGATTTTACCTTCCAGCGGTCGCGCCTGCAAATTTTACGACAAATCATGCATCATATTACATGAATATATCGCGCTGTTTTACAAAAATAAATACAGCTTTTATGTATCATACCTGTATTTATTAGCTTAATAGTAAACAAAGATTTTATAAATAAAAATTGCGCTTGAATTTATAAAAGAACGATATAAATACGTAATACGATGCACAATGCAAGTATCTCTTGAAAATGCGCGCCCGCTGGAGAGTTAACAAATTAAACAGAGTCAAATTCCTACAAATACAAGATTTTATTTTACTTCCAGCTATAATAGTTTTGCAAATGATGACTCTCAAAAATTGGAGATGTCCAATAATTTACGACCACCTAGACCATCGTAACGGCGCGTTACCTATCTGAAAATTTAAAAAAAAGCGCTCTCATTTGAAAAACAACCGTAGTTGTAACCTTATTATTTTTATTAATTTTTGAAATGGGTCCAATAATTTTTGACCGCCCTGCATAACTAAACTAAACTAGTCTGAAGGTCTTTATTTGTTGCACATAAGTTTTTAGTAACCACCACTCAGCTGAGTCACTGTCATATATGAATCGATTGATGTTAAAAGAGGACTTCTGACATCCAGCAGAAAACTGCTATATTGATGTTAAAAGGGCTCTTCTGCGAAGAAGCCTTCTGCTAACATCACATGGAAACTTTGATGCTGCTCCAAAACGTGGCTGTGAATGGTAGAAGCCCAGTTTTTACGCCAAAGATGCATCCACCTTCATCAAATTAAAAATGAAAATAAAAATGTAATTTCCGCTGAGAATGCAGAAGTCCCCTTTTAACATCAATCGATTCATATATGTACATGATAATACACTTTTTGGTATATCCAGTGTACTCTGAGCCTGCCGTTAAGGGTGCGCGATCCCTCAGATTGCTTGAGCATATTTTGCTTTCCTCCTTGAAATCAGTTGTTTATGGTTTCACGCGCTTTGAGCTTATGCGAGGATTGGGATTCAGGAAGTTCGTCTTCGATTATCCATCGCCAACAATACGACATAATTGTATTATTGAGATATTTATTATAATTATTGTAATAATTATTATTGTTATTATTTTAATAATATTTATTATTATTTATAATGCGTAATTTACTGCAATTTAAATTAGATAGTTGATTTATAAATATGCAGGAGCATTCAGCACATTCAACTTTTTATCAAATTCAATATAACTATTCTAAAGTTCAAGTAAAAATTCAATTTGTGAAAAATTCTTCATCTCTCTGTAGTGCACCGATATGTAAAAAACCTTTATATGTTTCCGAATATACGTGCTATTTTTATGAAAATACATTTAAGTACTTAGCATTGCAAACAGAAACACTGATGAAAGTTTAAAACAATATCTTCTTTCTGTGAAACGGAGTGATCCCGTCATTTCTTTTTTATTAATTTCTGGTCATTTGACCGAATCTTCAATGCAAAATGTGAGTTCAAGTCTATTCAAGTCCATTGTAAAATTTCAAGGCCAGTTCGTCCAGCCTTTCTGTATAAATTCGTAAACATGTATAAATTCGAAAGTGACCGGATTCTTTCGATTTTATAGAATAGTATCAAACTCTCAAGTAATCGTGAATTTCTGGGTGGAAGACAGCACCAAATCCCCCTCCCTCCACATCAAAGAGGGAACAACATTTTGTTCACTTGTAGCGAGAGATATTGTCCATTTACTGGCCTTCCCTGAGGTGTCAGTAGTACACGATGCTTTCCGTTTCTTTTAATTCGACAAAATGCTTTATAGAGCTTAAATTAACATCATTGGACAGATAAAATTTTGCTGTATAAATTAGTATAAAAATCATTTTTATGAAATAATTCTGAAAAAAATTTTCACGAAAAAGTGGTATAAAAGGCCACAATTTGACATAAATAATTCAAATTTGAATCAAAACTTGGAAAAAAATTGATCCTAGGATCTTCAGCATCTAGGTATAACTGTGCAAAATTTGGTAACTCTACGTTCAAAGATCTGTTCTGTATATTGCCAACAGACAGACTTTCGTCTTGATTAATATTAGTCCTTATATTTAATGTATAGCCTTTATTAGTATTATTATGGGTGAAGGGATCAATTTGTAAATAAAATCTTTAATAATTGGTAAAATAATAAAGTTGAATTTAAAATTGCTGTTTCACACACATTTTCTAGTTTGTAATAGTTTTTGGGTGTAGTTCAACAATTTAAAGGAATTGGTTCTGGTTTTTGATCAGGAAAGGTGTAAATGAAGTTGATCCATGATAATGTGATACATGTTGACTGCACCGCGCCAAATTTTAGAATTGAAGTGCGCTGTGGCAGGAGGAAAGAAGACGAGATAACATAGCCAGAAAACGAGCAGTTAGAGGATATGGGTAGTGATGGATTATCTGAATTGTCATCATGTAACCTATCAGTTAATTTGCATTTCATTACGACAATCGTAAAAGTAGTCCTAATTCTAATATTTTTAAAAGTTCTTTCTAAACTATTTCCAACAAATTTTGTACTTGGTTAAAATGCATCTCTCAAGAAATCTTTTCTATCACTATATTTATCATTACATTTAATGGCTGCTTTTTTGTGTTTAATTAATAGTATTTTACTTGATAATAGAGATAAAGTCGCGATTGTTCTTTCCTCGATCTGTACTTCTAGAAGAAAATGTCAGTGATAACGAGCAGTCAAAGAAGTTTGTATTTACGTGATATACAACCAAATAATCCGGATTGACATCGGTAAAATTCCCATAAAGAATCTTAAATAAACATTCCACTGACGGTTTATCATTTCTTCTTCTTTTTTTCTAATTTTGATGTTTAACGGCGACAACTTCGGTAAACTCTTATATTAATGAAAAATATCTTATCGCTATCCTCTCACGAAAAAAAAATCATTCTGTTCAATGTTGGCAGTTTAGCGGGCGTGCCATTTTACTTCAATTTCTACAATTTTTAAATTTTTATCGGTTTAGAGTTTATAATAGTGTAGTTACATAAAAACTGTTTACGTTATTTTCATTGGACAGAGTAGGTACGCGTGTAATCAAACGTAATAATTAAAATGCATGCAATATTTTTCATGCATGTGGGTGGCAACGCGCAGATTAGTAAATACTGTATTTAATAAATGGGTTTAATATTTTTCATGCAAAGTTCATGTTAAAAGTATCTTTGTGAATTTGCCTCTTTTGTGCGTAATTTTATAGTATAGTAAACAAAATCGAGTTTCTGTTTAGATGAAACACCTTTTCCTGTTAACGGAATTGATATTGGAAAATTTATTAGATTATTCGAATCGAATTTGATTTTTAAATTTCTTTTTCTCTCTTCTTATGATTCTGACGAAACTGAAAAAAAATATCCAGTGCACATGTAAAATATACCGAAACAATATCCAATGAACTGTAGATCTGTATCATATTTGTACGAAATCCAACAAAGTGTTGACTATCTGTCGATATGTCTGTTCGTGTGCATGCGAACGTGCTAAATCAATATCATAATAAGCTAGATGGGTGAATTTCCGCACATTAATTTAAATTGCATTTCAAAGTAAAACGTTGGCATTGTTCGATCAACGGAAAGATGTTCAAAATACACATTTGATTCTCTCCATTATTCTACGAAGCTAAACACAAAATGTTTCTATATAAGTTTACCAGAAAGTTCAAGGAAAACAACCTGGCTTGTTTTTTATTATTGTTTTTCTAGCATTTATCTTTTAAAGAAAAGTTGCGATTTTAGCATGGAGAGTTGGAATATTATTAAGTTTATTCAAGCCATTCATTTAAGTTGATGATAGTGCATTATACAGTAGCTTATGTTTTTGGATGTACTCTGGATCGCACAAGATAGCATTCTGAAATATAAGTTTCTTGATAAAAATTCGAAACGAAATCATTTATCGAAAAAGCAGCTGCTTTAATACAGTTCGTAGAAAATAAATTTCGATCAAAAGAATTTTCTCTAAATGTTAGTGCCGATATATGTACCGAGAACACAACTCGTAAATTTAAGTTAACCTAAATTTGACGACGATTACGAAGTTTTCTTCGATTTTTACAGCTGGTATTACAAACACTCACAAGCCAAAGAAAAATGCATTTTCCTTCACAACGAGTCGGTGCGATGCTGTTGAAAGGGGAGATTTATTGGAGCAATATACGGCACTTTATAGGAGGATAATTTATCTTCTTCTCTAAGCGAAGGTTTGAATTTATTGCACTTTTGAATGATTTTATGATGTGCTTCACAGGGGAAGCTTTGAATTCAGTATTCTGCCGTAAGACATACTGACAACCCTGTAGAACTGGGCATGCTATATAGTAGAATTTCAGGTAGCACGTTATTACGTTTATTAAAGCAAGTAAATTCGACAGTTTTGTGCTTAATTCTCTTTTCAACGAATTTATTTTTTATGCAAGAGTTTGAAAATACTTTTTGGTATGGATATTTAGGCAGCTTATGAAGTTGTTGCTTAACCCATTAAGTGGTTTGTTTTCTCAACTGTCTAATTATATGACATCTTTTATTTTGGAAATGCGAAGTGATTTTAATTCATTTGAGAACCTAAAGGACAGTTTAAATGTTTATGTATACCACGTAATTTTTGTATCGAATTATAACGTCTGTGAATAACTTTGTTTCAGTTTTTAAGTTTAAAATATGGTAATTCGATGCCCATACTACTTAAGGGGTTAAAAACGCTTTAAACAATTTCTTCATAAAATAAGTGCACTAGATAGATTTTGATGAAATATGATGATTTGATTGAAATTGATTTTGTAGATGTAATAGCTGGTTGTAAACTTTAGACGAAAAGAAAGTAAATTTTATCTCAAGTAACATTTGACATTTACTGAGTGACATTGAAATTCTAAAAATTAATGGGTAATCAACAAATTCAAAAAAATTAAAAAAAATCGGAAACAAATCCGAATCTTCTACGTGCCAATATAAATTTTAGTGGGCACTTAGTTTTATTATGAAGTGATTACAATGTAAAGTCATAAATTATAATAATGCCACTGGAATTTTTTTTATCTACCAACTAGTATCAAAAATAATTATTTCTCTCAATGCTTTATTCCTTATGTTTGATGCATGTCTCAACACATTTGAGTTAAGGCAACTTCCAAATGCTACAACTTTCATGCTGCTTTATTAATATGCTATTTTTCTACTAATTATTCGTTTCTTTTTTGTATACGGGGTATATTACAAGCATAATTTATGGACACCCTGTATTATCCACTAAAATTCCAAACTAAAAAAATTATAAATCAAAACAGATTACTACTTTCCCCTAAGAAGAAACTCCGCTTTTTTGAAGGCGCTACCCTTTTTAATTAGTTGCCTACGCATTTTTGTAGATGCCACTTAATAGCTTCCAAAACAATATCATCCCATGACCAGGGAAATATAAGGGCTGGTTCATACCTTTGAAGTTTTAGAATTGCCGAAAAGATTGGGGAAAACCAGTTTTGACGTCACTATGCTGACAGGAAGCTTGTGGGGTCCGAGAGCGTCCACTGCCGTTTCTTTAATTCTAAGCTATTTTTTCCTGTCTTGTTCTGTGTTACTTGTTATTTTGATGAAATATAAAGAAAATCTTTCATCTCTTGTGAGTATATCTACTTGTGCTGTCGCTACGTGCTCAAATTATTACAGGAAAACGAAAGACAAAGGTATAATATATCATATGTTTTCAGTATGTCCGAATCTGAATAAAATTTGAATCTCGAAATGTAAAAGGTAAGGTCATATAAATGTAAAATACGCTAGGATATGTATTGATCACTTTAGGCCAATCGATTACATGGATGGCATAAGAAATCGCCTACTGGTTTAAATCAAAAGAAAATTTTAAAACCTGATGCATTTCCGAGTGTCAACTTGCCATTGCAAGATAATGGGGAAGATGTTTCAAGTAGAAGTGAGAGGAAAAGAAGTATTTTGCAGGGAACAAAAATCATATTAAAATGTCTGAGCTTAAAAAGCATGTGTCACGACAGCTATGGAGGCATTTACTACATCAAAAACTGAAAACATTTGCTCATCTTACTTTGAAACTCAAAAAGAAAATGCATTACTTCTGGAAAGAATTTGTTTTCTTGATAATGAACTTGAGAAGACAAAAAAGGAGACGGAGAAAAATCAGAGGGGAAAAAAAGAAATGAAAATGAAAGCGCAAATTAGCCATATTTTAACCGAAAATAAAACTGAAAAAAGTATCGGAAATAGAAGAAAATTTAAAAAAAATCTTAACATCAACATAGATAAATGCCGTAATAGAAAATATAAGCAAAATCAAGTGGACAGCAAAAGATATTTCGAGACATTTCATTGTTCTATCTATTTATGCTGGCGAAATCAGATAGGGATATGATTTCCCAATGTTAGCACAATAAAGGGATGCTGTTCCAAATGTTCTTGTAGACCTGGTATGCTTCTTGATGTTTTGCTGGTTATGGAAAAAATACTAAATATATATAACTGCATTATATTTATTACATATTTTAAGTATAGTTATAAAATGAATAATTTTTCTTAGTATTTATATTTTTGTTATGTTTGCGAAACATAACAAATATGTGAGTATTTAAAAAGGTCTTAACTTTTGGTTCAATCAAAACATGAAATGGTTTTCGCATGATACGTATTATTTGAATTTTTGCCTAAATTTTTAAGATCCGAAACTATCCTTCAAGAATTCACACATACTTTGTAGGTTTCTATCAAATTTTGAACAAAATCCGTCTACGGGCAGTCTGTCTGTCTGTCCGTGTTCATGTGAACACTCTAACACAAAAACTTGAATAGTTAGATGGATAAAATTTGCTACACAGTTTTATCATCATGAATGTAGGTCCGTATCAAAGTTTGGGCCAAATCCTTCAAAGGGTCGATTGTCTGTCGGTCTGTATAATCGCATATTTTTAATCGCAATAACTTCTTAAAAAAATTACTTAGATAAATGAAATTTGGTATGTGGACTTCTCACCTTAATTGTAGATTTGCGTCCAATGTTTGCGTGAATTGGTTGAAAAAAGGAGTTTAAATTGCAAATTTCGTTTTCTTTTTCTTACACCCAGCCCTATTGGTAATCACACCGACTTCTAATTCCACTTCCGTGTTGGACGACCTTCGGAAATCGTGGTATGACGCTTCGTTTATTTTTTTCTCCACTGCGTTAGGGGTTTTAGCTTATTTTTTTTGTTCATGTGTTAGGAGTATACGAGAAAGTTTAGGGGAGACAACTCCCGCTGGTTCCTAACAGTATTCCCATGAACACGAGGAATGTAGTTCCAACAACTAGCAGTAGATGGCAGATGAAGACAAACATTAATTTTTTAATTATTAATCAAATTAATTAAATTATTTCATTTAATTAAAAATGTTTGTCATCTTTCCTGGGGTCTATTCAGCATTAAAACGTATCTAATGACGCCAAAATAAAATTGAAAAGTTGCTGGTAAGTTTAATTCGGTAAATAAAGGGTTATATGTTTTATATTCTATGCAGTCGAATTAGACGACACCTGTTTGTTTAGGGAATGCCCTGTCATAAAATCTTGAACACTTGACATGTTTATCGATCCCACTTAATTTATGCATCAATTATGACTTTTAACGCCTTAATTTTAGCTTTTAGATTTAAAAATATGATGATTCAATGAACTTATAATACACGGGTTTGACAGCAAGTCGTTAAAGTATGAATAAACCAAAACCAATTTAAAAAATGCAGAGCTAGGATAAATTTTAGATAGTGATAACCCAAGATGACAGTACGTAGAAAGTTACGAGTGACCGCATTACCACTGAATGTGTGTTCCTAAGTTTCTAATGGCTGTTGTGAGATCTGCATAACATTAAACAATTTTCGATTTAAATAATTTCTTTCACGGAATAACAATTAATAGTTTTAACAATAACTTATGATGAAATAAATCAATTATTCGTAAATATATTGGGATCATAATCAAGACTGCGTAATGATGCGTAGCGTAGCTTTTCCGGTGCTGCTAAGTTGTCACTGACTAGAGGCGAAAAATGTGATATAAGTTTTCTATTTATGTTACGTAACTTCTGGTTCAGATTTGTTGCCAAACCACAAACTGATCATTTTAAACTCTTTTTAAACACTTTAATTTCATTGGATTGTTTCATTCAAAGATTGAATATTGTAATCAATTTTCACTATCTCCCTGATGTGCTAAAGTTTCGAAATTTTGTAAAATTTTGTGTTCTCGATGTCAATAAATTATTTTAATATTCTCAGAACATAATTATTAATAAAATACCATTAGGAAATGAAGTGACAATTGTATGATTCGTGACAATGCCTGAACTTTATAATGTTTTATTTTACAGGTTTTGTTGTTGAATGCTTCCCATACTATCTATAGCAAGTACGAAACACTGGAGTTACTGCAGATTACTCTTATTACGAACTTTTGTATTTAGAACTCGATATTTAAATGCTGTTTATGCAAGCGATGTAATAAAAACTCAGATACACATAAGTTACTATAAGTCAACTTTATTACAAACTTCTGCGTTTATTTTATTCTTAATAATCTGTATATAATATATAATCTGTTATTATACATAGAATGTTATTTATACAATTGATGTAATAATAGCACAGATGTACCGTCGTTATTTCAAACTTGTTTGTGTTTATTTTATTCTTCTGTATTTATAACTTTTATTAGAATGCTGTTTATACGATCAATGTAAAAACAGTTTTGTAGATATTTTTACGCTCTTATTTGAATAAAAGCAATTATTGTAAAACGAAGAGAGGTTTTCTTTATAGATATTTAAGAAACAAATCAGTTGTTTAACCCTTTCTCGACTAAAGCGGGCCATTCACAGCTGGTCCTAACTGGAATTTTTGGAACACGGGAAGGGAAAACCTCTCGTCAAGGTCGAAAACCTATGAAATTTGGAGCAAATGAATTCCAATGGGATTCAAAAGAAATCAAAATCCAAAACTCCATCCGCCGCTTCCAATTTGGGACATCTATACGAGACTAGCGGGAAAACAATAGTTCTGCCTATTGGAACCTCGTGTCGAGGCTAGAAATGAAGCTCGAAATCCCCCGTATGGGGGAAGAGGAGTCTAGGTGGTAGGAATTCTGCGACTTTGAACTTTGTCTCAAAACAAACTTCGGAACATCCGTGAATACTTTGCCTAATATTTCGACTAAAATGGGTGGGAAAAAAAGGCATAGCTCAGCCTTCTCGTGAATGCTCAGCTTAACGTAACACATACGTCCCGGACGAACTTTAAAAGTTCTTTTGGCATAGAAATATTCTATGGGCTAGTGAAAGTATTTCCCATAAGTCCTGACAAGTTTTGAGAAGTAGTCTTCATTTACTGAACATAGATGCCTTTACTGTAGGTTGTTGCATTTCTCAGTGTTACCTCAGCTTATATCAGAGGTTCCCAACCTGTGGGGGCCAGTAAGGGGTACTCTAAAGTGATCTTGGTAATGGAGGAAAAGAAGAATATTCTAGAATTTCGTTTTCTCAAGCTCGTATGAAAAATTAAAGCGAAAATTGTTCGATTCCGAAAGCCTATTCACAAAATAAGAAAAATAAGAAGTTGATTAAAATCTGGCAATTGAGTAATTGTTATCTCTCCTCGTAAGTTAATGCGAAATTATTTCACTGCTTCTTTCAATTGCTTTGATGTTGAACTAATACTATTTTAAAACATGGATAAAATGCTAAGTCAAAAAACAATTCTACAAATTTTATTAAGTTCGCTAGAGTCGTTTGACTCGTAAGCTAACCTAAGATCTTGACGTCATTAATGCTATCATTTTTTGTGCTGAGGGATGGTTGGAGGATATAACGGTAGGGGGTACGCAAAAATAAAAAAAGGTTATTCAAGGGATACGCGAGTGAAAAAAGTTTGCGATCCGCTGAAGTGTATCTGCTTTGTTTTCAGAAAATATCTTATAATTTCAATAAAATTTGGATAGATTTATAAATCTAATATCAGATCCGTTGTTGACGAGCTTTATTATCTACAACAGATGTTCTAAACCTATAGTACGCGAAAGTGACCTTGATAATTGCGGAAAGCACAAAACTTAAGAATATTCTAGAATTTCGTTTTCTCAAGTTCGCATGAAAAATTAATGTGAAAAATTATACGAGCCCTAAAGCCTATTCACGAAATAAGAAAAACGGAGAAGTTGATTAATATCTAGAAATAGAGTAATTGTTAGCTTTCATCCTAAGATAATTATTTCAACAATGTTTTCATTTGTTTTGACGTTGAACCAATACTATTTTAAGAAATGGAGTAAAATATAAAGTCAAAAATCAATCCTACAACTCTTATTAGAATTCATAAAATGGTTTGACTCTTAAGCTAACCTAAGCCCATTGCCGTTTCGCTTGATATTCTATTTTTGAAGTTTGCACTTATTTTTTTTAATTCAGGCACAAATTACATCAATTCAAAAATGACTCGCCACCGGGAGCTGACGGGATTAAGGAATCCGAAAAAATTTAGAAGCGCCAGAGAATGATGGTGTCGATTTTGATGATGACATAGACGATCCTCACGAGTGTGAGATGGATGTTGAAGCTGATGCCATTCCACAAAATTCAAAGATCGATAGTGCTTTGTGTGATATTGATACGTCATCTTTTTCATCAATTAATAACGTACCACCAGATGTTACTTCAGACTACGATGCTGTCTTATGACTTCGTGCAGCTCCATCTTTTCAACCTCGCATGACATTTCCACCCTCAGTGATCAAGAGGGATGGAACATATTTTTACCGGTCCAAAACCGGGGGATACAATTTACAATTTTCCTAAAAATAAAACACCTATGGTTGGGCACTCTAATCTGCCCTACTCATAGTTTATGTTACAAAATTGTTGTGGTGCTGAAAAAAATAATTGCGAAGGGTTAATTTCCTGACCGCTTCTCTGTTCATAAGAGTGTTAATCCACTGAAAGGCAAAATGCACGAATTCGTAAAGCATTCCATTTTCTCAGAATATTTCAATAAAATCTTCTTTACGCTATGCATTATTATTACGCTCCATTATTTCCGGTGAAATTCATAATTAGCTACTTTTTTTTCTCTCTAAAACCACATATTCAATTACTCCCCTAAAGGTCTTTGTCTCCCTTTTATACACTTTTATTTGACTTGATTTGTTTCATGTTTGTAAAGTTGAAATTTTGTAATCGATTTTACACTCAATTCTTAATGTGCTATAGTTTTGAAATTTTGTGTAATTGTGCGTTCTCTATAACAATACACACTCTTTCAGTTTTTTCAGAATTTAAATTATCAATTAATAGCTAGATTTAATTGAATTTTGATTCCCCAACGGTAGCGCCGCTTGAGAAAGAATTGATTACACGATTATTTAATATTTATAATAACGAATTATAAATTGTAGACTAAAAAGAAGAAAATAATTAGAATAAAAAAAATCTGCCTTTTTAGTATACTAATAAAAATGTGGTTTAAAAATTATCGCATTCATGATTTTTCCATCTATTATTTTTCATTGCATTTATGATTTTCCCATTTACTATCTTTATTGCATTGGTTATTTTTCCATCTACTTTAATTGCGTTTATTTAAAATTTTCCATCTACATTTTCTTTCACTACAGTTTTCTCTGCATTTCCTCAGCCTTTTAAATTATCAAGAGTAAATGTAGCTCTAAACAGTATTCAAATATAATTTTCTCTTCTCGTAACCATGTAAGCTTAAATATTTCCATTTCATTTCAACTAAATTCTGAAGAAGAGGTTCAACATCTTCGTAACCAAGCGGAATTTCGTGAGCTTTATATATCCTTCAGGAAGCCTGACCTCACTCACAGAAATCTGCAAACACTTTCTTGCTTCCAGCGAAGCAGTGTTATTAACAAATTTCTGCCTTTTGTGAAACCAACAGGAGTGTTTTTCCTTCGGCTTCCTCATATATTTACACGTGGTGCTTTTACGCTTTATAGTATAATGAAGAAAACCGAGTGTCCGTTTTGATTGTCTTCCGTTCGTCCGATTTTAACTGAAAATTGATACAGGCTTACTATTTTGGTGACGAGACCATAATACCGTCTTTATCAAAGTCGTTACGTTTTTAAGTTAACCAACTGACTTAACTTATTAAAATCAATAAGAATTATAAATTAATTTAAACGAATTATTAATTTTTAATTAGTAATTGAAATTATTATATTTTAATTCTGATTAATAAAAATTAGGAACTAAATAAGTTTAGCTAAAATTGTTAAATATTTCCACACATATTTGGATAAACAGATGATTTAAAATAATCTACTATCAAAATAGTGTTTTCTTCTAAACAGAAAAAAAATGCATTCGCAATATGTTATAAAAATTGATAAACTACCTTCTTTTACGTACTTCTTAGTAAAAAGAAATAATAACAATTCTAATTAAAATAATTATAATTTTTTATTTTTAACTCAAGATTACAATATCAAAAATCTTTTCATTAGTTGAATCTCGATACATTGAAATTAATGGATTTGAAAAAAAAAAACATTTAAAAGAAAATTTTGAGCCTGGACTTTTTTCAAATAGTCAAGAATTTTTGTTATACAAGTTTAAGATAAGTCAACAAATAGAAACGCAATTTAGAAATTATTAAGAAATAATATTTCTTCCGTGTGAGTAATTTAAAGTCCATCGAAAAATATTTTTATACCTTTTGATTTTGGACACTAGGAATTATTTAAAATTTATCTAATAATAAATTAGGTTTGGAAATAAAAGAGTAAAATAGGATAAGAAGCTGAATATATATTATAAAGAGAGAATATCCTAAATTTAAATTCTTGAAAACATTAGCCTTATAACAACCGCGAAAGAAAGACTCAAAGGCTTAGGCTCGAGCCCGGGCCAATGGGGCTCGTAACAAGGCGCTCTACCGACCTAGCCATGCAAGCACGCATTGGGGAAGGCATATTTAAATGACATTTATAATTTGCTCAAAATTTAAAAGCATTTGATTCAACTCACAGAAATTCACTAAAAAATTACGTTTTATCAATGTAGTTAATAACAGATTTTAACAGCAGTAGATCTTTGATAACTGCAAAGAGTTGTTTAATATTCCTTGATGATGATTAAAATATTTTTAACTGTATGGAGCTCATGAGCTCCATGCAGTTGCATCAAGATTGAAAACTTGACATTTAATTAGAAAGAAATCTGAGCTTAAATTTCATTACTGAACGCTTCAGTAAATATATTGTTTCCATCAAATTAAAAGACATTCATGGGAAGTCCTAACCATATAATAGAAATCAAAAGCGTCAAAATTCTGAAGATTCTTGCAAAGTTCCATTAAATTCACTAACGAAATTTTAAATAATTAACAGAAATGTTAATTAAAAATTAGAATTAG
Organism: Araneus ventricosus; assembly: GCA_013235015.1. Lineage (NCBI taxonomy): Eukaryota > Metazoa > Arthropoda > Arachnida > Araneae > Araneidae > Araneus > Araneus ventricosus. Next base: position 1,770,789 of record BGPR01000027.1, on the reverse strand, counting down.
TAATTATAATTAATTATTAAAATTATAATCAATATAATTAATCATCTAATTATAATTATTAATTACAATTAATATCAACACAATTAATTATCTAATTAAAATTATTATGTTATTAATTATGATTCATAATTATATTAAAATATGAGTTCAATAATAAAGATTATTAAAGTAATTACGGGCTATAAATCCATTTTTTCGGAGTCGGAACGAATCCGCGGATCTGGATCCGCAGCCAGACTCGGATCCGTGGATCCGATTCCGCAAAAGGAACGAATCTGACCCATCACTACAGTATGAGAATTTCACCCCATGTGGTATTGTTCGTTTTACAATGGGGAGAGGGGAATGGTTGCCGAATTTTAGTCAGTAACTGCTCCCGCGTTAGAACGGTTCCTATATTTGGCTACCATGTCGCGATAATTTTTTTTTCCTAAATTCTCTTTTTACACTTTTCATACTTATTTTTTTAAGAGTATCGTGCATTTTGCAACATGTCTGCTTCCTTTTTCTAAGCAAATTATAAAATTAAAATAGATCTTTTACACGAGTTCAAAGAACAGAACTTCTAGAACTAAGAGAGTAAAATTTATATAAAATAAATATTTAATAATAATCATATATAGAAAAGAGGCTTACATTTATTGTTAATTATTTGTTTCATTCGTAATTTTTTTCAATCTCCACAAATTACGTAATAAACTTATTATCAAGCAAAATGTTTTGATATCTATGGTTTAAATATAACAAAAGCAATATAGAAAGATTAGTAATACATTATGCTATCGTTATTTGATTGCTAAAATAGTTCCTGAAATTTTTTTAGAATCAGTTCTTAAATTTATCTATTTTTTTATGTTCCTTAAGAAAGTTAATCGTTGTTTCTCCTTTATAGTACGATATGTTTTCTATACAAGTGCTAAGATCATCAGTTTAGAAATTCATTTATCTGTTTCAGTGTTTTTCACTTTAAAATGCCCAATTTGGACACCAAGTTGCAAAGAACATAATCGCAGATATTCGCACTGTTTCACTGACTATTTTCTGTGTCTTCGTTTTGGACAAAGGAACGAAGAAACACTCTTTTATGAAAGAAAGCCGTTTACAGCTGATAGTAGTTAGCGGGATTGCCTACCTATGTGAACACTGCTGGAAATGGCTGACAATGTGTTGCCCACCCAGGGAGTGGTCAATCCTGTATAGTTATTCTTCATTGCACAGGCGCATACACACAAGTTGAAATGCGAACCTTTTCATAAGAACGTTATCACGAATGCTTGCTTTTTTACTAACACATGTTCCCACACATGTTGATATGGGTGGAAGATCACTAATTAAAAAATTTTTAATAAAAATATACCTATTTAGCTAAAAGAGAACAGGGAGAATCATTCTTTTAGCATCTTTCTAAATATAACTGCATTTTACCCCTTTCCGTTCATGAAAATGGCACTTTTAAATCTTAATTTTAGCATAGTTTGTAATTTTAAAACATATATATTTGAACTGGATATATTATTTTATTAAAAGGAATTTTTCTGAATATTCCACGCATTGACCCAAATGCTTCGGGAACTTTTGAGTATTTTGA